>JAODJW010000001.1:19891067-19921314 GCA_026777045.1 Hyperopisus bebe
GGAGCCGCGAGGGCACCATCCCCACCCTGGCCTATCATGCTCCCGCCGGGCTCTGGCGCTGGCTAGCAGGCCTGAATGTTTGTTCAGCGATGGATGGATGGATGGATGGATGGATGGTGTCTTTTGTATGTGCTCTGTATCCTGTGATTTTGTGGGTGAATTTAAAGGGGCTCCAGACTGATCTGAGTCTTTTGGCCATTAAACAAAGAAACTGACTTTTTCCCCCAAATCATCTTGCCCCCTGGTGACATTGAAATCGCCCCCATTGACAACAGGGTTAAGATCATGTCGGCCTGCTCACAAACGACACATTTTGACAGAGGAATTTTGCAAAATTGTAGTGTCTCGTATTCCCCGTAGATGTCAACAAGTTTTGAGAGGTATAGAAAAGACTGGCGTATTGGTAAGAGCGGTCACTCTCCTGCCCAGCTGCCATGTGGTGGCTAATGGCCTTTTGTGATTTTTTTTTTCTCCTGTTATTGTTTTTATTCCCCAGTGATAACCGGCCAGCTGTTGAGCCAAGGCAACATGCTCCTGTGTTCATCCACTCCTCGGAAATGGTGCTAGCGGAGGCCGCACCGACTGTGACGTAACACGAGATCGCAATCACGGCGCGCATCTGTCCATTTTACACGTTTTTTCGGTCGCAATCCCCCTGGCACAGTTCTAACGCGTAGATTACTTTCATAAACAGGATATTCCACAACTTCAGTTATATTCCAAATCGGATCCATATGATGATTATGTTTTGCTCCATCTGTTCGTAATTCCTGGTGAATTATTTTAACCAGGCACTGGTTGAGTGTTTGGAGGAGCTGTTTTTTGGGTTTTTTGGTTGTTATTCTCAGCTGCTCGTGTTTCTGTGCCTGCATGTCACCCCGCATGCAGGTCCCCCCGATACCCAGCCGACCCAGCAAGCTGTTAGTTAGAAGACATTTTATGTGTTTATACCAGCGTTTCCCAATTCAGTCCCCGAAGGCCCACTGACAGTCCCTCCTAGTTCCCGGTAGGGAGCCAAAACGTGGGCTGTTGGCACGGGCGTATTTTTCATATTGACAATGGGGGGACGATGTATCTGGGTCAAAACGTGGGCCTTATAAGGCGATTCTGTAGTCGCGCTGTATACAGTTTTTTTTTCATAGGTTATTGCTACGAATGAGGATGTGCTCGAAACTGAAGGTAACTAGGCTGAGAAAATGATAGGTGATTCAGGTGAAAAACAAACAATGAGGTATAGTGCTCAGCATAAATGAGTGCACCCCCTTTGAGGCACAGTGCTCAGCATAAATTAGTGCACCCCCTTTGAGGTACAGTGCTCAGCATAAATGAGTGCACCCCCTTTGAGGCACAGTGCTCAGCATAAATTAGTGCACCCCCTTTGAGGCACAGTGCTCAGCATAAATGAGTGCACCCCCTTTGAGGTACAGTGCTCAGCATAAATGAGTGCACCCCCTTTGAGGTACAGTGCTCAGCATAAATTTGTACGCCCCCTTAGAGGTACAGTGCTCAGCATAAATAAGGGCACCCCCTTTCAGGTACAGTGCTCAGCATAAATTAGTGCACCCCCTTTCAGGTACAGTGCTCAGCATAAATGAGTGCACCCCCTTTGAGGTACAGTGCTCAGCATAAATTAGTACACCCCCTTTGAGGTACAGTGCTCAGCATAAATTAGTACGCCCCCTTTGAGGTACAGTGCTCAGCATAAATTAGTGCACCCCCTTTCAGGTACAGTGCTCAGCATAAATTAGTGCACCCCCTTTCAGGTACAGTGCTCAGCATAAATCAGTGCACCCCCTTTGAGGTACAGTGCTCAGCATAAATGAGTGCACCCCTTTTCAGGTACAGTGCTCAGCATAAATGAGTGCACCCCTTTTCAGGTACAATACTCAACATAAGTGAGTCCACCCCCTTTGAGGTACAGTGCTCAGCATAAATTATTGCACCCCCTTTGAGGTACAGTGCTCAGCATAAATGAGTGGCACCCCCTTTCAAATTTAAGATTTTTATCGATTTCGCAGTGAACACCAGACCATTTAGCCACATTTTGGCAAAACTGATTTTTGTTAAACATTTGTTTCGTTAACAACATAAAGCTTGTTTATCAGTATCATTAGGATAATAAAATAAAACATGTTATTCAAATGAAGTATGGCAAAAATGAATACACTCTACAAAAAATTCCACAAAGTCTTAATATTTTGTATGGCATACATGATTTTTAAGAACAGAACCAACTTTTCTACACATGGAATAAATAAGTCTAACTTTCTTCATTCTTAGAGAATGAGCCCTTTCAGAGCCTGGGAGCTGGATGGAGAATGACGCCCAGCCTGTCTCTTCAGAGGTTCCCCTCAGGTCGCTGTAGGCTTCAGGCGGGGTGTCTTGCTCGGCCATTGAATCACTCTCACCCTTTTCTGGTAGCACCTTCTTCTCTCTTAGTATTTCTCAGTACATCTGTGAATTTATGTTGCCATGAACGGAGTGCAGTTCCCCAACACTTTCTGCACTCATACAGGCCCATAAAAGAACGCTGCCACCTCCGTGCCGTACTCTGGGTGCCTTGCCATTATACACTTCGCCTTTGTGACATCATACGCTTTCGGTAGCATCAGTTCCAAAAAGACTTACCTTTGTCTAATCACTCCAAAGTGAGTCCCTAGCAAACGCTAAACAGCTGTTTTGTGCATTGGGTTTAGCAGTGGCTTCCTTTGTGATGACACCCGTGCATGCCACTCCTCTGCAGCCTACACTGTACTGTGTCACAGGAAACGGTCACCCCACTTTGGCCTTCTCTTGCTTTAGGTAACTATAATGAACTTGCATTGCAATTATCCTAAGCTGCTCTTATCATAAAAAGCTCATGCTAAGGTGTTAGCCTCCACGGATGTCCCGGACGTCTCTGCTTTTTTTGAATTTCAGAATCTCTTTCGTTACTGTACTGGCTGATTAGCAATGCTTTACTGACTTTCTTGTGACCTTGACGTTTTTTGTGTAAAGAAATTACTTTCTCAAGTCTTGTGATTTTTTTCCCATGCGGTGTGATTTTTGCCAGCATTGAATGGGAGGGGAATTCATTTGTTAAAAACCACCCTTAATTATCAGTTTTCTGGTGCCCACCTGTGTGATGATTAAGTAGACTTATTTGTTGAATTCATGTTAATTAGCATTTTATAAGTTTTATTCCAAGCTCCTTCATTTCGCTGTACTCATTTTTGCACCATGGTCTTAAATCTTAAATTTAAATTTAGCTAAAAAAAAAATCAGTTTTGTTTTTTGTATTAACTAATGTCATTTGCAACCAATAAAATAAATTTGCTGGAATATGTTATGGTGTAGGAGTACATGTAAAGTACTATTTCTAAAGAGAGAACCTAACCCTAACACTAAAACCATTTTCAGATGAAATCTGCTGAAAAGTATGTATATGCTTATAGCTGACCTGGCACACACACACACACACACACAAACAAACACACACCCAGACACGCCTTGGGGGGGGGGGGGGGGGGGGGGGGGTTGGGTCACAATCTGGGTGTGAACACAGAGCACGCTTCACTGCTAAGCCTGTCACAGAGGAGATGCCAGGAACTGGGCAGTCCACCTGACTTTCAAGATTATAGTTTTCTTCCCCAGCAAGGAACACAGATAAGCTTTTTGCAGCACTCTGTATTTGAACATATGTTTATTTCTTATACATTGTTTGTGTGATACTCTGTGTGCTTTTCCTCTTTCGCTTCAGCATGCTTATACTACTAATTAAATGATTTTTGTCTGTCGGTAAGAGGGACTGAACCATCACAGGGAGTTCCATCAAGACTGAAGCAGACTATTGATTATTATCATCTCATACCAAGACAGCCCTGCTGCTGCCTATCGCTATGCACTATCAGGCTCATGACATCGAACAGTGCTTAGCAGTGCCACCTGTGGAGAAAACTGGCATTGCAACTAACAGTACTCCAGGCAGCTTGGGTGCCTCTGTCCAATTTTTAAAACATGTACATTTAATGGAAAGAGTATCCACTGATCATCTAACCACTTATCTATTTGTTATCAATATAAGGTATGGCATGACCAAGCAGGAAATGCTTTATTCTGGAATGACTTCATGCACAAATATTGTAATTAAATAAGTGACTGTACAATCCTAGTGTGCCCTTGCACATCAGTCCAAACCAAAGTGAGGGCTTTAGACTCAACATACGATGGCAAGCGTTCAGCCACAATCGTGACAAAAACAGCTGAAATGAATTTGCTCCCATTTCAAATACATAATTATGTGTAATACACGTTCCCTCATTAATAACTGCCGCAATTATAATACTTATATACACTACTGTGATATATTATTTTCATTTTCCGTAATTAGTAACAGAATAACTTCATTATATCCTTGGAACCACCAAAGTCTCCAGCTAATTTACTGTGACCTCCTACAATTGCAGCATCGGCTCAAAAACTACAGCGTTCGCATGTAGGATGGGGGGGCTGCAGGTCACATGACAAGGCAGGTTGGAGCCCATGGCTCCTAGACAGGCTCCCCGCTGAAGTAACGGCCAATGGGAAAATCAGAAAGGCCTCTCTGGGGGGGCAGCATCTTATTATTACCCTTAAGTGTGTGTGTGTGTGTGTGTGTGCGTGCGTGCGTGCGTGCGTGCGTGCGTGCGTGTGCGTTTGTGGGGCTTCATCTCCTGTTATCCAGTTGACATATTTGTAGCAGAAAAATCACTTCACCTGCGTTGCCATGACACCCCATTCTTGTACGGATCCGCATTCTAAAGTTGTAACCATACTGCTGTGGAAGAGTTACTATTTGCAGCATTAGTAGTATTTTTATATTTTGTCATGACGACCATGACATCTGAACTACTTCATGTAAATGCTTTTGTCTGATCAGCCTCTGTGTGGAACTATTTGTCTGAGTCTTACCTCCCAGTGTGCTCTAGTGTTTCTAAACAGTGAGAAAGCTCATTTGTTATTTATTAACACACAAGGACCCGTTTTCTGATTTAAAATGCTGAGGAGTTCTCAAGTGGTGTTTTTGACATACCACTGAGGCGGGTGTGACCGTTAACAGTTCTCAGAAAGCTTTGGGCCGCCACAGCACCACTCTGGAGGTCTCTGCTGGTGGTCTGCAGCCATCTCTCAGTGGATCTCCGAACACAACAGGAAAACGAGAGCCCCACAATTCATCATATTTTGGCACCGAGCAGAGAGGCCTGAGAAGGCCATGGGATTGATAGCTAACAAGACTCTCTGACCCCTTTTTAACCCCCCCCCCCCCCAGCATCAACTCCCATAACCAAGGACACCAGGCCTGTTTGGGGGGGGGTAGCATCATTAACCGGCTTCTGCCCCCTCCTCCCTGCGGTGGCCCAGCCATTATTCTTACAACATGCCACCACACAGCAGATGTTTGCTGATGTGTCTGCAGTAAAAATACATTTTGGAAACCTAATAAAATGGCTAGGAATGTAATAAAAAGGTTTCATTCCTGCTAAATATGGAGGATTCCTTCAGTGTCCTGATGTGGCTTGTATGTCTTCCAAGGGGATGTCAGCAGGGTCCCAATTGAATGCTTGTTTGCTTTTACACAGGACTACCTGCAGGGGGACAGCAGCAAAGCACAGGAGAAGCTGGGCTGGAGGCCTCAAGTGACATTTGAGGTGAGGGCCTTCGCTATAAAATCTCACCTCGAGGCTGCCAACATGTGTACCAGTGCATTTTGTGATGTGGCCTACAAGTTAGCAGCTAAAGGCAGCGGTATGCTTGTTATATATGAAATATACATTTAAAGAAGGTAGTATCAAGGTCATAGGAGGGATTATGATTTTGGAAGGACACGATTTAATAATTTAAATAAAAATGTCTATTTTTGGGGGGGACTAAGGCAAATTTAATATGGGGGGTACCCCTCCCACCACCAGATCCTACGCTATGACCACTGACCTTCTTCTGCATAAATACGCACACGAACGCTTAAGAGTTACTGGATTCATTGGACAGCAGACCTGAGGTGGTCTGAGGACCATGCCTCTTAAGCAAGTGTCATCAGTGCTGCACAGTTCACACTGCGATCTCCACAAACAGGTCATGTTTGCAAAAGTTGCTCTTCCCATCTCATCAGTTCAGATGAAACTGAACCTTTTTTCAGTCACAATATTCATTATGGGTCTGCTCAGTCATGAGCAACTGGTCATGTGACCACATCTGTACTGCGGGCCTGACTGCTAACATGGCGGGAGGTAGGAGCCATCGCTGCTGGGACACGAAAGGCTTCCGCGTAGGCGGCGCTCAGCATGCAGGTCCGCCCTGCTTTGATGTGCTGAATTCTCAAAGGTTTAGAATCGGTTTTGATCTGCGACAACCGCAGTCTTTTCTGAAAGGAAGGAGGAAGAGCAGAATCGGGACTGTGCTGTTCTTTCTTCTCTCCTTTTGTGTTGTTTTGCTGTTTTCCTACAGTACATGGATAAATAGCAGGAATGGGAAGTGAATTATTAAAGATGCTTTCAGAAATTGGTGGCCAAGTTTTTGCATTAATTGCTTTACACTCTGGACACAATAGGTGCTCATCCTAGTGACGTAAAGACAGCTTCTGTTTACACTTTCATTTTTATAAGCAGGAAAATGAAAGGGGGCTTTTACTACTACCTACCTACTAAAACAAAGAAAAAAGGAAAATATTTATCTAGTGATAATCTAGTATTACTTAGTACTACTTAGAAAGTTATTCCTCTTTAATCTCAATGGAACTCCTACCTTGCGTCTTAAAATGTCAACATGGTATAACACTAAAGTCTCTCCTAACTAACCAGCCTTAGGGCACCGATCCATTAACTTATTCATAGTTATTTAGCCGAATAATGTACTTCCGTTGCTTTTATAGATAAGACGTTATGATATCTTCTGAATCGATCTGAGGTTTTTCTGTTTTTTTTTATGTGGGTAAATGCATAAGGCAGTTGTCCCTGCTTATTTTACATGCGAAACATCTAACGCTTCGCTTTGCAGGAGCTGGTGAAAGAGATGGTGGACGCAGACATACAGCTAATGAGATCCAACCCAAACGCCTGACGAATCTGAGACTTGATCCAGCCGAACTTTGTGCGACCGGAACTCCGCCATGCTCCAATTAGCCCATCTCGCGTCGTCGTTTTTATTTCGTCCAATCAATGACTTTGATTTTTTCGGTATCTTTCACGATGTTTTCCTGGGACAGAAAAAGATTAATTATGCCTCTCTGGTGTCCTTTGTTGGTTACTTTTTATATGGCCTGCCGTTGGTATGGGACTTTTCCAGATTAAGCCTAATCTTTTGTTTAAAGGGCAACACGATAGGGTAGGCTACGGGTAAATTTGAAAATCGCTTTTAATTTCTCCTATTTCTGTCTGCCTATTGTTAACTGCATTCCGCTTATTTCCTGTCTCCAAATTTAGTATTGTATTTCTAAGTTTTGAATTCCCTTATTCTATTTGCACATGTAGTAGGTTATTAAAATGCCAACTGTTTTATATAATAAAAATGGATTTTACTATAAATCGAGTTGTATTAGAATACCGTATGGAACTTATAATGGGAATAAAAAATACAACACGTTTTAAATGCGACAATGTTCGTTTCGGGTTTTTGTTTGTTCTTAAGCTGCATAAATATCCTGCCTGTTTTCTCCAAGGAAAAACCCCATATAAAAAGTTTGCTGGTCGGGATGTTTCCAGAAAGGTTGGACGCGGAGCGGTAATGTGAGGTGATCCTGCGCTCCTTCCCGTCAACCCAGCAGAATCGAGTCATTCAGGGAACCGCAGTGTACAAAGTTGCTATAATTAGACTTTATGCCGTCGTTCGACGCTTATTAAAGGTAGTTTTACTGGGAAACTTGAAGGAGAGGCAATGTTGTTTCAAAAAGCCGTGCCAGCGGTCCCAGGTTATCCAGGGGTCGGCGAACCTGGCGGCTTCCCCTCGGCCTGTTCACGGCGCCCGGCGATCACACAAGGCTTTTCTTCTTTGTGCCCAAATGTGCCGGAGCTCGGCTGGGTAGGTCTATGTTTAATGTGAAATGCCCCAACCCGCGTCGGGTCCGAAGAAGCAGGAGTCTGTGCTCATAAAACATCTATTTTAATGACCTTTGTAATACCCTCCTGTCCGTAATGTGAATGGCGTGACCGAGCCCTTTTACTCTTACCTTCAAAGTCGCTTACAGGAGGTTTCGTCTTTTTTCTGCTAGCTGAAACAAATGGTTCCAAGACTGGTTGTAAACAGCACAATTAAATGTTTGTATTTTTAGTTGACAAAAAGGCTAATTCTACTAAGTCGTATTTTAGGCGATTTTTAGCATTTGGTATTGAAGCAGCTAATTAAACTTGTTAATTTGGCGATCGAAGTGAATGAGACAATCCGATTGGACTTTAGCAGTGAAAATGGACACATTCGTTTCGGTACATTCAAACTCCATAAATTTCATGCGAAACACTGGGGATCTATTTTGTATGGAAAGGTCTTTTGACATTTATCTAAAATGGAAAATTGCGGGTTTCAAAGAAGGTTTACGACGAGGCAGGTTACCCTTTTACTTTAAGACAACACCAAGGGCATTAAACTCGCAGTTTGACCGTCAGACACAACCTGGGTCTATGTGGAGTTTAACTGGAAACAGATGGCGCTTTGAGGTTGGCCCTGGAACTGACTGAGAGAAAACATAGCAGTTTCCACTGCCGGTCTACATGCTATACAGGTGCAGGAGCCACGCTGCCACCAATTGCACGGTGTGCCCCACCCCCTACCTGGGAGCGAAACCTTGAAACACCCAGGTTTAAGCTGATGGAGAACTTGAACCGGTGCGACGCCGGAGTTTCACGGTGGCTTCATTGTGTTTTTTTAATCTGGCAAAATAAATCAGTAACTTGTTTTATTTCCTTCGGAGATTGGAATGCATATTTATCGCAGAGTTTAAGTAAAATGTATATTTTACGTAACAGTATCGGAATATACATTTCCATAAGCGGTGTTATCCCGATAACGGTTCATTTTGGTGTTTTTTTTTTACCATTTCCTTAGCAGATTCTCTGGTGTTTCTCCTCTAATGAATAAGTAAACTGTATATAAAACCAATATTCAATTTAACATCAGTTGAACGTTCGTTTTGCCAGCATTGGAAATAATGCAAAGCACAATATTGTCACAGCAGTAAATGAAATCAGTCTTCGATTTTGAAGCATGTTGTAAAACATCAAATAAGTCATGTTTTGACAGTCCACGGCTTTAAACTTACAGACAGGATCCAAGGCCACTAGCTCACAAATAATTTAAAATGTTTGTGTTTTTCCGAAATACAAACGAAAAACTATAAAAGTACAAGCTTTTCATAATTGAACTATTTACTGTTTATAGCTATACAAAATATTTTAAATACATAATGTATCACATAATGCATATATAATATATTTATTTTGATAATATATAATTCTAAATCGATATATATATAACTAATTTGTTTCTTAATTCACTGTACAAATACTCATTTTTATGAGGTTAAACGTGTAATTTCATTTAATCGCAATAAAATAACTTTGCAGTGTTTAATATTAATTCCCTAAATATTTCGATCCATTTATATTAATTTGGTTAGTTGCTGTTTTAAGATGTATAATATTTCTAAATCCATTTAAAATGTATAGAGAAAAGCAAAACATTCCGTCATAATATTTTTCTGTCTAGATTGCTAATGTTTTCACTTGAAATTTAACGGAAACAGGGGTGGGCGACTTCAAGACAATTAAGCAAGCTGGCACTTTGTATTCAATAGATGGAGATAGCGGGATAATTCAACTACAGTGTAAATTATTGATATGGACCGCTAGCAGTTCGCTATTACCGATGCTCCGGCTGTTTACATACAAACCGTTTAAGGGCTTATCGAAGGAAACTGCTTTTAAGTAAAGTTTCTCTTCATAAAATAATAAAACTATATTTTTAAATAGTAGCAAAGAAACCTTAGTACAAATAGACCTACAGCTAAATATTTTCAGTAGCTTAATAGACTTAATTTCCGGCGTTAATTGATTTCTCAAACGATACCCGTTCTCGTTGTTCTACAAACAGCAGTCAGCCTATTGGAACAAAGCTTTTCAGGAATAATTATTTAATATTCCTTATCAGAGATGTAGATCGCAAAAAATAGAGAATAATTTGAAATAGTTTGCTATTTTGCCTTTTGAGTTCAGAGGGGGGTAGACTGATATCATTATTTCTGAAGTTAAATGCTTATATGCACATAAGGGTGCTGTAGTAGTTTGTGGCCCGACGGCCAAATTAGCCTACATTTTGTAATGAATAAGCCAGTGTGTGTAAACTGGAAGAAATATTTTAAACACCTCATCGTCATGGAGTGCAGGTGTTCTTGTCAATAAAATAGCTGTAACGTATTTTATGCGATATAACAGAGTATTGTAAAAAAAAAAAAAAAAAGAAAGGCCTAGTGTAAATATAACGTTATCTAAACGAAAAAAGCTTACCCGGTCCTGTTAGCGTTGGGTTTGAGTATCCAGAATTTCTACAGTGGCACGATTCCCAGACTTTGACTTTATTATTGGGGAGTATTAATACTCACGACCCTGATTCTCCCCATAAATACCATGGATTGGGATAGAACACTTTTTATTCGCCTCATGAACAATACAAAATAAAAACGTTCCATTATGCAGTAAAAAGTAACAAACAAAAACTGTATAAACAGTACATATCAAAGACGCGTTTAACTCTGTGGCCACGGCTTATTTTTTCGCGACAATCAAAGAGCATTGATTATTTTTGCGTACCAGCCTTGGCATAGTCAAGCTGAAATGGCTGTGCTCTATTGTCCTTATGCACGCTGGTGGAAATGACACTTCCTTTTTTCCTGATATAGACAGGTCGAACTAAGGAATTACAGAAACGTGCCGTGTGTGTGTGTGTCTTTGGGGAGGGGGTGTTTAACACCATTCTGAATTTCATTTTTTTGCATCTGCGATATTGTGTTAGAAACATAATAATCATTCCTTAAAACCGTTTAAGTGTCACTGAGACTCATTCATGATTTTCCGTACCTGTTACTAATTGAATTGATTTTGTAATTTGGCATTTTACATTGTACTTCTTAACTTATCTCAAATCTTAAATAGTCCATTAAGTCTTCAGCCATACTCTGAATAAGGCACCATTCAAAGTTAATTATTTGATATACGGTGAAATTGAATAACATTCAGAATTATACTTATTTAATTATTCATGCTTGCACTTACACCATCTTGCCCCCGCGCAAAAAATGTAGTGTAATATAATGTGACTTAGAAAAATTGCCAGAACACTTTAGATTTGTTTGGTGGTGGAATCGTATCACCACGTCTGTAAGTCACACGAAGACTATACCTGCCCATGAGTTCGGTGTGTACTGGTGTATTAAAGCTGAATCCGGAATGTTGCAGGTCGTTTTTATGCTGATATCTTTTATGCTGCGTGCAATCAGATTCCAACATCCCATGCAAGCTGTAGGTGTTGTGTGCATTATAGATCTATAGGTGAAAATGAGAAATTGCTGCTGTCTGCCCACCCAGGCTGAACCAAGCGAAGGTGTTTATTTTGGGTTGGGGGGGGGGGGCGGGGGGGAGGTGGTATCCAGCAATCCAGTTCCTCGATCTTCGGGCTAGCGCGCTTCCTGCTTAGTGTGGCGGTGTGTATCAGGAATGCAGTTAAAAATTCCCGAAAATCTGTTTCAGATGATTATTTAGCAGTTTTAAATCAAATTGCAGGGAAGAAAAACGAAAAGGTTTATATGACGTACAGGATAGTGTTTTTGAAACGGCACTCTGCCGTGGTGTGAGTGACCATTTTTTACATAGTAGAAATTTAAATATTGTTTACATTTGGTTATATAATACACGTTAAATTTATGTCAGGATTTAGTGAGCTTCTCTTTGTGTAACGAGAGAATAGATCTAATACACAGCGCACTTCTACACGCATCGCCCGTCACGTTTTAATAGTTTATACTATAATTCTGAAAAAAAGCAGCTTCGTTTTAAACACAACTTTGAACTTGATTGGCATTTTGATAATGTAAATTGACCTAATTTGTGTGGTTACTTAAATGCCTCTATGGTTAAACACAATGACGTCTTGATCCTATCACTACCCTGTGGAAGATAATAGGGTCGTATATTGTCTAGTATTTACATAATTCCAATAGCAACACCATTTAATATACTTCTAACAGAATAATGATTAACTTTATAATAATACGTTAATGACATCGGCATTTTTACTTATGACCGTGTACTAATTTAAATGTAATATTTTGATTTTATCATTTCCCTCATTTTTTAAACTGCAATTGCTTATCTTAATATAAGTTTATTTTAAAAAATGAACTGTGTTTATAAGGTGGTGAATGACTGACCAAGAGTTTAATAAATAATATGCAAGTACTTTACATTTGTTGTTAAAAAAATCTTGCTTCTCAGACCAACTAAGTTGTTTTTGTGTCGTTCCTGAGCTGGCGTAGTATATTTTATATTTATCGTTAATATAGCATTGATATAATTCTCTTTCTTGACTCACCACTATGTAAACTGAAAACGCAGGTATAATAAAAAGTATTCAGACAACCAAGATTATTATTATTATTATTATAGTATCATTATCTCTTTATGTGTCCATTACACCGCAGTCCATCTTGTACATAATAAAATGACGTTAAGCCTTGACCGTGGAAAAAAATACGCCTGTGGCTTTAAAAGTATATACCGTTAAGTATCTAGGCTCCGGTTCGCCTTTTCTCGCTGCATTGTTGATAGTGCTTGTGGAGCCCAGCATCCTCCCTGTTGACCTCCGTCTGTTCCTTTGCCTTTTCCCGTCTCGTGAAAAATGATTCCGGGCCCTGATTGAATTTTATTCCTTCCTGACCTGGCCCACTCTGAAGAGCGTCATCAATCTTGGACTAACACGACGTTTGTTTATTACTGGAGAAAGAACCTGACGAATTTTATTAGTCCGATTTTAGTTGTTTGCTAGCAAATGGCCCTGTGTGCGTGTGAATGACTGAAACTGTATTTAGCTGATATAATAAAAGGACGTGCGCTTGGCGTTAAAGTGATGGAAATCCTGCAGTTTACTATTCACACTTTCTACTGATAATCAAATCAAATATTAAATAGTTGTCATAAAAATGCCCCGTCGGTCGTCATTTTTTCTAAAACGACTATCAAGTTCTTGTAAGCCGATTTATTAGACATTGCAAAATACAGACATACCCTACAAAAATCATCCATAATTGAAACATCTGTTATGCTGGGTACAAATACTATCCTGCGATAAATGTTACTGAAATCTTTCCGAGAAAATGCTTAATTACAGTTTAATTTAATAGGAACGCTAACTCTCATAGATAGACGGTTCATATCCAAAAGCGGACTGAGGCTTCGTGACCCTGAAGCTATAATGCTTAGGCCCTAACATTCGAATCACACAAAACAAAAGAAATAAGAAAATCTCCGAGCTAAAGCCTCTACAGGCCGCTCATTTACAATATCTGTATACAGTAAACTAAAATTTATACATTGATACATTTAAGATTTATACACGATATACTTTAATTCAACTGTATTTGTCATGGCGACATAAAATACTATTACTTTGGTTCGGACGATTACAAGTCAAAAGTTTGACTCTTCATATATTTTAAGTTTGCGAACATTAAATAATGCATACGCCTAACCCCAACAGGCCACAAAATAAATTAACTTGCACTTTGACTGTTATTCCTGGCCAAATATGTTATACCCCCGAGAAGACTTAGTGTTGGGGATAATATCTTTGTAACACATGGGTGGTTCTGCTAACTATTTTAGAGACGCATCTTGGGTAATAGTTATGAAGTTTACTGATTCAGTAATATTACACATTGTAATGTAATATTACAAATAGTAATGTTATACATGCTGCTGTAGTTTTAACTAACTGTGGGTTGTTGGTCAAAGATAATCAAATCAATTTCTTTAATTGATTTAATGTTTGCGGACCTGAAGTTGATCAAAGTGCCAAACGGCTCGCTAGAAATTGTATACTTTTCTCTCACTTTTAATTGCGCTTTAGTTTGGAATGTATTATCCGGTCATTTATTTCATTATTTTGAAATGATTCGTTTTAAAACTGCCGGCTATTTTCCTATATCAGGAAAGATAAATTTACGATACATTGAATGTTTAATATCAGCTGTCCGCTGTGTCCGCACGCCCGCTAAAGCCTATGCCGGTAGCATCTGAGCTCGCTACTTCTTCTGAGCCAATGCAAAAACTTTATTTTTGTGTAATCTTTAAAGTCCTTTCACTTGCTATAGATCATATTTGTCCAATATTTTAAGGTCGTAAAGTAGGGTATTAACTGAGTGGCCGGCCCCTGCTCTAAACACACGTGGTCAATCAAAACAAAACGCTGAAACGCTGAAACGCTGATAAAAACCAAGAAGGCCTTAGGGTCACTACGATGACAGAAACGGGCCACGTCTGTAAAAGTATTCAAAATTGTTAAAATACAATAAAATTATTAATTTCAACAGCAAGGCAATCTTAATTATACACAATCTATCAACGGTGAAATTTCAAGGTAACTGATTAAGAAGCCCTAAGGTTATTTGGTCGTTTTAGGATAGTCACAGGTAGAGTCATAATAAATTCTACAAACAAATTAGTTATGTGCTTTAATCGCGCGGGTTTTCCTTAAATGATAGAGGTTATCATATAAATCCCATTACTGATTAAGACTTTAGACGATAATTACATTGCTACACGCATTGGCCTTTCTTGCACGAGTTGGCCATGCAAATAAATAATTAAAACCGATACTTTTGGGATTCTAAATGCCATGTAAAATTTATTTAAAACAGACCCGAATTTTAAACGATTTAGTCAATTAACGTAACATGATTAATAAGCCACTGTTAATCCGAAGTACACCTCACATCAAGTATGAAACTGAAAATTACCTTGAATTGGTTCAAAATTTTATGTGACCAAATGTTTTGAAATTCGAAATAATTCGAATATTAAACAGTATGTTTTATCTTAGCGTATTTCTAATTATTGGTCCACACACTCAAGCCGTCGGTTAAGATCAAATATTTTGAAACAAGTTACCACACTGTCCTAAAAAATAACAGCCAACGTTAACAGCTGGGAAATAATTTGTTTTAAAACTAAAAATATAGAAAAGTCCAGGAAATATTAGCCAGAACTGCGGTAACAGTATAAAATGGTTAAAATATACAGCGCATAGGCCACGTATGCTTTCTAAGAGTAGTTCTGAAACAACCATTAAGAGAAAAACGAAACCGTCTGCAGTTCACGGAACCAAGTGCGTTCATTATGTTGGAAACATTCATAAAATAACGCGGAAATACAACTGCGGAAAATAAGGGAACACATGTAGGTTTTGAGCGTGCAACAGCACAAAAAGGGCGAATTTAAGTTTTTACTTTTGCTTGTATCATTTTTATATATTGAATTTGCGTAACTGGATATGTTCACAAAACATTGCGCGATTTTGTCCTGATTTCCACTACTCTATATATAGGCTATGTGTAGTGCCAAAAAATCAGCCATAGGTTTAACTCAAATAGAATGGCCATTTATTAAAGAAACATTGCAATGCCTTCAGAATACTTTCAAAAAAGACAAAATTGAAAGAATATTTCAATATACAAGTTCCCTTTTAATAACGGAAGTTTTGGACAATTAAGGCAGTTCAATCTTGACACGTTTTGGTGTTTGGTCCACAACATCCAGCTACATTTTTAAATAAATTACTAAATGGCATTTACACTTAATAAACAGTCAGTGAAAGCTTGATTCTTTTAACATAATCTTTTAAAAACATAGCTCTCAAAAGCGAGAAAAAACTTACGTGTTATTCGGAGTAACACTGTCCTTTACAAACCAAGATAACGCTTTTTGTCTCTCAGAACAATTTTAGTCCATGAAGGGGTACGAGTAAAGGAATTTTGGGCTGACTGAAAAACAGCGAGAAAATGGAGGAGAAAATGGAAATATCTTGGTCAGAACTTGCTGCAATCGTAGACAAAAGCCCCCGATGTACGGTAGATGGACTGCGTAGAGGGAAAAGACATTTGACAACTACTATTTCCGTTCACCGGGGAGTTATTTAAGCCAATTCTTTGGGATTCGAACATCTCGCGGACGGAGTGGAAGTTCTGCTGCTGCGCGGGGTAAGTGGCACCGAGGTGGCTCAGGTCTCCCGCCTGGTTCAGGTACCACGAAGCGAGCCGCCCTTGGTGTGGGTGGTGACCGTCCTGACCCGAACTTAGATTGCCGTGGGTCAATGAGGACGTGGTGGTGGTGATCGAGTAGTCGGGCAATGTGTCGTCCACGGTGGTTGTAGGTTCTAGGTGCGCCGACCTATCCCCGGCATATAAACTCATCGCTTGCATATTGCAATGGTAGGTCGCGTTCGAGCTAGTGGATATAGCGTTTTGGTTACAGGGCGGGCTATAAACAGACGTAGGATTTGGAGAATAGTTCAGAGACATAGAAGGGGTTATACCTGTCCTGGAAGAGGCAATGAGGGTGGCTGAATTTAGTTCGGTTGAGCCCTGAGGGGAGCCTCGGAGGGAGGTCATGATGTTGTCCACGCTGAATCCCTGGGCTGGGGCCTGGCTGTGATGATGATGTTCAGAGTTTTCCAGGCTGATGGATCGATTGGACGGGATGCTGTGCGGGCTGCCGGTGGACATGCTACTGCTGCTGTCAGGGCTTTCGATTTTTGGCACTGTGCTCAAGGTGGGGGACACGGCCTGCGGAGGCGTCGACGTCCCGTTCTCGGTTTTTATGTCCTGAATTCTGACCGGCTGGGAAGCCTGCGCTGGCTGCTCGGATTCCCGACTCTGCTGCCGGGCTGTTGGCTCCTTACCCTGTCTGTCCCTCTCATCCTTTTCCTTCTGCGCGTCCTTCTTTTTGAAGCGCCTTCGTCGCCTCAGAAAACTCCCGTTCTCGAACATGTTGTAGGAATCGGGGTCCAGAGTCCAATAGCTGCCCTTCCCAGGCTTCTTGTCATCGCGGGGCACTTTGACGAAGCACTCGTTGAGCGACAAGTTGTGTCTAATACTGTTCTGCCAGCCCTGCTTGTTGTCTCTATAAAATGGAAAGCGTTCCATAATGAACTGGTATATCCCATTGAGGGTTACCTTCTTGTCCGGCGAGTTTTGGATAGCCATGGTGATGAGGGCGATGTAACTGTACGGCGGTTTGACCATATCCTTCGGCTGAGGTTGAGGTGTGTACGGTCCATAAGCTCGAGCCATGCTGGCAGGGTACTGGTCGTGGGCCGGGTGAGAGTACATGCTCATTGGGGCCGGCATTCCAGTATACCCACCGCCGGCTGCTCTGTAGTAACTCTGGTCGCCGCTAATGTAGGGCACTACGCCCAGTGAATTCGGGCTGGAGACGGAGTAGCGCGCCTGCATTTTTTTTCTCTCCACAGTTCCGTATTGCTTAACCAGAGCGAAACTTCCAAAGTCAAAGGCAGCGTGTCTCCAGTTTTTTCCTCCACTATATGTAACTCTGAATAGAAAAATAAGGCTCCTGTTAGCGTAAAGCCTAAAAAAAGTTGAAAAGCGTCAGTAAGATTTCAGCAGTCGCCGCTTCTGTCTCCTGAAAGCAACATTGGAGAACTCGTGAACTTTGAGCATCCGTCACTGGAGGGGAGTTTTTACGCAGTTACTTTTTCTTTCCCTTCGCTGCTTGAAGGCTCCTCCCCAACAGACTACGGCATCCAATTGGCGAGTCTGGAAAAGTTGGAGGGACGCTTTTCTCCTTACGGCCACACACACTCCTCGGAAAAACGAGGTGTTAGGAAATGCCAGCCCACTTCAGTTTATACCAATTACTGAAATGAATGTGCGTTGTTCAGAAACTCTAGCAAACTTAGTTTAATGATTTTGAATACTGATTCTGGTGTAAATTGAATATATTTCTTATCTATTGTGTTTTGTCAGTACGACAAATCGTACGGTCTACCCAAGATGTGTGCTCAATGAGATACATATGTTTGTTTTACATGGGGTTTTACAGTAAATAAATAACATAAATAACATAAATAAAGAAATATATAAACTATGCATTTCATAATTCATTAATCATTTGTTGAGCAACAAATCTCTCAGTAAAACGCTTTGCATGCACATTCATTTACATGATTATACTAACTTTACTATTTTAAAAACCTAAACCTAAATGTAGGTTATTTAGCAAGATATAATACTTTAATGATAGGTGTAGTATGTCACGCAAACAAATGAACTGGAAAGTAAATAATTAATTCTCGTCCGTTTTTCTTTATTAAATTCCCTTTTTCATAATCGGAGAGCATCCCGTATGCAGACTCTTTCTTTGTTTATGTCCTGCAGTTTAGAAGATTACTCCAAGGTTTATTAACATAAGATGGAGTTAAATGTTTCAATCAACATCAACACGAGATCAAAGCGCGCGGGAGACCCAGTGCACCGCGTGCAGAAGGAATGGGCGGAATACGAAATCTAATTACTGTTAAATTAGAATCATTTGGCAGAAAAAGAACAAGGTGTGAGAATGTTCCGACGTGTGAAGGTGTCAAAGGGACTTTCCTCCGTGAACCAAACGGATTCCAAAAAACTTGCAGGTGTCATTCTCAGTCAAAAGGTGTAAATAGCATAATCCAAAATTTTCACTTTTGTTTTCCAAAACAAATGGGTTTATTTGCTTGGAAATACTTTCATAATAATTAGAATGTTTACCGGATGCTTATATGTAATCAATATCTAAAATATGAAAGTATAGCTTAAGGTTCTTATGGCGTTTCAAAAAATATATAATTCTATGATATCAAAAAATCTCCGATATTATTATTATAGACCGCGAACATGTTCTGGATGGATGGATGCGGATTTGGGTATTTTACGCGCTTTTCAAAATAAAACATTGACATCACAACACAAATGCTAATTGTTTTAACTGTCCTGTAAATAAATTGTTTGAATCAAGATTACTATATTTAAACACTTCTGAAAAATTTTCCCTCAGTTTATTGACATATAGTATGTACCATATTAGGTGAATTTAACTCTGTAGAAATTCATACATGTAATGTTACAACTTTTATTGTATTACTAAATGATAAATTATGGTATTTTTTTCCATGGTTATATTTCGTTCATAATTACGCACAATTTATGTTTGCTTTTTACTGGATTTCTGACATTTAAAATCAGACAAAGGATTGAAAAGCATAGCAACTAATAATTTCTATAATGTTGATTGTGGGCACAGAAATCGAACGTAATTTGTTATTGTAATTATGCAGTATGAATTAATAATACTTTCTTGCTCATCGCGATAAAACGTCGTGATTTTACGCCATTCACATGAATTATTTCGTCCTTTGTTCTGCGCTCTGTGTTATTTGAAACGTTTAATAGTTATGTCTCAAATGTTATTTCTTCTGACATTGTTCGTCATTTCACCTTACTATTTACTGAAGTCACAAAGAAAATATTTAGTTGCCTATTATTATTATTATTATTATTATTATTAGTAGTAGTAGTAGTAGAAGTAGTGCACTGCTATCGCTACTGCTACATAAATACTACTACTGCTGCTAGGCTACTGTGAGGAATACTGAATTGTAAATATCATATGTTTGAACAGTTAATTCTTAATAAAGTGTTGCCTGTTGGCTTTCCAGAATCGCAAGCTTAGATTTATTATAGTATATTGACCAGTAAACGGGTGATATATCTTAGACGGTCACAATAAGATTATCAGCATAGGTTTTATTCCGTAATGCGCATAGGAATAACCTCAAGTGGTATCAGTATCACCTCAAAACAAACATTTAACATCAAAACATTTCTGAGGTACTTCAGTCTGCAAGTTTATGTGTTTTATCTGACGACCTCAAGTAATTACCCATAGCGGACAGAAATAACTTAAGTATCCTATCCATGTTCTGGCGAAAACTCATGTAATTTAAAAACAAACTACACGGATATACTCTCCAAAACACTTCAACGTACAAGTGCGAAATTGTTTGGCAAATTAAATGTCAACATATTTATGCAAATGACATGTTAAATAACCAACGTCATAGTCATATTCTCTTACATCTATAGCTCCTCTTGCGAGTATATGAGTGAGTGAGGTTGGACCGTAATAGCAGATTAAAAGGCAGGCTGTTGTTTATTTAGGGAAATTCCGATATACAACTGCATGGTACTTCTGCATGCGTAATTTTTCCAATAAATTTCTTGTTTTACTGTGGAAAAGTATCGAAGCAATTTAAAATACAGATGGTCACATAAATGAATTGCGAGCGGCCAATGTTTTAAATAGACTGAACATATCACAAAATACAAACAAGTATTATTTTCGCGCAGCTTGATCGCATAAATATATCAGATATTATAGAGCAGTCTACGACACAGTTTCTGGTTGACTGTTTGGCTGTTTCTCGTCTGTTCACGGGAGTTAGTGACCGGGATTGCAAAGAAAGCGACAGTTTTAGCCACAACAGCTTGTTCTTTGTCGGTACATCAAACTCGATGTTCAAGCGGTTCGCGTTCAGGAGAGCTTAAATTAAATTAAGCACAGAGGGAATTTACGTACTATTATCGCCAAACCAAAAGACAGGCATTATACAGAAAAATGCAATAAATAAACACATAAAAAGATAAATAAAATGTCTTTCAGAGAGCGCTACAATAAACACTTCAAGTAGTCAACCAGTTTAGACATATACTATTTATATTCAGTGTATTTTATAGTTGTATATATTGTGTACACATTAATCTATATATTACATAATGAAAACTATATTCAGTGAACAAATAATATTATTCGTGTCTATATTACGAGTGCGCCGTTGTCCTTACGGTGAGCAGAGCGGTCTGACTGCGATCCACCTGTCCGATACAAAGTAACTTTGTGCGCATGTAGCGCCCTCTACTGGTTGTTCTTCGAAGCTGCGATGTCAGCCAAACATACGGCTACGCGCGTTCTGGTGTCATTTCATACTGCGGTTTCAACAAGATGCGTCCACGGACAAATTAGTCTGCTGCTCTTGTTGATATGTGAAATCCTCTGCTAATGGGAGAAACCTTTCAGTGTAAAAAGGCATACAAGGATTAACTAAGCCTCCTAAATAATCTACAACATGTCATCGCGGAAAAACGAGAACCATTGCAATAGCTAAACAAGTGGAGTACATTATAATAACATATAAATAAACTTTCAAATATCTCCAGTGTTGATTCGACTAATTCGCAAGTGAGATGTTACTCAGAATATGTGTCCGTCGAATCTAACCGTTCTGTGGTAACCAATATAATGTATGAAGAAATCAGTAATACAAATCTATGTTTATTTGAGAAATTACTATGTTTTGACTAAGTAGATATAAATGGCCTTTTATAAATGTTCACGTACAAAATCGAGTTCACGTCAGAGACTGGCATGTACTCGGTCGTACATTTTAAATAGGCATAATTATTATCAAGCGCTTGGGAACGATTATAATTATTATGATTATTATGATCATTATAATCCAACACAACATTAATAAAATCGTAAGTTTTATTATTGGTTGGTATTTTTGGCTTGTGAGCGAAATATTATCTAAATTTAGAATGTGCAGTGCCAAAATATATAGTTCATACTCTTTTGGCTTTGCATCCCATGTTCTAAGTAATGCATGGAGGGTTTTTCTCTAGGTTATTCCTATGTGAAAAACACATGATCTTCACAGCGTCTGTTTTTCGGAATTTCAAGTACTTATAGATCAGTTGTACCCTACGAAAAATGAAGGTTAGGTAATTTTCGGCACTTTGTTTTTAAACTCGCGTAACGTTACGTTGGCAATAGCGTATTTTGTGATAGGGCAATTGAGTGTAATAAAAAAAAAACACAAGAAGAAAGTAGCGGTTTCACATTTCTATTACAAGGTTTAGTGATTCCGCACTTTCAAACTTGGATTTACTTTGTGATCCATTTAAAAATTACACGAATTTGCCGTGGTAATTCTAGAATTAGCACCAGATGAATATAACCCATTAAACATTGTTTGTTTAATTGAAATCAAACAAAGTTTAGGTAGCTATAGTCATCTGGTGCTAATTCTAGAATTACCACGGTAAATTCGATACACAGATTTCATTTCAGTTATATACAACTTTATTTTCCTATACAAGGTCTAAAAATTTAATTTTGTTTCACTTTAATTTAGCTCACAGCTTTAGTAAACATTTATCGTTTTATTTTTTTTTATTTCGCAAGGCTATCATTAGACGTTATCATTTTATTTATTTCAAGAAAGTGTTACAATTGTTCCATGACATTAATAAAACGTCATTGTTTTGTTTATTTAGAGTTACAATTCATTTTCTTTTGCGTTTTCAGAAGATGCATTCTAATTTCAAATGAAATGTAGAAACGGGTGTATGTAAAAAAAATCGAATCGTCGCTAATACTAGGCTAAATTGAAACCCCGGAGTATTCTGAATATGTATTCCGAATTATTCATCTGTTGACTAGCGTTTGTGTATAGTTTTCAGCTTTGCAACTGCAAAACCTGACAAAGCCTGCCCCCATGCGTTCAAAGGGACTTTTCCTAAATTGCCATCACTGCTTACAGTCCTCAGTCCGAGAGAAGCTTTATTTCTTGTCTGCAATAAAAAATGTTTTTCCCCAACCGACATCATGTGTTTTGTTTAGCCAGAAAACGTTAATATTGTTGTATAACTAGTACTTTCAAACGAGAAATTTAATTTAATACGAAATTTAAATTAAGAATTGGCAATAATTAATACATTGTGTATTCTGGGATTCAAATAAAAATCCAACACACGAAAACATTGTTTGCCACACGTGGTAATATGAGGTATTCAACAATTCTAACAAATCTCTTTCATTTTTATGATACTGCTATGCCACATATTTTAATTTTCAATGCTGAATATATTTTAATTATTACCAGACCTGTATGGGCTGCAAAGACGGTGTAGAGAGGTGTGGTTTATGGATTGAGGGGATTGTTGCACAGCAATCACAGATTATTAAAACAAAGTGGATAATAGTTTGAAGTATTCAGCAGCTGTATAAATATCATTTCTTGATTTTAATTTTCCTAGCAGAGCACCAAAGGGTAAAGCAAAACCACACATCAGACAGGATTTTGTGTAGCGCAATGCAGCATGATCACACAATCATCATTCCTCATAAATTATGGTCAGAGAAAGGAACAGAGATTCTGTTCAAGTCAAATTGAGGTTTGTCCTTTAATAAAGAAAGAAAGGCACATCACATATAAAGGCATCACAGACGTTTACCCAACATATTCTGAGGTCTGCCTTTCGCCTTCTGTTACTCCTGCTTCTCAAACCAAACCAAATCAAATCAAACTTTAATTATCAAATGCACAACTGTACAGCATACAGCAGTAGATGCTGGTAATAACATGAGTTTCCCTGACAAGTCCCAAAAGTAATAAGTAAGGTTAAGGATAATAAAAGGTAAATTAAAAATTAATAAAATAGTGAAATAGAACAAAGTAATTGAAAAAATATGTATGTGCAAAATATGTGTATTGACGATATAATAGCGTGATAGACTATTGAACTTTTGCCGATATGCAGTTGGGAGTTTCACTGTGGCAGAACTTAACCTTCCTCTTCATCTGCTCTTCTGCCTTGTGACTGTATTTCTCTTGCTTTCTGTTTGTATGAATTAGTGGCCACACGGTATCTACCTATGTTTCCTTCCTCGTTTTGGTCCTGTGGTTAATGAGAACATTAAACATGCTGACTTAGTTGGCTAGAAGAGTTTTTTACCATGAGTTCAAGCAAAAGTCCCAGTTTGTTTTATTCTGCACACCTGTGGTCATGTTATAGTACTGGGAGGAGACTGCAGGGGGCGCAGTGGATGGGAGTGGGCCACGTATTTTTCATCACATTGCCATCTTAGCACACAACCCCAACATCCTCATCTCACACTGCTTTAGTCAGTGGAAAGTGCAGATGGCAAGTGTTGATGTGCTTTTTGATATAATGACACGTTTCTGAAAGGTCTTGTTGAATGGGCTTGTTAAGGAATAAAAGTTCTCTCGTGTGTCAATGATAAAATGATGAATGTTCAACTGCGCCATTCAGCAAGTGGTTCTGAAACACCAATTCCTGCAACAATCTTAGCAGTACTGTGAGTTATAGATGAAAAAAAAAAACCAAAATAGCAGTGTCTGACATACAACCTGATGATTAAAATGAAGTCTATTGTAAACCTATTGGACACCCAAAGCAAGCTGAAAGCGTGAGGTAAAACAACTGCATGGATGCCAGACTCTTTACAAGCATACAGGAAACTTATGAGTATGATTTTATAAAGAAAGGGTGAGAAATGAGACAAGCCTCTTACCCACAATGTACAAGCAGCGTGATGAAAATGAAACCGACATTTAGAGGAAAGATTGGGCCCTAAGCACGGCTTAGAATCAACACAGAGGCAGGCAGGCAAAAACTAAAGGCTGTGTCCTTACAAAGTGCAATCAAAAATACACTAAATAAACTACAGGGCTCTCTGTAGCTTTGCGAAACCCTTTGCGAGATACAGCTGCCCCCTCCACCACCACCTAAACAAATTTATATGATTCCTGCCTCAAGATAAGGACACAGGATGGGACAACATGAAAACTAAAAGTAAACAGTTTCAAAACTGTCAAACTTTATTTCAAACTGTACTGTGTCCATTGAGGGTAACACACTGGAGCGCCTTATTATCCAGCATCCAACCTCCCTGCGGTTCTCCATTATGTGATATTGGTGTGTGGTTGTTGCTTGCTGTGGGGTCCTTTTAAAGGTTAAATTAAAGAGCGACTTCATGTGAAACCGTCTCGCCTCGTCTCTTCTGCTGTTGTAATGCTTTGGTCTGCCAAGTGCTGCATTGATATCAGAAGTGGGATCCTAGGAGCGGCCACATTGGTGCTACTGGAGCAGGTTCTACTGTATATCGCCCTGACAGTCCATTCCAGCCTGGCAGACCTGCAGGCAGCCGTGGAGCCTTAAACCGGGACAGGCAGCGGTATTATGGAGAAGACGTCCATAGGGTGTATGAGGGGAAGCTTTTCTGTTAGTGCTGCACACTATTACACAGAGGCCTGCACCAGAACTTTCAGCAGATGAGCTGAGAGCACTGTAGTGAAGGAGGCGCTGCTCTGTCCCTCTGAAGCACACTGGACCTGTGCAGTGCATTCTCAAACTGCTCCAGCCAGCCTGCCAGACCTCCACAGGAGATGGCAACATTGGCATATGAGGAAGATGAGTGCTGCTGCAGACTCTGACTGCTCACTGGCCATCGAGTGCTCTCAGCCTGCCAGCTGCAAGGAGCCATCGCAATACCCCAGCTGCAAGCAAAACAGCAGGCAGAGGTTGTTCTATTTGGCCGTAAGGAAGCATGTGACACCCGGGAGACCCAGTTGGCTCAGGAGTACCGTGAGCTGGATGATCAGTAGGAGCGGGACCAGTAGGACTTGGAGCAGCTGCATGAGTCCACAGAGCAGAAGTGGCAGAAGTTGGAGCACCTGCTGATCAGCTGGGAACAATAGTGCGACAATCATAAGCAGCAGGCTGAGTTAGCAGAAGTGGAGTTACTTGGCCGTGAGGAGGTGTGTCGCAGCTTGGAGGCCCAGCTGGCCCAGAGGTGCTGTGAGCTGGAGGAGGATGCAGAGGAGGGGCAGCAGGTTCCCTCTAAGCTGCATAAGGTGAAGGACGCCCGAGGAGGAACCTGCAATGTCAACTCCCACTAGCAGCCCAGGATCCGCCAGTCTCCCACCTCCTCTGCCTTGCCAGTGCTCGCAAGCTTGGGATCTGATGACTCCCCTGATAATTGGAGATGGCACACCGGCAGCCACCAATGGACAATCGACCTTGAGGAGGGAAGCAGTGTAGCACCAGTGGGATGCCTCCAAGTAGCAGAGCCATTGCGGGAAGACTGAAAAGAGCCACTGCAGATCAAAAACCTTGACCTTGCATAGACATCTTCCCAATTAGCAAATGGTTTAAGTATTACATTGGTTAGAGGCAGGGCAGCCTGGTGGTGCAGTGGTTAGCACTGTTGCCTCACACATCTGGGATCCGAATTTGAGTCTCTGCCAGGGTTCCGTGTATGTGGAGTTTGCATGTTCTCCCGGTGCTGTTGGGGGGTTTCCTCTGTGTACTTCAGTTGCCCCCCTGTCCAAAAGCATACTGAGGTTAATTAGAGTTGCCGAATTGCCTGTAGGTGTACATGTTTGTGTGAATGGTGTGTGAGTCTGCCCTGTGATGGGTGGCACCCCACCCTGGGTTGTTCCCTGCCCCAGGACCCTGAATAGGATAAGTGGTTACAAAAAATGGATGGATCGTTGAGGTGTAACTTGTTTACGTTAGACCAATGCTGGCCAGACATATATGGTTGCTGTGTAATGAATGATTGGTTGTGGAGGTCAAGCAGTAGTCTGTTGTCAGTGGTCTCCTTTTACTGTAGGCACTAAACATCTCATACAATCATACTATTGTTAAGAATACTTTCACAGCATTGTAAGTCTCTTACTTTAAGTCAATGACTTACTCAGTCCACTACGGTTAGCAAAATTTGGAAGAGTCATTTCAGTACCTTTGCCATGCTTTCTGTATTATCCATTAATTTACTGATGCTCTTTAAACGCATGTTTGTTTTGTTGTTGCCATTCATATTCATACTTGAGAAGCTCGTGATTACCTGGGGGTATCCCACAAAGCAGGATTTCCCAATTAGCTGGATAACTTAAGCCAAATGTGAAAACTGTCCAATAGGAGGAGAGACTGGACTTATTATATCTTACATATATATTTATATCTTACATTTTATTAATATATTTGTCAGGCCTGTCCATCCCTGTCTTTGTCTTGGTACCGCAAGTGGATCACCACCTTCCTTTCCTTGCCTGTACCATGCCCTGTATCCGTAACAATATTGTAATTTCTTCCATTGTCATGTTTACAATTGTTTTAATTAATATACTGTCACATCTCTGCACGACCTGCTGCATTTTGTACCTGTAAATATCGTGGTGTGCACTGGTTGGCGCTGCACTGCCTTAATTTTTGCCACTGTCTTGTGTTATTGCACTGTCCTCCAGTGTTTGCACATTTGCACACACATGCACTTTATGTCATTATGTCATAACTTTATAGGTCTGTGCTGTTTTATGTAGCACTATGGTTTTGGATGAACAATATTTCATTTCACTGTATACTGTACCAACTGAATATGGTTGAAATGACAATAAAAAGCTATTTTCCCCGACTTGATACCTGTGGACACTGGACAGTCTCTATATTCGGCTTTAGTTAGCTGCCTAATGAAAAACTGCCGCTTTGTAGAATGTCCCTCTTGTCTAACAAAAGAAAAAAAATACTTCTAACTAAAACAAATATTAGTCCGACGGTTATTATATTCACATTACAGGTCAGCCAGACGCAATTTAGTTACAAATCAATGAATGTGAAATAAGCTGCATTGTGATTTAATGCGTCATTACGTTTGGGGTTTCAGTTTGTGGTGCTGCATAAAGCAGTTAATTTCGACGTTTGTGTGACCAGAGAAACTGACTGAGAAGTGGTTATAGCGTCAGCGGTCACGTTTGATATTGTGAGGAGTCTCTGCAGGATCTCAGGTGTCCAGGACATGATAATCTTAAGGGCCTGAATCGAAGGTAACTGAACTTCTTTTTTTTCAGTTTCTTGAAAACGTTTCATTTCTTATCCGAAAGGCTTCTTCAGTTCTAAAAGTATGATGGGGAGTTCTAGGTATTTATCCTTTAGAGGCGAAATGTTTTCAACTAATTGGAAAAAAAGTCCAGTTGCCTTCGATTCAAGCTTTTAAGATTAAGGAGCAAAAAACACACGCAGACTAACTGGAGCAAAGTAGGCAAACGTGTCTGCCAATCATTGATAGAAAGCAGGCCATGAAGATCGAATCATGTTTCTTTACACCCCAGTGTGTATTAATTCTTTAGCAGCAAAAACCATCTAAAGTTATATGTAGACTATTAAAATGTGTGATTTAGTGGTTTGGATTAAGAAGCTGGAAATGCAAACTATGCTGTAGATATCTGGGACTACAGTTTGCCTGGATTTTGACGGACGGGTCAGCACCTTTTATGTAGGCCTACACTGTAATCAGCTTATCTCAGATGTATTCATTTTCTTTCTCTGGTACGTTACTCTTATTTTATTGTTCATAATAATCCAGCCTGGTTAGAGTTTGGCAGCTTTTCAAATACAACGCCAAAACAAGTGTAGTTAGTGATTATATGAATGACTCTAATTTATGTAATCTAAATATGGAAAAATAAGGTTTTTCCACTTTTCCACATGCAAACTATTAACCTATTAAATACATACCGTATTTAGAACATGTTTTTCTGATATAACCCGTGTTATCCTGTTGTCTAGCACTCATCATTATACGCTTGGCCGTGTCCCAGGCACAAAATATCCCCCCATGACACTTATTCCATATTTCTGCGCAGAGAACAGTACTTGCTTGTAAAGGTTTCCGAAACCAGGGATTGGTACAACCTCGAAATATGCTGGCGAGATGGAATTTAAATCTGAGAATCCTCAAAGTGCCGTGTCGCTCATCAGTGTTTCAGGTACGATTTCAGACCCTCAAGGCTGAAAGCTTAACTCGTGTAAGACGTGCCTTGTTCACTAACAAACCTGAGTTAATGAGAGTTTTCTTTTACATGTGTTTGTATGCCTGGGCAGAGGAAGTGTAATGGCGAATGCAATCAGTGCCTCCACAGTCTGTTCATCATATTTTAGCCTACAGTCAGTCCACAAGAATGATGGGAATTTTTCTAACCTGGCAGCAATACACACACACACCGGGTACAGCTGTGTACCCAGGGTGAGATGTTTAGTTCTTGCCATTCATAATTGCTCTATTGACGTGATTATTTGAAAGGTGAGTCACACCAGTTCACATCTGAAGTGTAAATCTAATGTATATTAAGATGTGATTTAATGCTAGCGAGACTCTGGCCCGCAGGGGCTGAAGTTGGGTCTGCTCGAGTTATCCTGATGTTTATTTATTTTTTGTTCATTTTATGAATAGAAATGTTCTCCATTGCCGACAGTAGGGTTAACAAAACTAGAGCTAAAGATACACGCAAAGCACAGGCACAATCCAGACCAGACTACTACCCGGCCCCAAAGATGACCGCAAAAATGTCACACGAGGATAAACTAAAACAGAAATAAAGTTATCCATGGAGACAGACTGACATGGTTCCGTTGGGAAAAATCCAGGAAAAGGAGATTTAACACATAATAAAACTGCAAAAAGGAAAATCTAATATTTAACTGTCATGGTTCACAAAACCAATTTGGAAGATTAATAGAGTGGAGGTAAAAGCTGATATATTATTTGAAGAGCATTAATTATGCTGGAGAATTGAGGTTTTGATACTTGCTGGTTGTAAATGACGGATACATACCTTTAACGGAATACTACACTATCTATGTACTGTACTGATGGTTATTCTACTGTTAAAATGTATTCTTTGTTCCATTTCAGAAAACTGTTTGTATTTTGGGTGAAGGAATTAAATGAGAAGTGGCCAGTGATCCTGCATAATTTTGAAGCATTTTGGTCACATGACCAATTTCTCAGATATTACTCTACCTGTGGCCTTTAAGGCTATTACCCTTCAAAAACGGTAAGAAATTCAAGCTTTTGAACTGCACAGGATGTCCCGGCCTTATTTCTGCATTCCTTTGTAATTGTTCATTAGGCCCCGTTATTTGTGAAGGATGTCCACTCGCTCTCCTCTTACATGTAAATTGATTATAATTTCGAAGTAACATGAAAACCAGCTGTGGCTATAGCACTGTGGTTTGACATTCTCTTTGTGAGGCCAATACCTGTGGTTGCCTCTAGAGGGCAGTCTGACTCTTTTCATGGTTAGGTGTGGGCATTCATAACCCCTTTTCTGTGGACAGTCTAAACACAGTTGATATGTGATGTATGAGTCTTTCTCTGAAATCAGAATAGGATGTTTGTGGCAAACCTCCTCAGCAAAAGTAACCTTTGTGAGACATGTCAGTGTTCATCATGCTGAAAAATAGTTTTCCTTCTGCTAATGGCATAAGGGGGGTGGAGGCTTA
>JAODJW010000001.1:19921504-19942924 GCA_026777045.1 Hyperopisus bebe
GTGTCTGAAAGGACCTTTGTATTCTCAGGTGTTCCCTGAGCAATAAATTGCTGGAATCTCCTTACTCTTTAGCTCAGACTTGAGGCCCTGTCATTCAGGGCTAATTAAGGTCATTGTGTTATTTTCCCCCTTTAAATAAAAAATGTAATAAGCTTTTCATAATACTAAATCAGGGGTGGCACAGTGGTTAGTACTGTCGCCTCACACCTCTAGGACCGGGGTTGGAGTCTCTGCTGTGGCTCCATGCGTGTGGAGTTTGCATGTTCTCTATCCTCCAGTGTCCCCCCCACAACCCAAAAACATGCTGAGGTTATTTGGGGTTACCAAATTGCCCATAGGTGTGCCTGTGTGAGTGAATGGTGTGTGAGTGTGCCTTGAGATGGGTTGGTGCCCCATCCTGGGTTGTTCACTCGCTTGTGCCCGTAACCACCTGGGTCAGCTCATTTTGACTGGGGTTTAGACTTCTTTCGTTCTTGTGGGCGTCATTGAATGTGACCACTAGATGGAGCAATTGCACGTTATATTTCATACAGCTGTTGGAGTTCAAAAAATGGAACAACTTAAAACTTTTTTTTCCTTTGGGTGTTCTAATGTTTGCTTGTAAAGCACTTAAATTATTTTTTTTATCACATTGCGTGTTTTATCTTCAAATACACGGCTGACGGGAAATGCAACAGTCCGCAATTATTGAAATCTGTATTGTCAAAACTGCAAAAAGTGTAATTCTGTTTTCACGCGGATATATAAAATATGTGTGTCTGTGAGAATTCAGAAATTCAACAATTTGAAAATACTTTTTAAGTACTAGGTCCTAGGTACTTTTTTATATTTGTACTTTGTTTTATGACTTAATGATGGATAACTATTGATGTTTTTCTTTTTTTTTTTTTTTGCAAAATTTAAAAATAGCATATTTCTTATACGTTAATTAAAATATCTGAATACGTATTCATTTACTTTTAAAAATGGCACATTTGAAACACCTGATATCAACTTCATTAAAATTATTATTCCGGTTATTCACAAACAGGCAAGCTGTTTCTCTCTTTGTCCATTTACTCGTTCGATTTCTTGTATACAAAGCAGCTCATTACTACGTATAATGAGCCTGGACAAAAAGAGAGAAAGAAAACGCTGTGAATGTTACTTCGCTGCGCAAAAGACAAATAACAGCTGCGCGTGGAAAGTACAGGGCATGCGTCAGAAATTACAGTAAGGCCAGGAGCACGGCGGCAGCCTTTATATAGAAAAATCTAGCATCTACTACATTAGCGAGATTCCTTTTACGGTTGAATCCTAAAATACACACTGGGGTCAATTTAAATTGCCCTCGTGTAGTGTAAGTGTGAGAATGATTTGTTGCACGTCTCTGAAGCAGAATTCCTTTTTTGAATACAGTACAGAAAAGCGATTCCATGAATAGTTTCCACTGCTCTCTCGGAGATTTAAGAATTACTGACATTTAAAAAACGTCATTATTTGAGCGCAGCAGTACAATGGTTTCATTTGTTGCTCAAAAGCACAATATTAGATCATTATTAGAACGCTGAAGGCAAAGGTAGTTTATAATAGTTTGTAGTAACTATATATAAAGGCACTGTGTATAAATATATGTATACACTTCATTGGGTATCTACACAATTTCCGCTGAATTCTACGTTTTAAAATTACTATCTGGAGTAACTTCTCTGCTTGGATGGGCTGCGATTACTTGCCGTTATTCGATTTTACAAATGAATGTCTAACGAGGATTTCTTTAGCTCTGCTGATAAAACAATTTTGTTGTAATTAAATAGCCCGTCTCTTCCCAAAACGTGGGCATCAAACAATTTCTAAATAAACTTCGTGGGCTGCATAGTAATATTTAAGCTGTGCTAATCAAATGGTGTCCAGACGTATACTCTGTATTCCATAGACAAATTTGAGAAGGACAGTTTGATTCCTTTTAAAAAGCATGCTGCATTGGTTGCGCTGTAGGAGTATAGCATATTTTGCTTTAACGTTAATATTGTTTATATTACTCACAAAGCCTGTTTTCTCTGCCATCAAAAGTAAGGTTGTGAAGTCAGTTATACTATTACAAATACTCTGTGCTCTGGCTTTCTTTTTCACTTATTTAGCAGCTGGCTGTCCCATCCACCCACCCATCCATCCTCCACACCCGCTCGTCCTTTAATGAGGATTAGCAGTCCTCTGTCCGGGTCTTTGCAAAATGCACTAGGTGGCGCTGTAAGACGGCGAAATGAATGAATATGGCCACATCGCTTGAAGACGGCAAACGACTGAATATCATTCCCCCAAAACACGAAGCACATATGGCCGTGAAGGTCTCTTTCGTGTAATATAAATAAACCAGTGTGGTAGAATTTCAATATACAGAAAAAAGACAGTCTTTCTTTTAAAAATATAAAGAAAATCTCATGAATTGCTGTTTCGTTTACAGTATCCGTTGCAGCTCTGAGAATCAAATTTATTCAATGACAGCGATTTCTGGCTCGTAATGCAGTTACAGTTCTGCAGACTCGCGCTTTTACTCTTTCTTGACAGCATAAACATAGTATATATTTACGTGATCCATTCCAAGGAGGTTGTTTCCTCTAATATAATACAGCATTACACGCTTTTCAGTGGTCCAATGACTTTAAAATTACATATTTATTTAGTATATTTAATTGGTTTTATGATGGAATTAGTAACATTTTCTGCATTTGCGGTTGCTAATATGTATAAAAATGTTGAAGCTGGTTAGTTACAAGTGGACGAAACATTTTACGTAGAAGTTTAGTCCTTTCTGAAAGTAGCTGATAAAAGTTGAAGTGTTTATTCATATGAGTTGGCGTATTTGAAAAGAGAATTTGTAATTTGCTATATACTATACACTTCTCCTTCATAAAACAATGTACATTTCATCTCCACCCACAATTGTAAAATGTAGGTAATTTTCATTATGTATTGTAAAATATGATATACATGTGATGTATAAGCTAAATGAACACAACCATTATTCCGCCATAATAATTATGTGTGCTTATATAGGTCTAATGTATTTTAGACATTTCTGTGCAGCGTAGTAAGAGACACAAGTGTTTTAAAACATCTCATCTTTATTGAACACTTTACAACAAGTTACTTAAGCAAATCCTAAAAGGAATACAATAAGTGCAAAACGAAAATGAATTATTATTTTTAAAAGAATTGTGTACGTGGATATTTACTTCTATACATTTGAATATAGATTATGTTTTATATAGTCGTATCACTTCAATTTATGAAAGGAAACAATCATATTTTTTTTTAACAAAAAGCTTCTTTAAAAGAAGCTTGCATTTGCATCTTTTAAACAAAATAGGAACAAGGCGAAGTGGTTTGTTGGCAGAAACATTTTGCATATTTTAATATGTTTTATGTATGCGTAAGCGTACTGCTTATTACACTACACTGTGCTGCAAATATTTGGGGGGTTCGCGCTGCTCTTTTTGAATACGTCGAGGCCTGATGAAAAAACGCACGGCCACTTGTATTGTATGGTAATTGCTCGCGTAACCCCTCACACTGCTCGGTGTGCGTCACTCACATCACGCACGGCTTGATGTCCTGACAGACGCTCTGGTGATGATGGTGATGGTGGTGATGGTGATAATAGGATCCGCTGGCCGAAGGGTGAAATGATGAGATTCCATTAAAGTTCAAAACGAAATCTTTCCTGTCACAAACAGGGCTTGAGTGGGCCTGATATCGTGGTATCCCCACTGTAACAGAAAGTAAACACATTTAATTCCTGTGCTGGAGTAACATTCTGGAAAATGTTTGTTCTCTCTTCATAAAGTATCTTTTTTTAAACGGTGCCTGCATAGTTTCTCTAACTGGGATGTATTCTGTATTTAAAATATGTATTTGTATAATTAATCACAAAATACCCCCTTCGTCCCAAAGACAAATGGATCACACAGAAGTCCTCCTATATATAATATGCTGCATGGTCAGCGTTTTTAGACCTGAGACTATAATTGTAAGTTATATAGATTGTGTCATGTGTCGTGGCCATGCAACATACACGCGTTTTCAACGAAACGTCCATAGTTTTAATTATGCGTTTCCACACATTTTTGTATAATCTTGTTATGATGAAGGACCTATACTGAAGAAAGTGTCAGGAATTAATAATATGCAGCTATACTAACATGCAATATATCTTAATAATACGTAATATCATGAAATATGCTCCTCTATATTACGAAATTATTAATATATGATTATGATATTTTCGGATTAACAAACAGGAGTATATTAGACCTATTCAACGTATTTAACATTTTAAAAGATTTTATAATGCAATTACCGCCAGATTAAATAATTGTGGCTGGTATATCTGAAAGCACGTGTACATCAGCGTGAGATCTAAGAAATCCTTTCATACGGAAATGTTTTCATACTGGCATTAATTGTGAAACGGTTTTCTCTAGATTGTATTAAGGACATCTGCACGATTGAGCACATATACCTTGAATGGTTAAAAATCCCACATAAACTTTAACAAGGCCGATGTCTCCCTTGGGTCCGCGCAGCGTGCAATCCTCTTCAGTGTGGTCCCGCACCGGGCGCCTTTGTTTTGCTAACCTTTTCTGACCCGAGTTTTAGTAGGAACTTTAGGCCGGAACATCTCCGGTATCCTTTGTACCGTTTAAATCAAATAGATTTACAGGACGCGTGAGACATTTATGGAAATGACTGTTTGACGGTAATACATTCCATATCAATGACTGTTTTGTACGTTTTTTATTTTTATTTTTTTTTTGCCGTGCAAAATATAGGCCTACGTCTATACATATAATAACAAGAACATCAAGATGATAACGTCATAGTAATTTATTGCGTGTATATTTATATCGACGTACTATTTTACAATAGCTATATATTTCAATGTGTGTATATGTGCAAATAAAATGTGTTATATCTCCCAATTTTCACAATTCATTTGCTACCAAAGCAGATAATATTCAACTTGGAGGCCGCTGTTTAAAACCGTACACACGCAATCGGCGAATAATACTTGTTAGTAGAAATAAATAGAATCGTTTAATGCAATGCAAAATTTAACCAACAATAGGCCTACATCACCCAAAACAAGACAAATTTCGCTTAAGTATTAGTATTAGTATTTGCTGCGATACAAAATTAATTATGCGTAGAATTCGCTCTAGATTAATTTTATATGTGTGTATTCAGTTTTTTTTTTATTTTACCATTGTTATTCTAAAAAATGTAGGGGGGATATTAATGACAGATTTGTGCGCATCCTTTCGGTGTATCATACGTTTTTATGATTTGGCACCAAAACTGGCTTTAAATACGTGGCAATCCCTTATGAAAAGTGCATAATGAAAGTACCGACGTACCCCAGTGATATAGACTTTTTGCTTGACTGTCTAAATGCCTACGCGAACAAGGGTCCCAATGGCTTAATACAACACGGTTACTGGGACAATAAAATCGCCTCACCTGAAATGTCAGTCGCGTCCCTGGTGTTCTGGTGGAGGTAGCTCTGCTCCAGTGAGTAAGACGACATGCTGGAATGTAAGCCGGAGGATGCTGGGCTGCTGGAAGCTAGAGACTGCTGTTTGATGTACGGAGAGCCGCTTGCCGATGCCCAATGCGCCGACGCACTTGTATATGGAGAGTGGCACTCCAGGGCACTTGCCATTGCTGGGGAGGAAGGCACCGGGCTGCTGCTGCTGTCTGGCCCGTAGTCCCCGTTGGATGTCACTGGGCAGCTGGCCATGTATGTTGATCCTGGGCTAGGGGACATATGGGGGACGTGGTGTCCGCCGCTAAGCCCGTCGTAGCCCCCTGCCATGGAATTCGTCATCATGTCTAAGTTGTAGCTGTTAGTGTGGCATCCGAGTGACGCCGTGGGTGCTTGGAAGTCAAAGCTTTGAGGTAATATGGAGGTACCAAACCCAATTCCATTCATCATCCGGTACATGGGTTTTAAAGCTTGACACTTTCTCCGGAATCCCCGGGGTCGGCGGCGAAACGATCCTTCCTCAAACATAAACTCACTGGCGGGGTCAATTGTCCAGTAGTGCCCTTTACCCGGTCTCCCTAGACCCTTTGGTAATTTGATGAAACATTCATTCAGTGACAAATTGTGTCTGACGGAGTTCTTCCACCCCTGGTAAGATCCTCTGAAGAACGGGAACCTGGCCTGGAGGAACTGATAAATTTCGCTCAGCGTTAACCGTTTGGTCGGGGAGCTTTGGATCGCCATGACAATGAGGGCGATATATGAATAGGGTGGTTTTTCGGGACGTCTCAGCCCAGAGTTCGCCTTTTTTCCTTTGGACGAGGCTCCTGCCGCACTCTCTACGACGGACTGCGTGTTCATCAAAGCCGTATGCATAACTCCAGATGCCGGACTCGATCTTAAAGCTGGCGGCGGATCCAGTTGCTGCTGCGCAGTTTCAGTCGTCATATTCTGTTTACTAACGCAAAACCCCGAAGAACAAAGCTAAACAATTGTATCAATTTATAAGTATCTATTGTAAAATTTTGACCGTTCTAGATAGAAGGAACAGATTCCTTGTTGAACTCCACTTGACCGCTAAATGTGTTTCACCGCGATGCACTGCGTGGAAAAAAACAAACTCTCCGGTTCAGATGGTCTCTCCAGTGCGTTGTAAACGAAGTGAAGTGTGTAGAGGTCTGTTCAGAAAGAGAGAGCGCGCGCGCGGAAGGAGAGGGGGGGAGAGAGGTTAGTCTCCAAATGTAATTCCGTATTACGAAGATACGCCGTGATTCTCTGTGTGGTTGACGCGGCTTCGTCCGAGATGGCGCTTCTCTGTCGCAGGGACTGCTGTTCTGCCCCCCACCTGGTGGCCATCACTCGCCTTAATCCTTTAAGAGGAGGAAACACAGAGCGCCTTGACTTTTGCGTACGCCGTTCAGCCAAACAAAACGCGACCACCTATCAATTCGTAAATCTGCCCCCCTCCCATACCTCCTCCAGACCTCCTAAATCCCTTCAAGAAATCAGTGGCGACCAGGGCCCACCTCCCTCCTATTTCTGGCCCCTGTCCAGTCACCATCCAAGCAGGAGGCGCTACAGCGGCACCAGAAACCCTCTTCCCGTCTGACATTCGTAATACACGCAATTACACCATTTATCAAACCTCCTTCAGACATTCCAGTCAACATCACCATACGCCAAAAGTGCAAGGTAAAGTTTTCGAATTATTATACTTGCATGCTGCTTGTAAGTCAGAGTGATATTCCACAGACTAATGGCATGGTATTGATTGATGGGACTGAGATTAAGCTTACGCCTGTAAGAAAGCGGTTCTTTAATATCTTTTATTTCCTTTTTTAAATTGCAACTTGAGCGCTTTACTGCTATTACAGGGATTCACCAAGTCCTCAGTGTTAAATGTATACTTATTGAACGTGTATGCGTTATTGAACAAAGAAGTTCCACTTCTACAGAAAACCGGAGCAGTCAACAATGAAAATGGAAAGCAAATTTTAAAAATCAAGAGCGTGCGAGTACGTATGTAACCTACGCTCATAGAAAACAAACAGTTTTCGGCGCTGAAATTGTGAAAAGGTGGTCTTTCCTGAGTGTATACATGTGTGTAGGGGGTTGTTCTGGGTAAATGGCTTTGACATGAGTGGAAGCAGGCTTTTTCCATCAAGCACTGCCCGGATACCACACACAGAGCCAAGTGTCAGCTTACTGCTCGAGCCTGGATCCTATCCCTTGAGCTCCACATTAATTAGAGAGAGAAAAACGAAATTAAGCGAACGGGCGTCGACAGCTTCCTTCCTAATACAGACACTGCATAAAAGATTTCTCGCATTTTCTTTTTTATTACTGTAAAACAGCATTAATATTATTATAGTAATATCTTCTTATTATTTAAAATTAATCATGTTTTTGTTATATGATTACCTTATTTGTATTCAAAATCGACTGCAACCTATAATATGCTTTAATTTACAAGTATATTTTATAATGTACAATGTATATCATAGAAATGTACTGACTATATCAAGTTACATGAACTTCTTTACTGATGTTTGTTATTGCCTTCACTTTGAAATACTTTATCTGTTCTATAATGATCATCAAATTTAATAATGCATATTCTTGCGCAATGTTATTACGGAGTTAAAAAAAAAGACGCATGAAAACTGAACAATACAACTTCGCGCAGTTCTCTACACTAGTATTTCTACATGCTTATACATTACAGATTTTAAACATAACGCATCTACCCCTGTCAATGAAGCATATATTTTCGAGATTAAATTTGTATAGTGCAATATTAATTTGTGCTGCTGTACTTCTATCTGAATGTTGAAGTGGCGTAAAATATGCAATATTTCAAATGTCTGCATGATTAAAAATAATGTCAAATTTTGTTGAAGGCCCAGGTTATTCTCGCTACCGCGACGTCCATAATTTCAGCTACATACACAATGATGTCATTTTTCAAGCACCGGCATAACGGGCCTTTTCAAGTCCCAGACAATTCCATTATTTTCGATTCTTTCGAGAGGTTTATTCTATAACGAAACCCACCGTGGATCCTATAAAGTACATCATCTAAATGTATATTAGTACTGATTATGTACTAATGTATAGGGCAGTATAAGAGATTCCGCAGTCGTGGCTATAGTGATTAACATGTAGTTTGCTCTTTTCTGTATAATTTGCTTGCCCTTCATTGTTCTTATTTTACTGGTGGAGATGTAATAGTGGCAACAATAAAAATCACTTCAAAACATTTGCGCGCATGCAGGGTTTTGCTTTCCAGTGATCAATTCCAATTAGGGAGCCTTATAACCACACGCATGTCGAGTTTGGAATTGTTTTACGTTACACTGTTATTATTTTAAAAATGGAAAACATGCAGGTTTATAGTATAAGTGAAATGAGTGGCTAAGATTTTGGCGAAAAGGTATCTGGTAATTCTTCAGAAGGCGTGTGTTATAGATTATCGTGAATAAATATACAACTAAATTTTTATTCTAAACCTGCATTTAAACATTAAGATAGCGGGAATAAAACTCATATTGCAAGCGTATATAGACTGAACCAGGACTGTGACACTATGGTTCCAATATGAAACAGGGCACTTTATTTGGCCTTGCCGTGATGAGCAGGAATGTAAAGCGTTGAGATAAAAAACGGAAACATTTATTCCCAATAACCGTATTCAATGCTGCTTTTGTTATAGTTTGTGGAAGGCATACCCATTGATCACTGGTTTTATAAGATGAGCAATTACTTGTAATGTTTTGCTTTGCACTACTTTATAGGCGAACGTTTCTGCTGAATTAAATTCAAGTCGGACATTATTTTGAAAGTGAGGTATAGGACTTTTTTATTACTATTCATTTTATTTGCGTGAGTGTTAAAGGGCCCGTGACTTTGTCATCACGATGGCGCTCCTTTTGAGTGAAAATAACATCTTTACAACAATGCTTATCAAAAGTAACCTTTGCACTTCACCAAAGGATGTACAGATAAAAATCATATTTCCAGCATAACAGAAAGACGCAAAGGGGCCGAATTGCAGCAGAATTTCCTGCAACATCAAGGCGCAGGACCCCCGTCGTGTTCAGGATGCGTCGTAGGCTGAAAGGAAACCTTGCAGCGCACCCAAAATACTTTGAAGACGCTAAACATATAGCTTGAAAATACAATGCATTCTGAACCTCGGAACGACGTTTTGAACCAGACATACATCTTCATTTACACCTGCCGATTATTGCTAAATCAGGGGTTTTGGTTTGTTTTAGTCTTAGTTGTCACATCAATAATAACAGACAACCAAATCACTTAAACGATTTGATTTTTTTAGTTTTAGGCAGAATAGGACGAGTGTCAGTGGAGCCTGATAAACTGATTTTTTAATGTATTAGGCAAACGAAATTGTAGTTTGTTTCCAAAATCCCTATGCGAAGCTCGGAGATCCTAAAACTTAAACCAAACGCAATTCTTCTTCTTCTTCTTCTTCTTATTATTATTATTATTATTATTATTATTATTATTATTGGTGTTGTTTGCTTGTTTGTTGTTTGTTTTTTCATTGGTGATGACGGAAAGTAATGTAAATTTGTTACAAACATACAGGTTCTAGTATAGTGTGAATGGGTAAACAATGTAGAGTGTTCTCCGTTTATTGGTAATACATTTTACTCATTATCAACAAATATTTAAAGTGTGAAGGAGAAAGCCGATTACATTAACAATGTGTGAATGTTTTGTCGCTTTCCTGTTCTTTAAAATACATTTTAAATAGCAAATAAAACAATAGCGAAAAATAAAATATCTTAGTTCAGTCCAGGAAAGCTTATGATTGCTTGCCTCTCGCGAATGTATGCACATTATAATTAATTTAAAATACAATAAGTGGATATTGAAACATATATACCTCGGTAATGTAAATTGATACTTGTTGGAGTTTTCAACACCTTATAGGTAGCCGCACAGGAAAGACACAAGCGAGTTTTCTTTCTTTTCTTTACTTCTCAGCCAAATTATCTTGTTGTATGGGTCACTGTAACGAAACACCCCCTCCCCCTTTGTTCGTTTCAGGTCTGATCTTCGTGTTTAAAGTATAATTGCCTGGGACTGATTGGAGAAACCATTGTAAAATACCGCACTTGAACGGTCAGTAGCAAGTAGGAAGGGTATAAGCGACATTATTCTTGACGTCACGTTTCATGCGATAACCATTCTGCAAAAACATTAAATACGACATTTCCGCATGAACAAGTTTATGGATATGCTTCAGTATGATTTGGTTATACTGCAGAAAAATAACTACTGATTAAGAGGTTGTGTATATAAAATTAATTTATATATAATACTGTAATATATTTATATACAATATCAAACTGAAAACTTCAGGTCCCATCAACATCTCGGGTGTTTTGAAACTCCCCTCCCTTTGCTGTGCGCACAGGTGTGCCATTCTGGCTTTTCACCTGCAGGTTGCAGCATTGTGCTTGGAACCAGGTTACTTACGTTATAGTTACCATGTTACGTAAGTGTTTTCTCTGACCTGTCACCTACGACACGGAAAGGAGCGGAGACCGTGAAGTCTTAATTTACAAGAGACGTGTTTCAAGGCTTCTGATCAGTTGTGCAAGCGGCATATATAATCCACCAATAATACAATAAAAATAGTATATTTTACCAACTACCTTTAAAAGTTCGAGTTACTTTTGCCTAAGGAAACGATTGAATTACATATGAATCTGTATCTATTTCAATTTTCCCATTAAATGTATAAATTGATTATTTTGCTAATATTTCATATTATTTTAATTAATTTCGTAATCTGAATATAATTTAAACCCCCATCGAAGAATGAAATATGATTCAGCTAAATTGCGATGTACTAAAGTACTAATTATTCAGTTGTGAGCTGACACTAACTGCAAGACATTATCGTACGATATAATTGAAAGCAACTTCGTTTTGTAATAAGATAGCACTTTTTCATTTTAGATACATACACACACAAACATACATAATATGACTACCGTTTCTGACAGTATAAAATAATAAAAGTATTGGTTATTAATTTGGGACTATGTCATAAATTGTAAGTTAAGATATTTGTCCTACTGTCATTATTTAACTGCCTAATTAGACTGGTTTAACCTTTTTTCAGGTTGAAATATTTTTGGTTTTTAACTATGCACGCCTGGGCTGTACTTTTCTTTATTTTCGGGAACTCATCTACAGTACAGCCTGTCGATAGTGGGTTTGCTGACATCTCAGAATGTAATCTGCCCTTTACTTCATCACCAGCAAACAATTAAAAGATGTCTGAAACACTTCCTTTTGTCACTGCTCTTATTATAAACGGGTTTTTAGTATTGCGAAGGAGCTACATTGCTACCTGCTAACTGTTATAATTGTTATTATTGTCTTGTGTAAGACCCCCATCCCCCAGTTTCTCCCCAGACTGTGCACGATAGCAGTAGTGATACGCTGGACCTTTTACGTCACGTCATCACTTCAGGACCGTGGACAGCTCGAATGTTTTAACGATAATTTGCAGGGGGTCTCCGGATGATATTAGCTAGCAATATACATACATGTTAATTTTGGTACAGAATTTGTAATTAATTTTTAATTATGAAAACGGATCATTTGGTGTTATTGTGGCGTACATTTTACATGTCACAGTGCCTCCACGTGCTACAGTGTTGTTTTAAAATACGCCTTGAATGGTACCGGAATTTCAGTAAGCTCTGTAATTAATTTATAACTAACTTAACCTTTATTAGTGTCTATAGATTCCACAGACATTCATATTGATTCCAGAAGACGTTATAAAGGCTTGTACTAATCTTTTGCCGATTCAGTATAATTTGCTTAACACATCTTTACACGTTTTTAGAGTAGTGTCTAAAAGACAAAGTGAGAGATGTATAAGCTTAAGGAGCGTCCGAGTCTATTTCTGGCTCCCAGAACCAATCCGTGTCACAGCCTTATGAAAGTATTTTAAGATTCAGTTTAAACAGTTGATTTGTTGTTTCTTGCTTCAAGATTGGACATTTACGAATGATACCAAATAACCCCACTGAGTAAAGATGTTTTTACACAGAATGTGTTTGCGGCAGTTTAATCGTTGTGATGTTTTCACTGTAAATGTTTTTCTCAAACTTATAAAATGCATCAGCTTTTTATGACGTTGTATAAAAACCATGATTAAGCTGCAACAGAAACGCATGACTGTTCATATATATTGACGAAATGAATATTATGTCTTAGTGACTGGTTAATTTTTATTGTAATTAACCTTTAATTAATGTAGCTACTGATTTTTCTTTAAGGTAACGATGCTTCATTCTACATGTCTATATGCATATCAATTAATAGTTAAGTACAAGTAATGTTTATTTTTAATTGTAATCCACTAAGTATTATTGTTGTTATTTGATATATGTCATAAATGTTTGATGGATTCTTCCATTAATTATATATATATTTCATCTGATGTTACAGACTGTTTTTATGGAGAAAAAAAAAAAACTTTGAATATTGTACTGTTCTTGTCACCTGGAACTTATCAAATTACAAAGGGATATAGCTTAAATGTTACTACTTTCACGATTCCAAACATCGATTTCCTGGACGAATTTTGATCTTCGAAACAAAACGAACCGAGACATGTACACATTTTGCACAATGGACTTTTTGAGAGGGAAGAATGGAGTTTCAAGTGGGTCTCGCATTCTGAGAAAGAAAGAAGCCCTCGGAGATAAATAAACTGTCAGGTTGGCTTAAACCAAGGTAGGCTACAAGTCAATAATAAACTGTAGTATGTAAACGATCTGGACTGCGGTTGTGGATTCAAATCTCAGTAGAACACGCATATTATACAATCAAACGTGCTGTTTTTCGAGAATATCTAGGTATACTTTGACTAAACAGTTAAATTTTATGTTCTTCAGTTCTTAAAAGGAAATGCCTATTACATCATTTTGATGGGAAATCCAGAGTTAATGTTAGACTCTGTTCAGTCTGAATTTACTTTACACATGTCAGTAGCTAAACACATTTTATAGATAGGCCTATACCGTTTCGTTATAAAATGTTTCTTTTGTTTAAGGATAATTCTTTAATCTACATGACGTATAAATGCTGCATTCATACAAATTCTGAAATAATTTAGCTACTTTTTTCCTTTGTCGGTTATACAACGTCGATTAATATAATTATTCATAATTCATAATTCATAAAGTAGCCTAATAATGATTCAGGTGTGGAGCATGACGGTTATATCGGTTGCTTTTTTGCAACAGACTTGTAGCACTTTAATGAGGCCATTGTATCTCCATGAAATGGTTTTATTATAGTAAGTCCTATAATACACATTTAACGAACATGTCAGAAGTAGAATTAAGTTGCGCAAAGACGTAGAACGCGAGGTATTAAAAAATTACCGGCCTTCCGTGTTTCATGCAGCTGAATAAACTGAACCAAATGTAAATCTGCGAAACGAAATCAATATTTCTGATATACAAATTTAATGCCCTGGTGAAATTTTGCAGCTTTGCACAGGGAGTAATTTAGTTTCTCTTTTAAATAATCATTTTTGTTGTGAACTGCTGCAAACAAGGCCTTTCAAAGCCTAATTCGAGACCGGAGACTGAAATAATGTTCTTGGTACTGCAATAAATTATCATCTTCCTGCCCATCAGTGTTACAACAACATGTTGACGTGCTGCCACTTACCCTCATGTTCTTGCCGGATCATCCACCCAAAGGTGAAGATTTTATTTTTTTTTATCGGCGTTTGTGTAAGTTTGTGTAATCGGGTTTATTGCTTTTACATACACATAAGAGATTTGGCTAGAACGCTGACACACATCTGCCACTAACTCGATGTCAGTGTTTTATGCATGTTTCATTAGAAAAAATAACGCTGACACATAATTTAGAAGTAAAACACACAATACTTTACTGGTCAAATCAGGCAGAATGACTTACAAAAACAGTTGTGTAATGACGACTGGTTCAGCTCGATTCGAGCTTTGTCGATACCAGACATTACAATCATACTTAAAATAGTTTGAAAACAACATTGACAGCAACAATCGCAAGACGTAACATAAATAGAATAAAAGTATTTACCACTTTTTTTGCATGTGAGTGCCGTGTTGTACAACAGAAATGACCTATGAACCGTTTATCGTCAAAATAGGAATAAGTTACAATATCGTTCCTCAAAATTATTCCTTTCTTGTTTGGCATTTACCTGAACACACATTTTTACAAGTCATCGTGGTTAGCTAATGTTAACAACAACAGATTTCGCACTGTCTAGTTGTCACGCTAAGTGCAGTAAAATGCATTTTGTCACTAAACAATTTACAGTGCATACGAAAGTGCCGGGGGGGAAAAAACTAAATTACGTTGCTGTATGCCTTAGGAAAGCAAAGAGTCTATTTTGAATGGGTGATAGCTACCCAGTCTCATGGCAGGTATCTGGACAGGGGGAAAAGTCTCAGCGCTTGTCAAGCACTCTGGGCTCAAGTGGAAAGCGGTAAGAATGTCCCTTCTCTGCTCCACGCCGAGGATCGGCTCTGAGTAGCCGCCGCTGTATGCCTGCAGCAAGTGGGCGGCACCGGGGCTGACTGGGAACAACGGCTGTAAGTGGGACACTGGCGTTGTCGGATAGCCCATTACGTAAGGCATCACCTGTGCGCTACTTGACCACACCGCTCTTGTCCCAGCGGCGGTGGCGTCTGGCTCAGGGTAGCGCTCTTCCTTTCTTTTGAAAGGTTTGCTTAGGATGCTGTCAATAGCGAAGGAGCTGGAGAACTTAGTGTTAGACCCCTCGTCTGTGGATGACGATGCGCCTGCAGGGTTTGGTGCATCCTCGGTTGCAGGGTGCTCTGGGTTGTTGGCACATTTTTTGGTGATGCGCTTCCTTCGGCGGCGGAAGACCCCGTCGGCAAACGTGTACTCGCTGTGGGGGTTCAGCATCCAATAATTGTCCTTCCCCCAGGGTCTGGATGGATCCCGTAAAACTTTCAGGAAACAGTCGTTGAGCGACAAGTTGTGGCGGACCGAGTTTCTCCAGCCAGTATAGCTTCCTCTGAAAAATGGGAATTTCTTCATGAGATAGTCGTTGATTTCTGCCAGTGTGAGGCGACCAGTTGTAGAGTCGCGAATGGCCATAGCGATCAGGGCAATGTAGGAGTAAGGTGGCTTGGGTCGCCGTGTGTAAGGTTTGGCTTTCCCGTCAGCGCTGGGAATAGCAGGTGCAGGACTGTTGGCGACGAAGTCCCCATCGGAGCCCAGCTCTTCTTCCCCGGAGAGAGGCGAGGGCACGCTGCCCTCCACATCGCTGCACAGCTCCTGCGGTTTCTCCATAAAGTGGTTCGCGGAGAAGACTTCGAGTTTCATGGCTTTGGGTAGTCTATGCCTCTCGCTGCCGCTGTCGGCAGATATTAGAGCTCCGGGAACTGCAGTCGAGCCACTAGACAAGCTCTCGTCGTTATTCGTGTGTAAAATTAAAGCAAACGAACAATCAGACAACGTTGCGAACAATTCTCCTAGGCTATACGAACAGCATACTTTTTATTTCACCTGGCACGTTTAATTTAAAGCACCCAAGTCATAACCGGAGAGGAGCTAAATCCCCAAGTGTCTCTTGAGACTTGCAGAAGCCCTATTATAATATTATCACTTCGGAGGCCCAGCCCACGAGGCGGGACTTCAGATATGTATTAAAATGACTTAATAACTGCGCGTTCACAAATAAACAACGTAACCAATATAATGTATGTTGACAAGTGCGTGATAATGCACTCTATAATTTTGTATAAATTGCATTTACTCTTTAGTGCCCTGAGCGATTTTATGGGAACATTGCTAAGTTGTTCTCGCTGTTCCACATACCTGTCAGACCTGAGTAGAGGTGTGCACCGGCAGCAGGACTGTCGCGTGAGACAAGCAGGTGGCGTACGTTTCCCAGACACCGCTTAGTTTCCTGCGATGCCTGTGATGCCTTCCAGTACCTGACGCTTGTTTCCATGCATTACTATAGATGTACCTGTATCTTAGAAGGACAGGGAAGTATTTATGCACATGTACATATATAGGCATGCAAATGTGCTTTATGTGGAAATGGTTATATTTTCAATTATTTAAGATACACTTCCTGCTGGACCACTGATTGAGGCAGGCAATGTGACGCTTTAAAAACCACCAAAGCTGGAAGCAATTTTCATCATCCTACGACGATTTCACCAATTATATTTTTCATTTAACTTTTGTCTATAGACAGCACTGCACCGTGTCTTTTAAATGCTGTATACAAAAAAATGCACGTCAATTATAGATGTATAAAAATTAATTGGTAGCTGCTTCATTTTAAGAGTCACCATTTTTAATGAGAATAAATGGGTTCTATAAAATGCACGGACTTTTAACATTTACGTGTGACAGTTATTTGTATGGGAAATAGTATTGCATATGATGAGTTATCACGAGTTGCTGATGAATCCATCATTAAACATAACTTTAATATGACGTAGTATGATTTTATAGGTTCCATCGGTCCAGGTTGTGCAGTGTTTTGTACTTTCCCTCAAACGTACACCTGTTGATTTAACCACTTAAAGTCCTGGAAGCCCTTTAGTGCACTAAATGAAAATGATGTTGCACTTGAACGTCTTTTCCAAGAGCTTCATTCCCACGTATAAAAGGTGTCTTCTAAAGAAGAAGTAAGTATCGACCCCTATGTACATGTGCATATATAGGCCTTTTGTACATATACAGCGCTCACAGAATGTCCTGGGACGCTCGCTTAATTCTGTAAAAATGTTGCAAATCTATTGGTTTTGTAACAAAAGTCCGTTGACAAGAAATGTTTAAATATGCACATATCTTTCATGCAGTCAGTTTCGTTTTATCAAGTGTCCTATTTTTATTTATTAATTTTTTGACTGACTGGCTCATTTAAACTTTTTCTGCTATTAATTGCAATTGTGGTCTTTGGCTCCCAAAAAGATGCTAAACAAATGTTTGGTGTTTTATGTTATTGCAAATGTTTCACTAATCATAAAGCACCAAATGTGACTGCTTGTAAATTAACTTTTTATCTCAGAACATCTCTTTTTTGAACTTTAATCTGGGTTTCAGTTTATTACTATAGGCCTATTTGAAATTAATGTTTTACTTTACTAGTTCCTACTATGGTACGCATTTTTGTAAACAAATGAATAAAGTAATGATTTTTCTTTATAAAACCAATACATTTGCAGTATTTTTTACAGAAGTAAACAATCGTTAAAAGACTTTCTTTAAGCACTGTGCGTACAGTGAGATCTACGTCATTTACTTAACCGCGAAAATCCATCATTGTTACGGAAGCTGACTGTTAATTGTTTATGATTAAAGCCAGAATAGATGCTTGCACTTCCTTAGTGAAGACAAAGGACTAAATTAAACGCGTCGATCTCTCTTTAACGTCTGACCTGTTGATAATCAAAGTTCGTTAACTTTTGGGTTTATATCCGCTTGCGAGGTCAAGGCTACGCTCAGCTGCGCTGAACCTTCCTCTTCCCGTGGAATGGCACGCTTTCTTGGTCAGATAAAATGAACTGTAGTATAGTATTATTAAGGTTGTCGGTGCATTTAAAGGTATGAGGAAGTCGACCAGGAACAAAGCCAGAGTGACCGCATTATTTATAAAATAGATTGACTTTGATGAGCTTCACGGAACAGACAGTGTTAAGACGCTGCATGTTTGCGCAGGTGTACAGGACGATACAACCTGCTCTTTTAAAGCCAGGATTACCCAAAAGGTCACATACTGTTGGAAAGATGACACAAGAAAAACGAAAGATTAGAATTTAGAGATCTAAGGTTCTGTGTACGTATTCGTGAAAGTAATCACTTATCAAACTATTTCAAAAATTCACCGTATCACAAGACCGGTAGTTACAGGCCTACTGATTAACCAAAATGAGAAAAAAATGGTGCGTAAGCAACTGTCACCTGCCTTGTACCTGTAGCTAGTTTTTTTGTCACACTTTCTCTGCAACAAAGAGTAGAAAACTCGATACGGCAAGAGGTCAGAAAGTTACATGAGTTATGGGCTGATGATTCTTATTAAATTGCTTTCGTCGCCACGCCTCTGCACAGCCTGGGGGTATTTTGACTTCAGGTGAATGTGAAATACCTCAGTTGGCCGGATTCATGCAAACCTGGATGTTTATCTGGCGTTGACACCCCTGTTCTCCAGGCTCTGGAGTGGCGCAGCATCTACGACCCATGTTCACACGCAAAATTTTTTCTGCATGCGATGCATGTGGCTGTGTACCCAGTGTTACCCAAAGAGAGACCCAGATTCAGATTTACTTCCTAAACGCTGTTTTACTTTTCCAAGGTTTCCAATTTACTTGTTTTACAACAATTTCAGAGTTCTAAATATTATAATTGGCTTGGTCCAGTGTCTCACTCCTGCCTATTAAGGATAACCCATAAAACTGAAGCAGGCCTGAGCCGTGCAATGACTGAGCAACGACCTTTGATTGGCACTGGATTATAATACCTCGCAACTGCTACAAGGATTTATTCAATCGTAAAAATAATCTTGCGCATGCGCCTTGCGGCGTGCCTACATTCAGGCTTGACGCGTTTTGTTCCTTTGTGAACGGAGCTTAACATCGCTGCTGAAACTAGTAAACAAGACAAGTAATTATGAGCTTGGCGTTCACAAGACACGGCATGCGTGGAATAGCTCAGTCAGGAACGCGGTGTACGCAACGCCCCGCGTTTTCACGGTGCTCCATGCTGAAGACAATCTATTACTGAAGGGCTGCCGATCCTCTTAAAGCGTAGGCTAAACAAAATACACAGTCTGTGGAGTAAGTTCTCCTGTTTATCAAATACATCGCTGGGAAGTGATTTACTTTCAAAACAATTAGGATGTGAGAATCCAGTTATTTACTCAACTGTCCATGATCAGAAATTATGATAATATGTAAACTTAAAAACTATCATGATAATTTTATTTTTACCATAATCCGATTGCAGAACTGCTTAATATACTGCGTAATTACATTTGAATAAATCTTTATTCTTATCTTGCTGTAGCCTCTAGCACATCACACACAGCTGAAGCGAGTCACTCTTACTGGTTAAGCCTATCCTTGTTCAGTTGTACCCGAGGACAGAATTTATGGTTCAATAAATTTGAATTATGTAAACCGCATTCTCAGCAATTAAAGCATTTTTAAAATGTGCATTATTGAACCAGTTTTAAACAATGAAATCCAAATACCTTGTATGTTTTTAAACTATTTTGGCAATTGTTACACAGGAGCTACTTCTCATATAATGCTTTGTCTGCTTCTGTTTATGTAGGTACTGTCCTTTGTGATGCAGGCTTCAGTTTCAACATGGTAATCTGTTTACACTGCTTATGACACCCGATCTTGGGTGAACTTGCTATTTTGAAGATCTTTGTATTGACTACAGATTCCCATAATCCTCTTAGACAATGACTAAGGCCTAAATGATATGGGCATGTCTTGCCTTGCATGTAGAGACTTGTGCGTCCAGATACACTGACTCACAGCACACCTTGTGGAGTGGTTTCAGTATGTTTCTTGTCCATGAGGAGAAGGCTGAACCCTTAAGAGACATTTCGACAGGCTTGCTTTATGTAGGCTTTGCGTTGTTGTTGTCAAAGGCAGTAAACTGTGACCCGAAAGAGGAGGAAACTGAATCTGGTGATTAAGAACCAACCAGTATTTGTAATTGTCGTATTAAATAGCCCAAGGACTGTCTGGATATTCAGTGATGTGATTTTTTTTTTCTGCTACTCTTAGAATATGTCTCAAACATATTCTGTTTTTCTTAAGGGTGATATAACTAAATATGTTACGCTGAGTGTGTCGGTCTAGCACGGCTGTGAGATGGCCCTCAGCTGACGGAGCATTACGAAATGTACGCTAATGCCTTTGTGTGCCCTTCTGAAGGCTTGGGTGTTGTGCCCTAGGTGGTCTGCTAACTGAGCTCTTTGGAGCACAGCTCAGGAAGCCTTGATCAGGCATAAGTTGAGGGAGGTACTGATAGTCCTGCTGAGTCATTCTTCCTGAGCTGTTTTCCCTTATACTGACTGTATAAGGGTGTTTTGCCTTGCCCAATTGCTCTTTAAATGGCAGCCATGTTATATTCTACTGCATGCTTTTCCATAGAATAAATACTTGGCCTTTCTTCATCGGAGTCCCGAAAAGGACTTCTAGAAGCTGATTACAAAATGGGTTATTTGGATACAGGTGAATGTTTATTGTCACATGAGCTAGAAATTCCTGGGTACTGTGGAAACCAAGAAAACTTGAAGTTCATCCGCCTATGCTTATATATGCAGGTGGCTATGTTCATGTGTTTTTCAGGGAGCATGCTAATACGCATTTGTGATCTATACAGGAATGTTTTTCTTTTACTTTACAGGTGGGGTCAAAAGTCACAAGAATCAGTAGTGGATTCATGTTGTGTCCGCACTCGTGGTGTATTTAGAGGAGGCCATTCTACAGAAACAGTCAGTTTCATTCTGCGTCATAACACAAGTACAAACAACAAAACAACTCCAGTGTGTCATTCCCAGCTATCAGTGCCATAACCTTGCTTCTGTATGAATGTAAGGACAATCCAGGACATTTAAAAAAAGCAGTTAAGTTAGGGTCACTGTGCCCTAGAGTCTTTCCTGGGAAGCAGCATGCAGAAGGGACAGCTTTTCGAGGTCTTCTCAGAGGAGATGGTAAAAACGTGAAGACTCCACACAAACACAGTGTGAACCAACAGTGTGAGCAGGCCTGTAGCCAGAAAAAAACTTTGTGTGTGTGTGTGTGTGGGGGGGGGGGGGGCCCTGGCAG
>JAODJW010000001.1:19950131-19975910 GCA_026777045.1 Hyperopisus bebe
CCCCCCCCCCCCCCCCCAGATTACAGACAGTAAGACAGTATGGGGCACGCTGTACTCCTTCCAAAGGAAACATTTGGCAGTTAAAGCATGTTTCCTGCTAAGGCAATTCGGGGGGGGGAATGGTATCAGCAGCAGGAATATCAGCAGCATTTGTTTATATTTTACTTTTTTTTTGCATGTCCACATAGAGGCAGTTATCAGTCCTCTTTAATTTAGACCTCTGATTTATAGAGAGGTAAGCCTAGAGCAGGTTAGTACAGATTGCCTGCTGGTTGGTGAAGATTCGGTGGGATCGCTGTCTTGAAGACCATCAGCAGACTGTTTCAAAGCACACCAATAAATAAGCTGGGTAATATGGGGTTTAGGGACCTTGATCAGGAGCCAAACAGTAAAATTTCTCTCAATCACGGGCATAATGTCCAACCCAGAAAGGCACACAGCACTGGGGGCGATGTAAAGGAATGCCCCATGGCTTCTCGAGAGTGTCCAGCTCTGAGCTGGATGGAAAGCAGAGCAGAAAGGTCAGGACCATGCTTCTGATTTGTGTGTCGTGTGCACTAGCAAGTCAGATAAAGCTGAAAATGTTTAGCCCCCCAAATTGTCTCAGTTAAAAATGTGTGGGTTTACAGTCATGCTCGCAGAGTTCCTAAAATGTTGTCCTCCATATTTATTGTATATTTTACATTTTCTTCACTGAATTCCAAGACTTGTCTTGGTTTGACTTCAGTCCTTCCTCATGGTCCTTGATAGCTGATAAAAATCATCTAGGAACAACATGATCATGAACGGTCACCTACCCAAAATAGTTTTGCTCCAAAAAATGTAAACTCTCCTCCCATTGTTAAAAGCACGCATGCTCACATACTTGCAGAACTTTTAATGAGGTTCCAGACAGGCTTTGCAATCCCTTGACTCTCTTTTAAAGCACTGAAGTGCAGGACCCTGATTATCTAGCAGGTGATTAATGTGCACAATCCAAAACGTCCTCTCAGATCATGGGATCTGGATCTTCTTGTAATTCCTAGTATAAATATCAAGAGCTGTTTTTGAGATCTCAGCTGCCTCATGGCTTTCAGAGCAGTGCGTGCCCTGAAATGTACAGATAGACTGACTGATCTTGTACACAATGAAACAGAACTTAAACTACAGATAAGATGATGAAATGACAGGGAAGTAAAAGGAATAGCTAGTCTCATTGCTTCAAGATAATCAAATCCTTGTTTATGTAATCTAAATCAAATACCTCAAGTACTTCATTTAAATATGGATCATGCTACAATAACAAATGTTTACATACATATAAAACACTTTTATGGTAAAAAGAAAAACTTTTATGGCCAGACTTGAAACTCCTTGAATTTTTAACCGCCTGTTTTGCGGGTTCTCCATCAGAAAAAGCCCCGCTAGCGTGATTCCCACTGTCGTAAGGAATAAGACGATGAGGCCAGCCTTCCAGTCACCTGGCATTAAAACACTGAGTGATTTCCTCCTGTTTCTTCCACCAGAAAGTTATGTAATGCTAATTAGACACAGACTCTGGGTACTGCAGATCAGACTCCAGGAAAGCGAACCCTTCTCTTTTTGACAGTAAACGTCTTAGTCAAACCTTTAATTTAAACTGCTTTTGGTGCCTTCTTTTTGTAGATTAAAAATGCAAGAAAAGTAATCTAGGATCAGACTGAAATGTTTGTCCATATTACAGATACTGCTGTTTGGTTTTGCTATCTGGTATCGATCAATTTCTACAATTTATAGGGAAAGGTACAAAAATGTATATATGTCTACACTTGTATGACTTAAAAAACACAAGCTTTCCATCATGGGTTTTAAAGAGAAAATGTGAGGTGTGGGGGTTTATTCCCGTCACCTTTCTTTGCTATGCTACCAGACAGGTCAGTCAGGTGGCTATGATGATTAACATTCTTGTTCTATGCACTGCATTGAAAAGTAGTTAATTTCCTTTCAGCCATGATTCTCTCAAAATTGAATAATGTTACTTCCTGGGTAAGGAGTTGTTGTGGTTCTTCTGCAATGTGACCCATCTAATTAACCAGGCCCGGCCCATTACCTTTTGGTGACTTTCAACAGGTGATATTCAGTAAAGAATTATGGGAGATACCATGTGTAACATGACGGGGGGGGGAGGGGGCTTTTGTTTTGATGGCCTTGTGGCTAACGAACTATGATCATTGCCTGAGTGTACTCAGTGAGAAACTAGTAAACTAACCTGATTTAATCCAGTTGCCTTTGGTTAATCTGTCAGTGACTGAAAAAACATGTCAACCTTGCCCTCTGTGGATTTTCAAGTTGCAAAAATGTCCTACATAATCCTCAAAGGGACGCTTGGTATTTTCTTAGGAAGTGATAGTGAGGTTTGCCTGATAATAGACTCCTAAGTGTAAGGTGGCACACTGTGAAGCATAGAACAGCATATGTCATGTCACATTATACATTTTCAAGTAGCGTAGAATTAAATAAATTAAAATGGACCAAGGAGCCTATAAAGTTAATATCATTTTTTTTAATTCTTGACGTTATGACCAGGGGAGTTTCTAGCTATTGAAAAGATCAGGGGCTAAGTCAAGTTTATCTGGGGCTTGACTTTTTCGTTTTTGAAGGAGAATAATGGGCATCAGGGCTAAAATAAGTGATCGGACCTAAAAATATCTATGGTTATGAGCCTTTTTGATGTACTGATTCTACTAATTAAAGCTTCACTAGCAAATAGTTCTATAATGTCTGATAAAGTAAAAGTTTTTGGCAAAAACAATTGAGATGGAAGGACATGGACACTGATTTAATTCCGATAGGGTGTTAAGACAAGATCACTCAACTCAGCTGTCACAGGCTATGGCTGGAGCCATTTTGTTGGAGTTTTTGGGCAACACCTGTAATATCTCCAGATTAGGGCCAGCCAAACAGGCCTTCCAGAAACCTCCAGGACTTTAAAAGTGCCTTCATCTCCTTAGCATGTTGTAATAGCCATTGTGAAAACCGTCGCCTTGTGCAAAAGTCGATTGCTTAGGTGTCCATGGTGACAGCGTTATAACATGGCAAAGTAGGGTTCTCCTGTGCACTACAGCATTTCGACAGCACCATGTGAGCAGGGTGGGGGGGCGGGGGGCCTGTCACTCACAGTTTACTGAAAGGTGAGATCTGTTATTAATAGAATGAAATGTGGGTAATTAGATTTATATTTGTCATCTATCTTTAGGGCTTAAGGAATGTCCAATTATTAAAAAAAATAAGGAGGAACCATCATTATCTTCCCGCTCAGGTATGAACTGTGGCAACATAACCAGATTTTTCAAAATTGTCCTATGGGAACAACAAGCGGTAACTATTTATATAGTAACACCCGACAAGGCATGCATCCAAACACATGTCTCGAGCTGAACACCGCAAGAAATATTTAAGCAGAGAAATGATTAATTGTTGCCTTGCCATTAAGAAGCGCTGATCAGGAAGGAAAAGTGCATTTTAAATAAAACGTAAACCCAGAGCAGGGCTTGACCTGCCTGGACAGACTGCAGCTTGTTTGCGCGTAACAGCCTCCTCTGGGTGGAGGGGCCTGGGCTTCCTGCAGACGGTGTGTGACATTGCAGTCTGGGTGGAGGGGCCTGGGCTTCCTGCAGACGGTGTGTGACATTGCAGTCTGGGTGGAGGGGCCTGGGCTTCCTGTAGACGGTGTGTGACATTGCAGTCTGGGTGGAGGGGCCTGGGCTTCGTGCAGACGGTGTGTGACATTGCAGCCTGTGATGGATTCCCCCTAGGTGAGCTTCTCCTGCACATAGATGGTATCAGAGTTACCACGCGGCCCTGTTTGGGTTATTTTTCCGGATTGTTCCGCGGCGCGCGAGACAAAGAGGGCCCTGCGTGATAATGCTGCTGAGACCCGGGGACGACCAGCCTTTGCACGAAACAACCCCCCCTCTCACACTCAGCCCTCTCACTTACATAATTACCGTGCCCCCCGCCCACACCACCCCACACCACTCTGGGTCTCCCCTTTCAATTATTGTCACTATAACCATGTACTGAACAATAAAACTGTTAGATTTCATGTTTTTAAAATATACTAAGCAAGATTTTTTTTTCATTTGTTGTTTTGGTGGGGGAGCAAAAAATGTCCCCCTAAGGATCACAAAGTGCCTTGATTAGGATGGCCCAGGATAGACCCTCTGCCACCAACTGCCTGTATATTTAGGTTACATCCCCAATCGATCAGGAGCGAGTGCTTATTTTGTTATAAGTTAATGTTTTTGAGCCGGGGTTTCAATCATTTCTCCTCTTAAACAGAACGAAGAAATGTGATGCAATCTGGGGTGGGGGGGCTTTAGTAAACTGAACTCACAGGTGGTCCACGCACGGCGGTGGCCGGGGGACCTTGTATAATGATGTCGTCTTTGTACTGCCAGGGTGCAACACTGACTTCGCCTTTGATGCATGGTGCCGCTCGCGTCGCTACAATCGGAGCTGACGGCTGTGTTTAATGATATTTATTACCAAAGCCAGACCAGTTTCTCCTGGACCCAACGCCCCCCCACCTCCACCCCACCGCCTGCCTTGTGTGACTTGCGATAATTGATGGGGAAGTCATCGTCGGCCTGTGTGTATACAGAGTGCTCCCTGGGGGGGCATTAGCTCGCTTCTTGCCTGCCATCCAGGACAGATTTATGGTCCACTTGCTCCATGGCCCTCCTTAAGGGACCCTCCCCATGGCTCTTTCCTCACTGCCTGAAATACCAAATGGCCCTCCCTGCAAACAGAGGTACGCACACAAAGACATGCCTCTGAGACCCGAGACCAGAAACCGTCAAAGAGTATGGAGCAACCCCCCCCCCACCCCCTTGCAGAATGGTACAGGCCAGACCCGCACCCAGAGAGTGAGAGGTCCCCAATGCTCAGACAAGCGAGGGGCTAATTCCTCTTTCAGGAAGTCCCAGCTTCGTGCTGCCCCACATGTGGTTCAGAGAATGTTAATGCACCCTGATGGGCTGTTGGGGGGGGGGGGCTGGGGGTGGTATCCCAAAAAAAAAAAACAAACCTATCGCAGAATTACAGTAACGTGCTGAGATTGATTTATCAGGGAGTTTCTGTTCTTTTCTTATCTCATAATTTTGTGCTCTTTATGCGTTTCAAATGCCTCCATCATCAGGATATGTTTGTTTTCTTGTTCTTACCCAGGAGTTGGGTTTGTGTCCTGAAAAGCTGCCCCTGCCGCTGCTGTTTGTGTGCCTCTTTGATTTTGTCAGTGCCACTGCTGAAGAATCAGTGCCTTAATTCAGCACTTACTGCAAAAGCAACTTGATGTGTCACCACAAAGGTTACAGGAGAGGGGGCCTCTGTTCAGCCTTACTCTCCTTCCACGTGTGATGGAGGAACCTGTCAGTCATCCTTGAAATCTAGCCACCGTAACCTCATGTCATCAAAACAGCGTCCCCCCCCACCCCCTCCGCCCATATGAAAATAGCTTTCTTAGGCAAGACTTGTTTGTAAAGGTGCCACACACAGTCGTCTGGTGCAGAATCCAGAGAATTTGTTTTTTTTGAATGTTATAAAGCCAGTCTGTTTATGTTGTGACTCATCGGCTGTACCTGTGGGCCAGCTGCCTGTGGGGGGCGCTGTGGTGGGGGGGGTTCCCCAGGCTGACGGGGGCGGGAAAGGTGTGCATGGTATGGAATGAAGAACGCAGCTGAGGGCCTGTTGTGATGGAGGGGGGCCTCTAATATGAGTAGTGGGAGGGTAGATCTCTTCTCCCAGTCTCACAGTAATGACACCGTGGGGTGGGGCGCAACCAGACCCCCCCCCCAGATGTCCGCCCCCATACTTCTGCTCCTTGCTCGTCCACCTATCACCCCCCCCAGCACACCTTCCAAGACAATCTCCGACTCTATAATTGTAGTGTTTTCGAATACCCCCCTCGTCACCGTGCCGACGAGTGATTAACGATGGCTCATTCCAAGTAGGCCGGGTGATTTATGTCTGGCTATTAAGCGATGCTGAACCTGTTACCGTCGGGATGGCTGCCATTCGTGAGAATCACACGAAAACTCCCTCATTTGTATCAGGTTTAGGGATTACATGCAGACGGAGGCACTACCACCCAGGTGACGGTCCAGCATGGGATTGTGGGTAAATATCCACGGCAGTCCCTTACATCATACCTGATGGCTTCTGCGCAGCCTTTACCAAACTTACAGTTTCATAAATCGCTGGCTTTGAACAGGAAAACTGTTAAACATGAGTGTAGCTATAAAAGCTTCTAGTGCTATTTACACGTGTCGCGTTCTGACACATTAGTACCTATTCACACCTGGTTTAACGTGGCGTTTTATGGGGAATGAGGAATGTCTGTGTGCTTTATAGATGACTTTTGCGTGCTCTCTGATTCGTTGACATTGCACGCGATCGGGGGAGGGTTCCAGTGCTGCAGTGGTTAGCTGGTTGCTAGGGTAAAGGCCCAGCACTGGAAGCATTTCCTCGGTACACCAGCAGGGACACCCAGCTGGTAAGTTAATGTAAGCAAGTGTGTTTGATGTGGTCAAGCCAAACAGCCCAGATCCCGTCTCTGGCGGCTCTTGAGAGGAAACGCCCGTGATTGACAGGCTCGCGGTGTTACAGGCTTAGTATAAACCTCCATGGAAATAGAGCCAGCCTGGGGCAATTCCCTGGAGGAAAACACTCCTCTTGGAATGGTGTATAGCTGGAAAGATGGCCCAGGGGGGCGAGACAGGGTGTGGTTGTTGCCCAGGGGGATAGCTGCATGTGGAAAAAACAGAAGGATACCTGTAACGCTCTAATCTGCACTGTGAGTCGTGCACAGAGGCTCCACGTCTGGTGGTGCCGTGTGGATCAGTAGGTTAGGATGCTGTTGATCTGTGATCAGAAGGTTGCCTGTTTAAATCTCGTGGCTGGCAGAGCAGTTTTTACTGTTGAGTCCCTAAGGAAGATCCTAATCCTAAATTGCTCCAGGGACTGTCTGATCCTGCTTTCTCAGTTGTGCATCACTTTGGATAGAAGTGTCTGCTCATAGGGTCTCCAGACACCTCACACCATCAATGGAGATGATGTGTGGTCTACTCTTCCCCTTCTCATTTACTAGTAGGTTAGAAGTTTGACTGCGGTCTACAGGGTTGGAATTTGATGATCACCAGGCCGGGTATCCAGGTAAACCATCCTACCACCAGAGTCAGTCTCACACTGCCTAACCAAGTCCTTCCGGATCATTACAGAAAACAGAAACACCACAGATAATCCATTGGTCCATAAAATCATTTTCTTAAAAAAACGGACATGCATAATAAGTACCCATACAAAATCACACACTATGGACAATTTATCAGCACTGGTTAGTCTAACATCATGTCCGTTGAGTCTGGGATGCATCCTGTAGGCAGGGCCAGTCAGCCTATTAGATCACATAGGCAATCGCCTAAGGCGCTGCCTTCTGAGGGGGCACTGACTTAGCAAGTGAAATTCACTTTGTCTCAGAGGAAGTGTGCTGGCAGTGAGCTTGCCCAGGGCACCGCATGGGCTCCAGTCGGCACTGCCTGCAGGACTTGGAGCACATGCTATCTCATAACATTATTAAAAGTTCTTGTGCTGGGGGGCCGACTTAACGTACTTGCTCGAATCTGGCAATAATCTTGTTGCGGAGGAGCTTCCGGATCCTGGGGAACGTGAACAGCATGGCGCAGCTTAGTGAGTTTCCACAAAGCTAGTTTCGTGGGGGAAATCCTAGACGCTGTAGCCAGTGCACTATCTGCAAGGTCGACTCTAAATCGGGGGGCCTTTAATTTGAGCACTGTGCCGCTGGCCACGCCTACATCTACACCCTCTTCCTCTGGCATGACACATGTGCCCATAATAAAGTGAATTAAAACAGCCTACAGGGAAGGTGAGGGTCTATGTCATAATAATGATGATGGTGATTATTATGATTATTATTAATATTAATGGGTTTTATTGCTTAGTTGATGGATGTATTCGACGCCCCTGGTGTTGATCAGTGAGAACTGGCTGCACGTTTAATAATACTGAGAACAACTTGTAGAAAATGGGCCTGAAAACTAGAAATATTATGCAGTATTATTAGTGATTTTTCTCTTTTAAGCTTGATATTTGGTTCTGAGGACCCCAATGTTGGCATCCAGTGTGGTAACCAGAGGGTTGCTGGTTCAAATCCTGGGATTGGCAGAGTGTTTTCATCATTAGAGACTTGAGCATGTCCCTTAACCTCCAATTGCTCCAGGTTGTCAAATCAATTTCATTTGTATAGCGCATTTTCACAATATTACATTGTCTCAAAGCAGTTTACAGCTTCCCTGCCCAAAGCCCCCAGTGAGCAAGCCATAGACAACAGTGGCAAGGAAAAACTCCCAAGAAGGAAGAACCAGACTCAAAGGGGGAGCCCATCCTCCAGGGGCCAGCAGAGGAAGTTAAATTAGAGTCCCAATTCACACTGTCACAATTTTAACATTTAAGTCTCAAAACGGGGGGCAGGCAGGTGATGGCAGACAGTTGCTGGTGCTGCTTCTGATGGCAGGATGAGCAGTGGTACAGCAGCAGGGAAGGAAGGAGAGGCATCAGAAGCAGAAGGGCAGGCAGGCCGGAAGGACGTAGTAGAAGCATCGCAGGCAGCAGGGTAGGCAGGATATCTTGAGATTTTAGGTCTCCAGGCAGCACATCCCAGCAGGGAAATGTGCAGTTAGCTAAAGTAGAGAAGACTAGAGGCAGTGCAAACAGTTAGGTGAGTGTAATATGTAACCTGCAGCAGATGTGGTTATGGCAGCATAAGTAGGTGGGAGAGGCAGGTGGGAACACAGGCATGGGGAGTCCCTGAACGTCAGCAGTCCAATTCCACAAGGGGGTGTGAAGCTAGAGTGACAGTACTGACAGTTCAGTTCATCCAAGGCCAATGGCACAGGGCTAATACGATCACATTTTTTTGTGTTTGTAAGAACTCTGGTTGCTGCATTTTGTTCCAGCTTAAGTTTATGTACGGATCCAAATGGGCAACCAGAAAGGAGGGCATTACAGTTGTCCAGCCTGGAAGTTATAAAGGCATGGATAAATTTTTCAGGGTCAGGTAAACCTGACCCTGCTGTTGGACAAAAGTGTCTGTAAATAAATTAAATGAAAATGCTATTGTGTTCTAGTTAGAGTAAGATACCCTTCAGAAGGATCTGTCCACTGGCTGAGTGAACCTATAATCTTCTGAACCACTATACTGTCTGCTTCATCTTGCTGGGAATGAATACAATAAGGCCTGATGTCTCCTGGCTCAAACCTCCAAGGCTGACACAAGCTTCCTCTGCCCACTTGGTGCCCACCTAAACCAGTTTCTTAACTGGTGGGTTGTGACCCAAAAGTGGGTTGTTAAAGAAAAAAAAAGTTAACTTTACTGTCGCCGCCCGCCACACAGTCAACAGTTTTTATTGCAATCCATTGCAACACACCTCATCCCCCTGACCCATTTTTGGGTCGTGACTTAACGATCATGGGTCCTGAAGCTAAACCCCTATCCTAAGCCCGCTGTATGTAGTGCCTGGATAGTTTCATGGCTTCTGGATGTTTTTTTTTTTGTTGTCCAGTGTTAGTCAGTGTTTGGCAGTGGATATCATGATTTATTTTCCTGTCTGGGTCCGTTGGGTTGTTTCAGGCTGAGGAATCTGGGAAATCGGGTCGCGACAATAGACCAGGGTGGGCGATGCAAGTACGAGATCTTCCTTCAGCGCCATCGAGCCGTGAGTTTCTGCGTCAGTGGCTAATGTGCCCGTGACAGATACAGGTCGCCCTGACGGGGACGACATTCCTGGCTGTCACTTACGCAAATCCCACTCCCCCCCCCCCCCCCAATCCGCCGAGGCATGTATGAAACTTAGATCGCTGGACAATCCAAGGCACGTCCCCTTAATGCCTATAGTTAAATAAGACCCCCAGTAAGGGCCTGGGGGGTGTGGAATTTGGGACTGTGTCTCCAGTCTTGTGGCAGCGGGCCTAGTTGTGTCTCTCAGAAGGTTCAATCTGAGATGGTATGTCCCAAACAGTCATACCCTACACACCTGCAGAAAAAAAGCAAAACAAAACAAAACAAAACAAAACAAAACAAAAAACACCTCTTAGAGGTCCGATCTTTTGTTGGGGTGACTTTTTTGAAGGGAATCAAGTGTCTGTGGCATTCTCCAGGAGGACATAGTGTACGGTATTAAATTTCTTTCAAAGGACAAATATCCCAGCTATTTGGCCAGGAATTCCAGCTTACGAACAAGGGCTTAGAACCAAACGTGTCCATCATTTTTTAAACCGCTCTGTCGGCTTATCAGATCACTGGTCTCGGTGTTCGCACATCGGCAATCGGATGAAATCGTTTAACTGGCTGACGTCTCATAGGGACGTGGACATGCCAACAAGCTGGGTCTCTGCCGCTGTGCTGTGTCATTCTGCTGCGTCACCTGACCACGTCACGTGACCAGCAGCCCGGGCGTCCTATCGCGTCTTGTGAAAAAAGGGTGCGTGAGAACTTCTCGCACTCGATTTAGCGGGCCCTTCCCACATGATCAGATAACAGCCATCAGATTAGCATTTAAAGTCGCTTTATGTAAACAATCTAAGATACATTTTCAGGTATGAAGGACAGAGAGAGCGAGCGCACATCACCGGGGGCTGGAGGGGGCGGGGCCAGCTTAGCACACAGAGGCCACACGGGGCTCTCGGCACATGAGGTGGCTTTTGGTGTGCCCCCCCCCCCCTCCATTTACCTTGGAAGGCTGTACCCCCCCGTAATGAAGGCAAACACCATGACGCATCATAAGAGATCCGATTTCGTGTGTAATAATACATTTTATTAATGTTATTCAGGTGTAGTAGCGATATTGTGTGGTGTTATTGTTGTCAGTAAGAGCGGTAGCGTTCTTGTTTTGTTTACGTTTGCGTGTGTGCGTGAAAAGCGAGAAGGGAGAAACCTCTCACAGAAAGACACTCCAGGGAATAGACGCTTTTACGTATTCCATTTACTCTATGAAACTTTACCACTGTTACTGACATGGGTTTAGCTTAACGTAGGGCGATCCACACGCAGTTGGGGCCTCTTAGCCTCTTGGGACAGTGCATTTTATTTTTTACCAGATAATCCTTGAAGGGTTGGGGGTTAAACCCATTGGTCTGGGGCCTAATGGTGAAATGACTCTGTTAACCCTGGGATGTGAGCCAGTGACCTTCTGGTCAGAGAGACAGTGTCCTGACATGCTGAGCCACACGCTACCAGTTTGTGTGAATATGTACAAATGTGTGGTCTGATCTGGAAGTTTCCCAGCAAGGGGTGACCAGGGTCAGTTAAGCATGTGGCTGTGGGGTGTAAGGGGGAATACTGGAATCTAAAAAGTAGTGTGGGTGTAAAATAACAGAAGACAGGATGTGGAAATCAACCTTCCATTAAGATACTGTGCTAATGGAACTTCGGCCTTGTGACAGACTGGTGTCCCTGGTGTTGACCCCTACCCGGCACGGTGGTTACGTCGAGGCTCTTGTAGGCACCAGTCACTCCAATTACTGCCCCCCCCCCCCCCCGCTCTGCTGGTTCACCTGTGACCTGCTCACCTGTGTCCAAGGACTGGTACCCTCTCTCTCTCTCTCTCTCTCTCTCTCTCTCCCTCCCTCTCTCTCCCTCCCCATGTAACCCTTCTCTGACCCCGCGTCTGTCTTCCGTACTGCCTTGATCTCTCTGTTCCTCTCCATTCCTGTCTGGCGGTGGTGTGGAACTCCGCATGAAGCTCTGCTGACGCACAGGGAACCGAAACGAACGCAAATGGTGGTTCTCGCAGCCAACCTGACCTGGTGACCGCGTTGACCTGGGGGTACAGGTGTCCCCACCTGTGTAAAGTGACTTTGGGTATGGAGAGCAAGAAAGGAGGATTCGAGGGTACAAAAAATGAAAGCAAATATCTTTTAATTAGTGCTTCTCCTGTATTCAGAGTGTAAGCCTTGCCTACTTCTCTTGCAAAATGCATCATTAATTTATCAGGTCCTCCTCGAACCCGAGTCAGGCAGCATTACATAAAAACACCCAGCGGGACCCAGGAAGGCGCAGGAAGTGAGGTATTTATATCATTGTGAGGTGAGATTAGGATTTAAGCTTTCCGGACACCTGCCAGGTCTGTCTCCCCCCAATCAGGGAATGCAGAGTAAGGGGGGGGTGCAGAGGGGGGTGCATATCTCTGGCAGGGCTGCGGCGGCAGATTAGAGGAACGTAAACAGGGCAGGGAGGAAGCTAACGTGTCACGCATGGTGGGGGTGGGGGGGCAGCCCACACCTGGTGACTCGCTCGGGTTCCGCGCCGGAATTTCGATGCTAGAACATTGAAACCTCCGCTTTCTTCTCCCTCTTTCTCTTCCCCGCATAGCAAACTGATGACGTACTGCGGGGTAGCTTGCTTTGCGAGATGTAAATGTCTTTCATCTCCTCTCCAGTCCTTGATTCCTTCAAAACCATCCTTCTCTTTAACCCCATCGCAGTGGGCCACTCCCAACCCCCCTACCCAAGGTCGCTCAGAAAAGGCCACGGGGCGGCAGGTCGACTCCGTCATCACCACAGCTGGACGATGCAGCCGTTGGTATGATTATACCGCTGCAGATAATAATCGGAGTGCTGTGACGGCCCGTAATGCATCACAAACATGCTGCTAGAGATCTTTATTTTTTGTGAATGTTTTGATTGGCTTCAGAGTCAGACTGTTCCCTCTGTTCTGAAGGTACGTTGACATAATTAGAAGATAAACATAATGAACTGGTCATTGGCCGTTGTTCCTGTTTGATGTTCTTATTTTTGAGAGTAATAGTCACCTTGCCTACCTTCACTTCCCTCTCCAGCTTTGTTTGTGTTCCTCTGCGGTTCCTCTGTGGACCTTCTCGGCTTCCTCAGAGCTTCCTCTGGCCTTTCTTCATGTTTGACATGTGTAGCAGCACTGCTGCACTTCCAGTGTGGAGCTTCTTGGCATTTGGGCCTGGGATCCAACGGCCTGTCCTCTCAGTGGCACTTGCAGTAGTTGAAGCATGCCGGAAGTGCCTGGGGGTGGTGGGGGGAGGCAGAAGGGCTGACACCGCTGACCGTGTCTATCCCCCCCCCCCAACACATGCACAATCCACCAGGCTGAAAAAACAGTGAGCCAGGAAACAGCTGATGCTTCACTCTTGCACTGATCCCTGTGGGGGGTGGGGGGGTGGTCTCCCTTTGATACGGCCCCGCGGCTGAGCAGATAAATCAAACCCTAAGTGGAGTCCTGTCCAGAATGGCAGGCGTACAGCCCCTCCCCCGGCCGCCCCCCATGGGTATTTTTGTTTGTAAAGGAGGGGAAGTAAAATTGTGAATGCGCATTGCCTTTTTACGTAGCCGGCCTGTGAGACGGGATGCACAGGCCATTTTTTTCCTCTTTTCTCCATGTTTGTGAAGTTTGGGGGGGGGGGGAGAGAGATGAGGACGGGGGGGCTGAGCTGCCCTTCTATTTATGTCCGAGCCAGGGGAACTGGGGTCTGGCCTCTGACCGGTGAAGAGCGTCATTAGGAGGAAGACCCCTGACTGTGCCAGGATCAGCAGGGGAAGCTTTGACTTTATGATGTCTCTCAACCTTCCCCCCCTTCACTTTAAGACCCCCCCCCCCCCCAACGTCCATTCAGCTCCCGCCTTCCTCATATCCGATAACCACGTCCCATTTTAGTGCGCTCCATGGCACATAATTCCAGGAACCCGGATCTATTTATAACACGCTTTCAAATGTGGCCACGGGGGCGGCGCCGGTGCACGGGCTGCCCCTAGGGGCAGGGAAATCCCACTGCTGCATCCAAGAGCCTAGGGAGGACTTCCTGTTAGCCCTATCCTGATACCCTCCGACGTGCCGCAGCTCACCTGAAATGCCACCCCTCTGGGGGCTGTGGCCGGGGGTACGAGGTGGCTGGACAGGAGCAGGCGCTAGATGGGCGCGGGGTTCTTACAATGGCCGGACACGTTAAAAAAAAACACCAGAAATGAAATGAGTTCACAATGAGGGGAAGAGTAGAGCAGGAGCTCCGAGGCTATGGTCTGTTTTAGTAAAGCTTGTGGTGTGTCTGTGTGTGTGTGTGTGTGTGTGTGTGTGTGTGTGTGTGTGTGTGGTCCAGGTATACCTTACCTTGTGAGGACCAAGTGTCCCCACAACGTGATGAATGATTAAGGGAAAATTCAATTTTCTACAAATCCGTGACTGCAATCAATAAACTTAAAATGCCAAAAGTCTTGAATTTTATTTGATTACTTATGGTTATTGTTAGGGCTGGGTAGGGGTTAAGGTTACCATTGTTGGGATTAGCATTTTTCCCATAGAAATGAATGAACGATACCCGCAATAATATGATTACAGGTCTGTCTGTGTGTGCATGTGTGTGCATGTATGTGTGTGCATGTGCGTGTGTGTGTCTATGTGTGTGTACGTATGTGTGTGTGTGGTCGGTTATAAATCTTTTTCAGATGTTGTACCTTCTGCTGTTAGACTTCAGGATTTATGTTTAAACTGCCTTAATTTGTTGCCTGCAGTATTTTCCAAATCGTGGTCTATTGCGAGGGTCTGTATGTATATTTGTCTTTCAGTGAGTGTCTGTGTATGTCTGTGTATGTGCCTGTGGGTGGCGCTGTGCATGCCCTGCCACTCTCTGTCTGTGTGTAAACATAGCTCTCTGTCTATGTGGCCATAAATCGAAAAGATTCTTCTCCAAAGTCGGAGACCCTGATAAAAACGGCGAATGGATAAAAAAAGCCTTTTTGAAGAAGTGAATGATAAAGAAGTGAATGATGCCAAGGATGTTATCAACTCCAATGCTGTTACAAAGAGAGTCGATGGAATAAATGTGTGTGTGTTTGTGTGGGTATGTGGGAAGTGGTTTTTCACTGTGCATAATAATAAATCAACATTATTACTTGTATTTCCAGGATACTGATTCACCTGATAAACGCCATTTACACAGAATTCACCCAGTTTCAATTTTAATCACCTCCCAGTCCCTCTTCAGCCCTTCCAGCCTTTAGTCCCCCTTTCCTTTGATCTTACACATTGTGAATTTTACATTCTCACAGAGCAAACTGGTTCTTTACACATCACCCTGAGATTGTTTTCTACTGGACAGTCAGTGAGTGAGCGCAAACAAGCCTCTGTTTTCTGTTGTTTTCTGAGTAACAACACAAGACGGTCATTAACTTCGATTGTCTGGCCAAAGAGCTCTTGTAGGCTGAGGGTTCTGGAGAGAAACCATTCAGTCAAAACAAGAGGCCTGTCTGGGTATGTGCACTGAAGCTTCTGCTTTTCAAACTCACTTGATGCTTCCTGGTGATTCCTGAGAGGCCTGTATGGATCAAGCCAGAGTTTGACAGTTTCCGAGAACAGAGGTAGGAAAGGCCTCCTCGGGGCACTTAATGTCATTACTGAACTCAAAGAGGTTTCAGGGATGTCGGACACAGTACAGGTCAGCTGGGGAAATTCCTTTCTGACAGTTTATTTAATTAGTAAACCCTGGAAAAGGCTACAAACAGTTTACACAAGTCTGTAATGCTTCCTTCTTGTTGCAAGGATCAAGTTTCTCAAGATACCCAGGATTCCATTCGCACTGAGACTTTTGGGTGGTACAGGTGCAAGGGGTGCTTGAGGTTCAACTGCAAGTCCTTGGGCAGTCAACTCTCTGGCCACACCATGCTTTGAGCATAAATTGGCATGGAGTGGCTCCTTTGAGCACTGTAATGACCACCCTCAATGGTCTTCACCGTTTACTGGGGCAACCTAGGCTGATTAGCAGGTTTGAATCCTGTCTAACCAGGAATGTTGCAGTAGAAACAAAAGTGTAAGAGGGACCCGGTGTGTCTTTTTAACAGTGTGACATTAATCTGACCTTCACTAGAGCAAAAAAAATGCTGATTAATCTTTCAGGGTAACGTGCTTGTGTTCCAGACACCAAGAATGAACAGTTGTGCTTGTAAAAGATATCTAGCTTTGACCCTGTTGAGATTGTCAGTGTAACAGTACAGGTTAACTAAGCTAACTTAGGGTTTATGCAAGTAGCGAGCTTGAAGAGTCTTTAGAACTTGAAGTTCGCTAACTACTGGAAATCAACAACTTGATCTTTACTGGTTCTGTAGCGTTATAGAAGAATGGATGCTTGTCTGGTTGTAGGTTGACTTCCTTGATTTGTTCATGCTTATGACCCTCAGTCAAATATCTAAAAGTTTAATAAAATCATCTGATTAAGGCTCTTTGGTAAATGTGTAAGAAGGGAGGTCACAGATATCCTCTAATGGGTCAGAGTTGCTGTGATATTCGGACAGAGTGCAGAAGGAAGACGATGGGGACAGTCTGTCCTGCAGTCTATCTTAAGGAGGTGTGTGCTCCGCTCACCTCAGCTGGTTAGGATAGGATAGAACCACTGTGGTTGGCACTGTATGTGCCCTGTAATGGGTTGGCGCCCCATCCTGGATTATTTCCTGCCTTGCACCCATAGCTTCTGAAAAGGACTCCAATCCCCTGCAACCCTGAATAGGACAAGTGGGTAATTCTAATTCCCTTGTGTGAGGTCACAGCCAGTCAGGCCAGGCAGGAGCCCGGGTGTTTGTCTAGGCTGCCCCAGTCTCCGCAGGCTTTTGTTGGTCCAGATGAAAGGAGGTACAAACCTGCCGGTGGAAAGTGAGTAGGATGTATGAACGATAACGATAATATTATCATGGGAGTCGTGACTTCTACTCAGTGTGGGTCACAATGTAGATGCATTCAAAAGTCCAACAGACTCTGGGAAAAGGGGCCAAAACTCATGTGCACAGACTGTACATGTGGAATAGCTCAGAGCATTAATAAGAAGTACAAGAGAGTCGAATTCTTTATTGTCATTGGGAGCAAGTACGTCAGAATTTCCATCGTTGCATGTCCCATCTTGCTGTCCTGTGAGAGACGCATACGGACATATACATCTCAGAGCAAAGCTTGGAGGTTAGAGAGCAGGGTGATCCATTAATCTGGCACGCGAAAGCAATCGGAGTTAAGGATCTGGCTCAAACGCCCAACAGTAATACAATCAGTCTAATCACACAAATTGTGGTGGCCAGGATTGTAATGTCACCTTTGCAGCCTTGAGCGTTTTCCTTAACCCCCATTTTCTTCCGGGACTGTCTGGTCCTACTTTCTCAAAACATATATGCAGCTTTGAATAAAAGCATCCAATCAATAAATACAATTTTACATCTTTTTGGTAGCCACGGGCTTTGAACCAACAACCTTCCAGTCACAGTTACACAGTCCTATCCTGCAGAGCTACGCAGCTTTTTTTTCTCCTCCCTCCAATACCTGTAACTGAGATGTTTATAAATGTGCTGCATATTTTGCTCCATGTAGGAGTGAAGGTGTCCACAGCAAGAAATTGGCTTTACCCACATAAACTTTCTTTGGGGCTTCAAATTGTGTCAACCAGCATGACTTACATCATGTGTCGGTGATATCATATGGATTAACGGATTACCTGCAAGTCTGATCTGCCCCCCCACACACCATGGCAAACTCATAGTCAATATGCCCAATATGCTCATTGACTAATATTTATATAAGTCATAATCTCACAAATTCAGGATATCCCTATTATAGAGCCGGGTTTATTTCCCATCGACTTGACTGGGTATTTACAAGGGGTGTATTCGTCACCAGTGCAGAGACTTTGACCCTCTATGCTGTGTTTACTCGCATTCGGAAAACTCTGGAGCGGGATGCGCAACAACGATGCGGCACAGATTATTGTTCCTCTTTCAAATGGGTCTTTTACCCCCAGATTTAGGGTCTTTGCTTTTATGTAAACTAATCTCTGGCAAATACCACAGTTCCCTCAGAAGTCGCAGGAAATAATGCAAAGTTGCATATGAAACGAGCGCAAAACGCATTCAAGGTTTAGGATCAAAGGGCCCTGAGAGAAAGGCTGTGACTTAGCCTGCCGCAGCGATCACTCACCAGCGCCAGAGCTGCAGCTCTTTAAAGTCTTTTTCTGTTCCAACCACATTGTCATATAATGGTTTGCCCATCAAACCCTGTATAAATGCATAGCGGCAAGTTCCTTTCTCTCCGATGGCACTATTGAGGAGAGAATCAAACCTTGAACTTCAAACAGTAAAGGACTCCAGCATTCAGCTCTTTTGTACATCGTCGGCTATTGACTATGGTAATGGTCATAGCAGTAGTGTGCATACATTTTTCTGTGATGGTATCTGTATAACCCTTTGAGGAGTGCTGGTTCTCCTCTGTCTGATCCAGGACCTCGGGTCCCCCTCAATTGTCCAATGTTAGCATCTCCACACTGACCCCAGGCAGCTGACCAATCAGGACTGTCTATGAGGTCCATTTGGGTTGCCCCTCTGGTGAATTAAGGTGGGGAACTAGTTTTGGTGATCAGAAGGAGGTATAACTAGGTGTGAAACTAGATTTTGTGATCTCAACGTCATTCTTCAGCCAACCGGCACAAGGTTTTCCATACATCTCTCCATAGTACAGCCTCTTCTCCAGTCTGGTGAGCCTGCAGCCTATCCCATGATGCAAAGGGTACAAGGCAGGGGTCACTCTGAATGAAATGTCAGTCCATCACAGGACACACACATGCACACACTAGGGGCCATTTAGAGTTACCAGGTCACGTGACTGCATGTTATTGGCGGAAATACAGGGAGAGCATGAAAACTCCCCTTCCAAAGTGCATGAGGGCAGGAATCAAACCCCCTTCCTGGCCATTAGGTGTTTTGCTACACTGCTACCCACCTGTCTATCTACTGATCTATTTATTTCTGCGCTGAACTGACTGGTTAATGAAAATTACAATCGTTTTCTGTGAAGTTACATGGGATCAATTGAAGGCACCAATATCCTTCCCTTTGTTGTCGGACTTCCCTTTCACGCTATTATCACCCCATCGGAATGCGCCACAAGATTAAAGGTGGCTGTGGTTAAGCGTTGCACCTGTGCTGAGCGTGTTTTCCCATTATGTGCGAGATAAGAACAAAACGGCAAGATGTTCAGGGTGCCTTCAAACAAGCCCAGTACTGAGGCGGCGCTGCAGCAGGTTTTTTGTGCTTGTTTAACATTTTTACACAGAGAGTTTACTCCAAATAGGTGCTTAACCACATCAGGGAAGGCAAACATTCAGACTCAACTGTTGCCTTCAGTCCTCCCTATAGGCTTTAATCTCCCCCTCATTACAACTTCTTCTGGCTGTGCTTGAAAACAGATTTGGTAAACACACTTTCCACGTTTATTTACAAAGTGATGGTTCGGTAGCTCAATTTCCTTTTTTTGTCCCCTTTGATGGGATTAAGGGAAGGTATTAGTTTGCAACTGTTCCTCTCTTCTTCAACAGCTCCATGCTTGCCATTTAGGAGTCATTGTTTCGATATCTGCAGAATCAACATCTCAGAATTACTTGAGTAGCTAAACCTCCTGAAAAATACCAGGGCAATCTGATGTAAAGGGATGTTTTCTTGGGGAAAGTTTGCTCAGTCACAAGAATGCCCTCAAAGACCTGTAGCAAAGGTATCTGTATCTGTCATGGTGTGCTTACTGTCGCCTCCTACAGGTCCACAAGGATAGCGCAGATGAATCCTCCGGCATCATGTCCAGGCGCGTCACCTGAAAACGCTGTTGATATTTACGCACTTATCTGCTCTTGGGCTGTGCTCGTTGCCTCCTGCAAGTGATACCGAGGCACGGCGTGGAAGGCGGACAGTGTGCCCGGTTTATCTCCACCGATGGTGGATAAGCGGCCCTGTCACGGTGGTGCGGGCATTTAAAGCCACTGCCGCACACTGGGCCCGGGTTTCGTGAGGATTCAGGACGCTAGCACCCTGAGCATTTGTCATAACTCACATTCCAGCTCCTGAGGAATCCCGGTTGCTGACGCACTTCTGCAGTTTCCAGCCGACGGCGTGACGTTCAGCTCTGGGTCGGGCCTCCCTGCATACCGATGGAGAGGCGATTCCATGCCACCTCAAAGCCTCTTAACATGCAACCTGTATGATCACTTATGAATAATTAGCAGTTACAAGCTTTATTAGACTTGCACGTTCCTCCCCCAAGGACAATGGTCTGGGCCAGTGCAGACGGCTGGATTCATAATTGCTAATGACAACACTCGTTGGAATGGTTTACTTGTTTTTGTTGCTGTAAATCTGCAGTGACAAAAGACTGTTCCAGATACACAATGCTATTGTTTTTTTTGTAGATTAACATTTATTTAATTTAGCAGACACTTTTGTATAAAGCAATATACAAGTGAAGCAAATAGCACGTTACAAAATTCCGGTTCTTTTCTGTCAGCATAGTGTAATGCCGTCTGTCTGTTTTTCTGTCTGTCTCCTCACAAAGCAGTTTGTCTGCTTTGTGGTCTGTTTATTCATAAAACCCTGTCTGTTCTGCTGTCTGTCCTTTAACAATATCATACGTCTGTTTTGTTTGTGCTGCTGTCTGTTTTGCAGTTTGTCCCTTCACAAAGCAGTTTGTGTGTTTTGCTGTCGGGTTATATATGGGGGGGGGGGGGAGTAAAAATAAAGTTTTTATTTTACAAAGTAAAAAAAGTATTTTATTCTATCAGTAACACATTTTATGTTATTTTTTTAAAGTAGGTATATAGTTTTGACAGCACCTTTCCATGGCGTTGGATCGGGTGACGTGGCAGCATTGACTGGCCCCCATGTTCACCCGTCCTGACACCCAAGCACTTTTTTGGGGGGGGCTGGTAAAGAAGAAGGTTTTTGAGAGGAAGCCCCACACAATAGTAAAATTGAAGGAGCTCATCTCACCATCATTCGTAGACATTAATGCTAACTGGAATTTGTGTGCGAATGTGTGTCACAACGTAGGGACGGGCTCCTGGAATGTATTAACAGTGTTCATTTCGAACACCTAAATGTGACCCAGTCAGTAAAAATTATATACCTACATTTGAAAATAACTGTGTAAAATAAAAACTTTACTTTGTAAAATAGAAGCTTTACATTGTAAAATAAAAACTGCACTTCTACTTTTGGCCCACCCTGTATAAAACTGTCGGTTCCGGACCTGTCTGTCCCTTCACAATGACATCTGCCTCTTCTGCCCCTGTCTGTCCCTTCACAATGACATCAGCCTCTTCTGCCCCGTCTGTCCCTTCACAATGACATCAGCCTCTTCTGCCCCTGTCTGTCCCTTCACAATGACATCTGCCTCTTCTGCCCCTGTCTGTCCCTTCACAATGACATCTGTCTCTTCTGGCCTTGTCTGTCCCTTCACAATGACGCCTGTCTGTTCTGATCCTGTCTGTCCCTTCACAATGACTGTCTCTGTGTTTATATATGAGCGATACATATATAACTCATCACAGGGCGTCTGAAAGAATCCAGAAAACAAATGTCTCCAGCATTATTAGGTGACACCTCTTCAACAATAAACCCAAAAACACGTCATCTGTCAGCCTTTGAGAAGATGACACACATGCATGGGCATAAATTATGGGGGGGAGGTTGTAACCCCCCACAATAATCAAAACCAGCCAATACAACCTGTGGACCCCCCCTAACGGGTGGAGACCTCATACCATGGGGGGGGCAATACTCAACCCAAAGTTATCCCCTTACACACATGTAAAGATGCTGATATATTTAGCTTGTGTTTTGGTGAGTACTGCATACTTCCTGCTTAATTTGCACAAACCTTTCATTCTCGGCAGCCTGGATTTTGGTTCCTGTTCTGTCTCATGGCAGATCTCCTCACCCAAACCCCTCCTCTGAGCTTTGTACTCACACCAAAAAATAGCCTGACTGGACAGGAGACTCCTGAGGACAGTTACGCTGTGGTATCTTAACAATCTTAATTAATGTGGCATGTGACACTCCCCAGCAAGGAGCGTATCCCTGCCGAGGTTTGCACCGCCCTCGCCCAAAATGTTCAGCAGGGCGGTGTGGCTTTTTGGCATACCAGTGAGCAAACTGGAAGGACAGAGTTATTGTAACAGGGCGGTGAGTTTCTTCACAGGAATTCTTCTAGGTTTACCTTGCATGTAAATGGTTTTTTTTTTTCAATTTACGTTTACAGTAACTGTAAATACACTCCTTGCAAAACACTCCCTAATTCTGTAGGAATTTTAAAAACTTATTTTCTTCCTTTGTTTAAAGTACTAGTCATTTACCAGTCAGGCTGGTAATCAGATTATTCAACAAATAAATCTCTTTTTTGGAGGTTGAAAAAAAATAACATAATTTATTTGCCTAGTAAACACTCTTGTCTGACATAATTACAAAGCTTACACATTATCCTGGCCTCATTTTACAAATCTTACTGTAAGTTTAGTTGCAGTAAAGTTTAATGATCAGTTTAGTTTATAGCACCCCCCCCCCCCCCCACACACACACACACACACACACACCACCTGTTTTCTGGCCCCCACTCTATAGAAAATGGCTCAGCACCTCTGGGCCAGATCCTGAGTGTTACTGTTCTCACCTACCTGTCAGAAGGTAAACATGCAAATCACAGAACAATAAATATTTAATCTATCGGGCGTTAAAATTTAAATGAATCGAGTGTTTTTTCCCCATCTGTTTTTCAAAGGCCGCCGTTGTGGGCCAGCCTCGGGCTCGCTGGAATGTTCCGCATCAATGTCGAGCTGGGCCCCTTCGTCTGTGTTCTTGCATGGTGACACGTGCTGGTTTTAACCGGTTTTGGCACGCCAAGTAGCCCCTCCCTCCGGTTCCTCATTGTGACCTAAAAGCTTCTTTGGGAAACATAATTTAAACTTTTTTTTTTTAACTTATTTTTAAGGGACACGGGTGTCTTCAGGGGCTTTTTCGGAGAGTGACATTCAGACAAGCTCCAGTGTCCGGCATCTCCCACTGGACACAGAGAGACACATTACTGTCATTTATGAGGGATTCAAGACACACCTGCAGGGATCTGAAGAATAATGACCGGAAACTTCTGTGGGGAGAAAGAGGTTTGGATTTTCTTTATATACAGGGTGGTGTGTGGCTCAGCAGGTTAGGATGCTGCTCCTGTGATCAGAATGTTGCTGGTTCAAATCCCAGGCTCAGCAGTATGATTTCACCATTGGGCTTTTGAGCAAGGCCCTTAAGTCCCCCCCTCCCCCCCCCCGATTCCTCCAGGGATTGTCTGACAAATAAAATACACATAGCACACCCTCCTGGGAAACACTGGAGAGGTTAAGAAACTGCCAGTCAGTGCCCGTTGCTATACATTAATCTAAACCCATATTAGTAACATTAGTTTGGGAAAATGAAAAGTGCTGGTGTTGAACCCCCCTACACCTGTGTAAAAACAACAGCTCAGGGAAGGCCTGTTGGATCATGGCTTGGAGGGGAGCACTCTGTAAGGCCAGCAGGGCAAGTCCAGGTAAATGGACACAGGGCATGATTGTGTTCTGCCTACGCAGGGTACGCCCTGTAATCAGGGCTGACGTGCAAATTATGGAGCAGGTGCACGCCTTCACCATGGCGAAAAATAACTGGCCTGTGGGGAGGTTCATGCCCCACCCCCCAAAAGGAGATCTGGGGTAGCCTCCGCCTCATGGGGGGCATGTGTGGATGTTTCTTGTAACTAAGAGCAGGTTGCCCCTCCACCATTAAAAAAGCTTGACTGCAAAATGCATGTCTGACGCCCTTTTGACTCCAGCTCATACTGGTAACTGGCGCTTGTTTGGCCCGGCCTCATGCACCAGGGGTGTTGAACAATGTACATTTGGGCTGGTGGCACTGTTCCATGTGCTGCATCGGGGAAGAGGAGGCTACCCCCTGCCAAGCCGCCCCCCTGACCCCAGCCCTAAGGAACTGCGTCACATCCAGCGATGACTCAGCCCATGTGGGTCCAAACAAATGTTCCCCTGCCGTCGTTAGTCATTTTGTCGGGTCCAGATGGCCCAATGTGTACGACATGAGTCAGGGGTGAGCTAGTAGGGCTCAATGGCAATATGACCAAGGGATTGGAACCCACACCTTCCATTTCAAACTAAACCACGCACCACCCATATATCAGATTTATTCAATAACCATCACAGAGATAATCAGTCCTCAGGATGAATAAATGTTGCATTTATGCACTTTTCAAGACACCCAAAGCACTTAACAGAATCAATGGGGAGCCACTTCAATCCCCACCACTGTGTAGCACCCACCAACAGCCATTCTGTGCTGGTACACTCAGCATACAGTAGCTAATGTTGTGAAGGGGTAAGAGAGAATTCACCAGTTAGATATTAGACAGTCAGGACCTCGGTTTTACATCTCATCTGAAGGGTGGTGCCATTTTTACAGCACATTATTCCCATCACTGTACTGGGGCATTGGCATCCACACAGACCACAGAATGGGCCAACCTGTTGGCCACAGCAATACGTCTTCCAGCAGCAACCCAGCTTTCCTACTTGGTCTCCCATCCAAGTACTGGCCAGACGCAAACCTGCTTAAATTTAGGTGGAGTGCATAGTCTGAACTGCAGGCGGTAGGACTGCTGACTCATTCAGTTTCCCCGCTGACCCCAAAACCACCTGGTAAATCAAATCTCATTCACCAGAGCACCAGAGAGAGCCGAGGCTGAGCATATGGGCTGGTCACCAAGACGTTTCACAACCAGCTTCTGCCCTCCATATTGTACCTTACCACTCCGTAAGATCCCTCTGTAAACCACCCTAGATATTAGCCCGCTTTGGGACAATGAATAACGCTTCATTGCCATTACAGAAAACAGGTCACGTTTGATCGCTAACTCAGGACAGTTTTATTTAGCCTAACAGTCATCTGTTTTTTTTTTTAATAGGTTAAATAAATTTAAATATATATTTAATCTCAAACAAATTTAACAAATCTGTTAATTTTGCTAAGCTTTGAACAGTGTGTTCATATTTTTCCTATACGTTTTATAGGCAACAACGCGTCTTTTACACTCGTCATGCTCAATACTTAAAGCGGCTGTAAATTAATCTAGTGGAAATTAAACTAAAATGACGACCATGACATTTACCATATACAGAAGGTTTTAAAAAAACGTCGATAGTTCTCCATAACTGAATGCAGTCGGTTTAATAATTGCACTGTAATAAATTAATCACCGGACGTAGTTAAACACGGTATTGGGAGGATCGATCCCATTTTCCTGCCCATCCGTTGCCAAGATAATACGAAGAGACGGGGATAGACGGCCATAAAGGTAGCCAGATACACCGAGACGGGTCACGCGGGCTGATTAGCGCTGGAGTCGCATTGATTTTCATTAATAAACAAACAGCATTTATTCCGGGTAGTTACTGAAGCGCCGGCAGACGGAGTGGGTGATTCGTCTGATAAAGGAGGTAATAAAATCAGATAACGGGTCAGACCTTGATGCAATAAGATAGTCGGGGTTCAGTAGCATAATTACACATGCAACCAAAGCCACACTATACCACGCATCTTGCAATAGGCGGGGTGCACCCGAATTAAGATGAAAAGTTTTTATCATTTATGGTCATAAGCTACATTTAGATTGAAAGTAAAGCAGCATAAAGCATAAAGAGCCTGTACATTAGGACAAATGTTTCCCAATCTGATCCTTCGGGACCCCCAGACAGTCCAGATTTTCCGGGAGGTGGCAGGCAGCAAAAACGTGGACCGTGTGGGGGTCCTCGCGGACCGGTGTTCCGGGCAATTCAGTTTCCCTATGTTTCCCCTGTCTATCAGGAAATAATGTTTCCCCTAATATTAAAGCAAAGAGGTATGTGAAAT
>JAODJW010000001.1:19998310-20016517 GCA_026777045.1 Hyperopisus bebe
CCCCGGCGGGTGCTGACCGCACACGTCCCCCAAATCCCCGGGTACTCACTTTACCACGGGAAGAGACGCCTTTGCTTCCCACCATCTTCCTGTGACCTGCGTACATTGGACCCGGAATGTGAAGTCACTGACGGGTAGGGGGGGCTGATTAGAGGGCAGTTCTCATGGGGTTGAGTGAAGTTCATGCCGCAGAAAAAAACTACCCCTCCCCCCCGCCAGCACTCCATATCCACAAACAACTCAAGTCCCCAGAACTCAATCCTTTAAAAAACATTTGCCCCACTGACATTTACTGAACTACTAAATACCTGTATTTTAGAATTAGAATTTAGTGATCAGTGGTCATTGTCAACACACCACAGCACACAACAATGAAGTTTGTCCTCTACATTTGACCCATATGTGACTTTCGTGACATAGCAGGGGGCAGCTAATTCAGCGCCTGGGGAGCAGTGCTCGGGGGCGGTACCTTGCTCAGGGGACCTCAGTGGTGACTTGCTGATGGGGGATTCGAACCTGCAATCTTTTAATTACAAGGGTGCTTTTTTAACCATCAAGCCACCACTGCCCCATTTTCATCACTAACACCCCCCCAAAAAAACACCCCCGATAAAGCAGAATACCAATTTCATTGGATTGCAGGAAAAAATACAGCATCCAATTTGTAGCGATGACAAAGATTTTTGCCATTAAATGACCCTCATGTTTTGCCGATGTTAGGACATTTCCTCCCACTGAAAAAGCACCAGTTTGTTTCAGTAAAACTGTCTGTTGGTTCAGATGTATTGCAGTTTTATTAAAAATTTTTAAGCATGAAAATCAGGTAAAGCATACCAACAGAGAACAGAGTCTGCCTATAATCGGATTATTTATTTTTGATACAACAAAACTGTTTTCAATGGGCATAAAACATTATGCTTGATGAGCTGTTTATGATAAAAATGTCTGTAGTTACATGTGCTGTTAACATTTTATGTCTTGCCATTGTGTAGGAGGTGTAGAGTGAGCAGAACAAAACAGGGTCCTGTCCGCTGAGGTCACTGTTTTTGGCCACTATGATGACCGTACCTCGACCTCTAAGCAGAAGAAAGGGGAACTGACTGGAATTCGCTGCAGCATCTAGAAGCTGTGTTCTGGGGCGCCCCCTGCTGTGCAGCTTTGCAACACAGTATTTCAGTGCAGAAAACGTGTAGCAGTTATGCCAGAACACCACAGAGCAAACTGTATGCATTGCAGGGTTTATGGTTGGGTTTCTTTTACACCACAACCGCTACACCTGAGGAAAAAGGAAGTAGCCACCAGTTTGTTTTTCACTAGTTTGGTGCTGCATAATCAGCAAGCAGAAAAAGTACTAATTTGATATAGTTAATTCAGCTGTTATGTTTTGGGAATGCAGTGGCATAGTGGCATAGTGGTTTGCACTGGTACCTCGTGCTTCTGGGACCTGTGTTCGAGTCTCTCACTTGACTCCTTGTGAGTCATTTGCATGTTCTCCCTGTGTCAACATGGGGCTTCCTCCAGGTACCCTGGTTTCCCCCCACAGTCTGAAAACATGCTGAGGTTAATTGGAGTTAGCAAATTACCCATAGGTGTGAATGATGTGTGTGAGTGTGCCCTGTGATGGGTTGGCACCCCATCCTGGGTTGTTCCCTGCCTTGTGCCCATAGACCCCCCACAACACTGAATAGTATAAGCATTTACTGAAAATGGATGGATAGGTTTTAAACTAATCAAATTAGACATTGTCTGGATTGTCTGTCAAAGTACCACTTTTATTCTCAAAGTATTTCGTTGTTTTGGCATGAGTGCATGCATATAACCTCAAAAACCATGGAATATAATTAAGATCTTCCAAAAATATTTCCCATTTTATGACATTGTGATGTTACTGCTCATTGCTCTCACTTGGCTCATGTCTACGCAAATTAAAATTAATCGTACGGTACCCAACCCAGAGCTGCAGCGACTAACCACAACCAGTTGCATCAAAATCCATTGTTAAATCTGGAAACAGATGCTTTTGCCATCTGGATTCTACCTCTTTGCATCCACTAATCAACGTAAACGGCAGGAGTACTATATATATATATTTAGGGAGGCATGTTTTATTTTATTTTTTTACTCTTTTGGCTATTTTAGAATGTATACTCCTGTCAATTGTCTTCTTCTGTTATTGGAAATTGATCTTTTCTCTCTCTCTGAGGCTGTGTCAAGTCTTGCAGTTGTGTTCCGTTCTACCTCTGGGGTCCTGTGTGAGCTGGATCTCTCTCTGCATGGCCTGAAATGCTCTGAAGTAGCCCTTCCTGCCAGGACTTCTCCCAGCTGCCCCAGTAAGACTCCCAAAAGTGCAGCTGCCGAAATGCGCGTGAGCACAGTGATTCCGCCTTCACATGATAATCAGGAGCGCTCATGCATAAAATATCATTTGTAAATGGTATTGCAGCAACCAGAACCGGTGCCAGCCCTTCAGAGGAGGGGAATATTTATTTTCATCTGAAATAAACGTCTCGGTGTGGCTTCACTGTGTCGGGATTCCATCAGATTGTATTCTCCTGAATTCCGGATCAATTCCTTAGCAAATATTTGCCTCACCTCCTTCACATTTGCCACGTGGCCACCTGTGTTTCTGTTCATTTTTGTTCCAGGTCCCCCCCCCCCCCACTGTGTGTGCCAGATGAAGAACTGCTTCCCTTTATCAGTTGCTCTCTTGTCATCGTGTGCCTGGTTCTAACAGGCTCTCATCCCATGCCATTCCGGAATGTTCTTGGAAGCATTAAGGAAAGTGGGAGCATGGAGGACAACCGTGATCACATGGCCCTGCTGAGGAATTTAGTGATTTGAGAACTGGCATGATACAGGCTGGTTCTGGGTAACTCAATGAGCCCAGTTCTGGTAAGTCTGGATGCCCACTTTGCTTTAAGAATCAACTTTCCTGGTGAGCAGCAACCCACCTCCGCTTCCAGTCTCGGCCCTGGGGTCCAGCTGGCCACCCACCCCCCTCTATCCCACGAATCCTCGCATGCTCCCATCCCATTCTGGTGAGTAACGTGCTTGCCGGATCACATTGGGGACTGGGGCATGCTCGCCTCTTTTACCCATAATCATAATCACATGGCTGGTTTAAATACACAATGGAAATACACTGCAGACCAGCGTGTGCCTTAAAAAAAACCACGGAGACTCTATCATCCTGCAATTTTCAGGAAAAAAGGCTTCACCCCACGATGAAGCCAAAAAATGTTGCAAAAGCCGATTACCTCAGTTTGGTGAGGCCGTGTTTGCATCAGATTTAACTGATTACGGTTCCTCGGCATAAAATCGGTCCATAAACATACACGGAAATATAACAAGGCGCACGTTTGCTGAAACACATCAGCGTTGCCACGGCAAAGGCTCGTGATGCTGTAGCCTAGAGCAACATGAATCGAGGCTGCCATGCAGGAACCAGTACCATGTGGAACGGACCGAAGCAGAATCCAGGTCGGGAAGGTTGAAACACTCCCGAGAATTCTCAGGGGACAGCAATGGTAAACACAGCATGCGAACACCACAGGGCACCAATGTAATAAACACGTAATAATCATGATGAATTCCACACTTATTGTCCTAGGCAGTTTTAAACAAAACACAGATTTTTTTTGTTTTTTTTTGTTTTTACTGTTGCCGTCAATGTATGATTTTTATTTTATGAATAAAAACTTTCAAGTTAAGTTTATCACGTACAAGCTGAGTGAATCATTGTACTGTAGGGGGGTGTGGTCTTGTTCTTTCATTCCAACAGGGAATATCACGCGGGGGGGGGTGGTAATACTGTAGATGAAGCCCCAAAAATAGAGAGTTTGCAGTACACAAGAAGATCTGTCTGGAGACAAGTCAGCAAAAAAGAAAAAAAAAGAGACTAATGTGTGCTGAAGCCCTATAATATCTGGACTAGGATTTGACCCTTTATTCCGGTTTTCAGAGGCTGTTGCTTCTCAGACATGCACATGTCAAGCTTTCCATGTATTGGCTGAGGTTACGTGATATTAGAGGAAATCTGCATTAATTGGGTTTAGGGGAAAGTGAGTATTTAAGATAGTGATGGTTTATTGAACCCCATAGGGACAGTTTATTTTCACTTATCTCATCTTGCTCTCCATGAGGCACCCCTGGAGCAATTGTGCGTGTGTGTGTGTGTGTGGGGGGGGGGGGGGGTGTTAAGGGCCTCACTCAGGGGTCCAACAGTGGAATCAGTCTACCAGCTCTGGGATTTGACCCCACGCCCTTCCTGTCACAGGTACTGAGTCCTCACCCCAATAACTGACCATTTACTCTGCACCAAAGGACCTCTGGATGGTATTTCCCTCTTCTGACCATCTTGTAAGAAACTCTTCAGCATCTTCTTCTCCGAAGCACAGAGTGTGACTCAGTACTGCAGCCACGCCATATCAGATGACTCCTCTATAAAAAGCATCAGGAATATTTCACAGCTTAATTTAATGACAGCATCAGTCATTTCAGCTTGATCTCTTGATTCAACAGTAAATTATTCATAGCTTTTGCAGTGCCTCAAAAGTTATAATATTTACATTCCATACTGTTAAGTTTTAGGTGTTCTTGAAAATAGCTTGGCTCAACAATCATTTATCATTTATGACATGTGTTGGACGTGGAGAACCTTCAAACATTTATTTCAGATCAATGTTCACATGCTGTGCCAAGTATTAACATCATCAATCCTTTACCTTTCGTCATGATTTCTAAGTAACCATATGAAGAAAGCTGACTTTAAAGACATATACTTTATATCTATATAAATATATAGATAAATAAGTATTGGATAAGTATGGAAGATGGATAAATAAATAGGTACAATAATGCATAAATAATGACTGATTTTGGTTTATTTCTCTACAAAAAGCTAAGTAAAACTCATTTAAAAGAAGAAGGATGGACGTGTTCATTTTGGCAGAATATGATTTTCCATGAGCTTCTTAAGCTCTGTGCTTGTGGACTCAGCAGACCTGAAGCAGATCTGGGAGCTGCTGCAGTCCATGCCTCTTCTCTGCTTGCCTCCCATGATGCACCTGTCACTTTCTGTGGAGCGACAGTAGTAATTAATTTCCTTATGAAGCTGCCCCCCGATTCCTCGAGCCCTCAGCCCGGTCCTGGGTGTGCTCCTTCAGGATGATATTGTTGCTCCTCTTGAGGAGCTATTATGCATTTGAAATGAAGCTTTATTTGCCTGGAAAAGTCGTAAAAACCAGTGGTGTGCTAAAACTTTTGCCTGGTTGTGTACACATTCACACGCATGTATACAGAAGCATTTAAGTGGGTTAAGGACCTTGATCAAGGGCCCAACAGTGAAATCACTCTGCTGATCCTAGGATTTGAACCAGCAACCTTCACAGATACAGATCAAAGCCAACCAGCATGGAAGGGGTCCGAGGGTTCTCTGAGGCCCCCAGGGCCCAAGCTGGACCTGCCATAAAGCAGTTCCCTGGGAAGGAAAGGTGTCAGCTTGTTGTTCCCGTGCTGTCTCTCTGGGCCCCTTAGAAGGGTGTACAGGATCTCAGCCGTATTTACAGCAATGGCTTCCTCTCGTTGGCTGGGGGCCTGTGGGAAAAAAGACAGAGACAAACACTGAACAATGGAGTTTGGGAATCGGGGTGCCAGCGCACAATGGCGGGAATGAAGCCACCTGCTACCCTGGGATGGTGGAGGTGTCCCCAGCAGGACCCGAGACACTAGACCTGGGTCACTGAACCATGATCAGAAGTATTTTTGCTGGAAGAGACAGTAAGGCCAATAAGAACTATGGGCTCATGACCGATGATGAGCAGTTTAACAACATCTTGTGTCATTGGCTAGCTGAAATGTATGTGGGGATCATTAGCCTAATAGATCCAGGTTGCTCCATTTAAAAGCTGTCCCACAGTTTCAGATAACAAATGGAAAAGTTTCTCTAACAGCTCTAAGGAATGGGCCAGTGAACAATTGAACTCTAACTTTTTGCTGGTGCTGTCTGCGGGGAACATGGGACAGGTGGGTTCACTGTACGTTACCCTAGATAAGCCTGTCAGATGAGCAATAAAATAAAATGAGGTTTCCCATGACACTGGTATCAGTGCTGGTATGTTGGACTGTGTTTTTTTTTCACAAAACTTATTATTAAAAAATGATGCTCTCCTTTTTTAAAGACAGACTTGTATATAGAAGTGAGAGTGAAGCTTGGGCTGTCAGCAAAGGGTCAACCATTCACTGAGGCATTTTTGGAGGGGGTTAAGGGCCCAATGGCAAAATGACTATTCTGCCATACATGGGATTCAAGTCAGCAACCATCTGATCACAGGCACAGACCTGACCTGCTCAGCCACACACTACTGGGATCTGGGGTTTTCTCTGATTTGTAGGGGAGGCTTATGTGCAGATTAGGTGATACTGATGGTGCTTTATCACTGCCACCAAGTAGGAGCCATACCAGAGCCATACCACAATCTGGTGGTTTTCCATTGTAAAGTATGTAACCTATCAGGGCTGAAACCACAACCAAATTGAGCTGATTGTGTCACATGATCTGACTGGTCAAAATACATGAAAATACCAGTCATCTGTGTGTGGATCTGAAGGTAAAAAGGGTATATTCTATATACAATGGTACCTCAGTTCTCGAACTCAGAACTCAAAACTCAAATTTCTTAAAAGTCGAACCAAACCTGTTCGAAAAAAAATTACCTAGAGCTCGATCTGAATCTCAGAATTCAAACCGTGAACGCCGACCTAAGATAACTTGCACGCGCCGGGAAATGAGTCACGCAGCACGTCTCTCAGCGGAAACAAAGGGTAAAGCTTCAGTCTCAGCCTCGCATTAGCTGTGACAGCATCGTGCATGTTTACACTAACTGAATACATATATTTACACAGTAAAAATACATTTAGATAATGATAGACACTAACAGTAATTATCATTATATAATGAAATACATTTAAAAATAAAGATTTCTTATTTATTATTTTGATATTAATAATAAACTATTAATACGTCTAATTATAATAATATTGTTGTGCCGAGCGGGGACGGAACGGAGACAAAGGCACAGACGTCAGGGTATCGGGAAATACGGGGTTTAATTACAGGTAAGGCAGGCAAAACGCAGACGGATAATTCAATGACCGGACTGGGGAAACAAACAGAAACGGGGACGAAATACAAAGGACTAATGACAACGACCAGAAACAGCTGATCACACGGGGATTCCACACGGGGTTAACGAGGGGGCGTGGTACACGGAAGGAGCGGACGATCGGGGCAGGACACAATTGTTTGGATACATTTAGTTTCTTACTTTACAAATTACTGTTTCGATAAATGTGTTTTGGATGTGTTTAGTACAGTATATGCTCTTCTTGTTTTATCCGGTTCATTTTGTGTTTAAATGCTTAAAAAACATATTTAGGTGTAATTTTGGGGCCGGGAACCAATGAATTGGTTTTCCAATTATTTCTTAGGGGGAAAATTCAATCACAACTTGAACTTTTTAGGATTCGATCCGGAGTTCTGAATTGATTAAATTCGAGTTCTGATGTACCACTGTATTTTTTATCAGCAGTATTGTACATCAGGATGTATTAATGCATTCCCGATAACTCTCCAACCATCCATCCATCCATCCATTTTCCAATCCGCTTATCCTACTGGGTCGCGGGGGGTCCGGAGCCTATCCCGGAAGCAATGGGCACGAGGCAGAACTCTCCAACCTCCTATTTAAAAAAGTAGTATAGAACTGCTGAACAGAATGGATTTGTAATATAAATTCATGCGAGCGAATGCTAATTCCACTAGCACTGGATGCTAACATGACATGACGATTCTCACAGATGTGCTAGAAAATGAGGAAATTAGCACGTAGTAAATCATGATGTACACCGTGCGAACAGTAAGTGTCTCTGTCGTAGTGGAAAACCGAGGCGAGCTGGAACCGAGTTGGAACTAGTTTCTTCTCGCAGTGTGGCTTGGGTACGGCTCGGTTCCTTCGGTTCCTTTAAGGAAGCGGAAAAGCGCCAATAGAGATACAGCCGGTAAGGCTGAGCCCGTCTGCCTGGACCTCCTGCCCGTCTCATCCTCTTCCCTGCGCTCTCATGCACTTCTCACTCCATTCCCACTGGCTTGGGATCCCCTTCCCATTGGGAAGAGACCCCAAAGAGAATGATGGCTGAGCTGTGCTGATTCTCCCTTCCCTGCCTGGAGAACAAGACTGCTGGGTGGGAGGTTTGGACGGTGGAGCTCCATCATGCTCTTCCCACCCCGATCCAAACACCAGAACCGGGGTTTCACCCTTGATATCGAGCTCAAACGCAGGGACTGGGCCGGCGTGCGTGATAAGCCGCCGTAATTCTCCTGAAAGGCCCTCGGGTCTTTTGAGCAGCAAACCCAATCCTCTGGGGTAATTACACTAAGTTATATGTTTATGTTAACAAATAGCCCCTGTAGTATTTTTCACCATTAACTACAATCATGTGCAAGGCAACAGTCAAGCTGGTTGGGGTAATCGCCAGACTGCCCAACTCTGTTTGATCCGTCAATTATCAGATTAACCCCACATAATTGGAAAATACAGGTTCTCTGGAGGTCTCTCTGCCCTTATCACAGAGATGTCTTTCTTGGACAATTTAATAAAATAAATATATATTTAGCTACAGGGCACTTGGGTGGTCCCAGACTTGGCTCGTAATGATGTGCTGCCATTCCCAGAACAAGTGAAAATAGTTTTCTGATACATGAAATAGATGGTGGAAAACCGCCGTTTTAACAGTTAACATCTTGTAAAGCTGGTTTATCGCTGAATACAAGGCTACTTTTACTTATGAATTATTATACTCTCTGTGCCACTTTATTAGCTACCACTGAGGGTTAATGCCAACAGCCTGCTCCTGCAAACAGATTTTCACATACTGTGGTGCAATTAAAAATAAAGATCAATTCGGTAGCCGTTTAGAGGGCAAAACAATTTGTTAATGAAGAAGGTCAGAGGGGAATGGCCAGACTCATTGCCACAAACAGGAAGACTGGATACGCAAAAAAGTTATGCAAAGAACTTCATAAAGAGAGTTGAATCCATGCCTTAAAGAATTTAAGTTATTTTGTAGCGTATCCTACCTGGTACTAGACATCTAATAATACCTAATAAAGGGGCGACTGAGTGTATGTTGATTGTAATAAAAGATAAAAATGTATAATATTTATATAATAAAAGAGATGAGTAATAGCAATCACTAACTTAACAATGATAAAATAAAAATGTATAGTACTGATGCACCTTATCTATTTATGTTTCCTGAAAACAACTTGAAAAGAATTCAATACTGCAGAAAAGGCATTTTTAGCTGTAAAAATATTTCTGGAATTAAATGTGAGAATAGAATAGAATAAAATAAAATAGTGATACTTTATTTAAAACATAATAGAAAAAATACAGGTAAGAGCAAGTTTGGGGGCTGCAGCAAAGGGATGGGCTGCTTCGCAGCACCCAGGGTGGTGGGGGTTAAGGGCCTTGCTCAAAGGTCCATGGATATACAGCTATTCTGCTGAGACTGTGCTCAATCAAGCAACCTTCCGATCACAGGCTCAGAGGCTTAGCCCACTGAGTCACACAAATACCAAAAAAATTGAATCTGCCCACTAAAACACTCAGTAATGAACTCTTATATCATATTTAAATAACACAAAATTATGTTTTTTTTTTTTAATCTAGCATGAAACAAGCCAAGACACGCGGCAACCAGTGTCCCCAATCAGGATTATATAATACATATATTTTTACATTGTATGTACTGTTAAAAAGTGGGAAGTGCAGAAAAAAATGGAAAAACAATCTGAATACAACAAAATATATTATAATGTTATGTAAAAATTTAATATCCTTAAAAAAAATCACCAGTCACAAAGATAAGCATTTCCAGTGTATAATTCTCAGTAAAAATTCAACAACTGTATCCTGCAGCTCACTGTTGCTTAAGGTATAGTGTAGCTGGTCAACCGGGGTAATGGCTTTGTAACTGTGAGATTAATTTAACTGAAAGTGTAGTGTTTTTTATATGGACACATTTATTAAAGTGACTACTAACGTCATGTTAGTGGGTTGTGCCAAATATTATAACATGCTTAAACTTATTATAATAATAAGTGGTGTCTTAATGGTTAGGGAAGCACACTTGTAATTGAAAGATTGCAGATTTGAATCCCTGACCAGCAAGGCTCCACTGAGGTACCCTGAGCAAGGTACTACTCCCCGGGTGCTGAATTAGCTGCCCCCTGCTCTGTCATGATGTCACATATGGGTTAAATGCAGAGGACCCATTTTGGTTGTTGTGCACTGTGGTGTGTCAACAATGACCACTGATCTCTAAATAATAATAATAATAACAAATATACTATAATACATTTTCAGAAATATTATATAAAATATACATTATATATTATATATGCATATAATAATACTAATAATAAGTATTATTATTATTATTATTATTATTATGTTGTATTTTATAAAATTGTGCTTTATTCTGCATTGGGCTACTACTATTTTGGTGGAAAGTATTTTGGTTTTAAAAGTATATTAACTTCACTTTGCAATATTGTAATTCTAAGAGGCGGGCGTGAGGTAACTGCAAAACGCAGTCTAACGGTCAAACTCGGAGAAAAATTGGTTAAAACTCGTGCATCACATGACATTTGCCGGAAGTTGATACATAACCCGGAAGTTATCATAGTCAGGCACAGGGGTCATCCGAAGAGATCCTTTTCCTGTATCGTAAGTGTTTTCTTGTTATTTCTTATAGAGTATCTCTTGTTGATTGAACACTGCATATGTATCTATAGTTCAGAATTATTACGGTGAAATTGTCAGGAATATGGATGTTTGTCATAAAAGGGAAAAATAGAATTAGGCGAGACGGCTAATTTTGTTGGCTCCGATGTTTTGGTTATGTATATGGTATAACGTGGTTTCTTAATGATTATTAATATATTTAACAAAACAATTGTCGGTGTATATGCAAGGTATCTTGTGTGTTATTTACAGTAAAAATATATGTATGTGCCTTTGAGATTTTGTTGACCCACCCACTGATATTAGGGTGTGATTTCAGACGCACATCCTTGACAGTTAATAGATGTCTAACAGCCTGTAGAAGACGGCTCTAAAGCATCAACGATTTTGCGCAATCATTCGGATATATATTTTTTGCCAGCGTCTTTCTTTTTTCAGTGTAATTGACCGATATCCGTCTCGTAAAGTTCAGGCTTTTAAACAAGGAAACATAAAAAATAACGATCGATGACGCGTCGCCCAGGCAATCGCCGTGTCCTTTAAATTTTACCAGTTTAAGTTACAGGCTAATTACATACTGAAACAAGTGTGCCCTGCGTGTCTGAAGTGCCACATATTATACTTAAGCTGATGGGGGACGTTGTAGATGGAAAGCACCGGTGGAGACGCGCTTGTCTTCGTGAGTTTGCACCGTGCGATAGGTGTTTGGAATCTGGTCGCGATACTGTGTAACGGCGTTTTCTCTTGTGAATTTATCATGTGATGTAATCTGTTACAATGGAGTATCTTTCTGTATGTTACTAAATAGAGTGAATCAACATGCCCTTACTGTTGATTCTGTTGATTAATTCCTGTTAACCGTCTTAATGAGTAAAAATTGGTCTTTCGAGGAAGCTGATGTAAATTTGTGATGTAATTTAGCCTTTACACACAGACTGCAAAAACCACTGCGTTATTTGAGCAGATCTCGGTTCCTTCTCTGTCTGATGAACAAAGTTTATAACGTTTTATCAATGCACAGTATAACAAGTATAATTCCGAAGTATTTACAACATAATTTAACTCAATTTTCTGCCGTTTGTATAATTTAATTATAACATTATATATGATATAACTAAGTTTAGATCTGTCAAATGTGAATTATTTTGATTCTATAAGCCTTATAGTTACTGTTTTAACATAACTCTCAGCTGAGAATAGAAATATCTCGTGGTTATGTTGGGGGATGTTTTTGAGGTTTTGGAATTCTTTTAAGAGTAAATTCTGATTCATTACACTTACAGTGATTCATCCATCTAATTGCTAATAAGAGAGCAATTTCACCTCCCCCCATTGATTTTCCATAATGTGCCTTTGAAATCCAGTAGGCCAGTTGCTCATACAGTGACTGTGTAGTAGGACTGCTCGATCATGGCTAAAAACATAATCATGATTATTTTGGTCAATACTGTGGTCACATTTCTTTAACATGATTACTCATTCACTTTGAAAATGCAGACGCTCCTCTATTTACAAACTTTTAATTTACGGACTTTCAAACTTATGAAAGAAGAGGACTGAAAGTCCAAATTGTGTTCATTGGGCTCCCGTTTCCTGTCCGCAACATCATTTTTTTTTTCTGCGTGCCAATTCCGCCTAGTACGACTTCTGGCCGCTACTCCCGCTGCGCAGCACCATAGCGTGCGTACTCCCAGCATCCTAGTTCTTTGTACTTGCATATATAAAATGATGTTGAATAATGACTTATGAACATTTCAAGTTACGAACGGCCGTTCGGAACATAACTCATTTGTAAGTAGAGGAGCGTCTGTATCATCCATTTATTTTAACAGTGGCTTTCCAGTGGATTTCCTTAAACTCAAAATATAGTTCAACTGAAACAAATGAAAAGGGGCTAGAAAGAGGTGCACTGGATTTATAACACAAGACAAAATGTGGCACAATCATTTTATCATAGTTATTTTGTTGTGGTTATTGTTGGAAGCGAAAATCGTAACTGAAATAAAAATTCGATTAACTGCCCAGCCTTGTTTGTATTGCTGAGTATTTGCTGTTTCCTACTACTGAGCTCTGCATATTTGTGGCATCCTTCAGTCTGGGTGTGCGGTTTATGGAATATGGAAGTCTACATTTCTCTCAGTAGTCCTACACAGTGGCGCTCATGTCCCAGTCTGGCTCAGCTGGCCCTTTACTGGGGCTTTTTGCCTTCCTTGTCCTGCTGCTTCCCCGTACAATGGGCCACTTCTTACAATCCTGTTGCACTGCTCCTCCTGAAACCCTCATTCCTTTGCAAGCCTCTTCTGCTTCATGTCCACACTGAGCTCCCTGTGAAAACAAGACAGCTTATGAGATTAGGGCAGTATGGAGATGCATTCCCATGAAGAGGCTCATACTTCCTGGTGCAATTTCCTCTGCCTTTTGTCACATGGACATGACTCGGCCCATTTCCTTATGGAATTTAGTCAGAATGACTTTAAAATCATTTTGAGGTGATATTATATTTTATGGTTGCTCATTGGGTAACTTTCTTAAACATTTGCACCAAAACTATGTGTGTGGAGTTTGCATGTCCTTATATGGTCCAAAGCATTTAGATTTCATTTACTTAGCAGATGTGTTTATCCAAAGCAATTGGGGGTTAGAACCTGGCTCAAGGACCCGACAGTAAAATCACATTGCCGACCTTGGGATTTGAACTGGTGACCTTCTGAACACAGGCACAGCATCATGACCAACTGAGTCACATACTATCCAGATGCAGTTAGTCTGACTGATATCTCTAAATTTCTTGAAATGTGTTTTGTTTGTTTGATTTGATTGATTAATTGGTTGATTGATTGAAAGAAAGAAAGAAAGAAACTGTGATAAGCTGGCATCTCTTCCAGGGTTTACTCAAGCCTTCTCTCTTGTATTATCTGGGATCGGCTCCAAGCCCAGCTGTGACCCTGTCCAGGGTTAGCAGTTGGAAGATGAATGGATGGATGAATTAAATTGAGGAGAAAATGTATGTTTATTGGAGTAGAGCTTTTAGGGCCGAAGCAGCTTTTGCTGTTAATGGTTCCCCCTGTGTTATGAGCTGCATCTCTCAGGTCGGGGTTAATGTGGAACAGATAAACATGGCATACTTTTCTGGGTTAACGAAAGGTTGGTCTAATTGTTGTAATTATGGCGCTCGCTTGTTTTTTCATGTGTCTGAGGCTGCCTGCATTTGGCGTCCGTGTCCTGTCCTCTGCGGGTTAACAGTCCCCTTAGATATGTGCTTTACCTTTTTAGAGGAGAGATAAAGTATCTTCTTTGAGATCTCTTGCCTGTAAGAGATCTGCTATTTATAAGGCACAATCCCAGCAATACCCGAGCTGTGAGACAAAGCTGATATTTGTCATGACCCATGGGCTTCTGAGGTCAAAGAACTTGCAAAGCTCCTTAGTCCGGTGCTGTTTCAGCTGGTTTTGGGAAACCAGAATGGTCAATCTTTCCCACAGTTTGTGCAACTTATTCCATATTATCTGTTAATGCCGACTTTATTTCTTCCAAATTATTGCATGTATTTTTAATAGAAAATCTGTTGTTCTTTAATGAGGTGGCAAGGTGGCATTAAGCCCTGAGAGGCATGTTTAGCTCGGATGGCGGCCATGGTGGGCCCGAGGCCTCCTTCCTGTCCCTGTTCCATGTCCCTGACCTGGCCCAGGGCAGCCCCCTGGCAGACTGCCGGCCGCTTCCTGCCCTCCGCACTGGGACTAATTGGAAATTTGGGTGGCCCTGCTTGTTTTGTTTTGGTTATGTTTTCATGGCGTTTTTCTCAGCAGTGCAGCGTTACAGCTCCCAGAGGCCTGATCCCTGAGGAGTGGGGGGCAGCTGCCCCCTCCACACCCAGTGCTACGTGGTCCGTGTTATAGGGGGGTCCGCCAGATGCCAGCTCAACTTGCTCAGGCTGATGACAGAACACACAAATCTTTCGGTCTGCACTGAGCACTTTATAACCCGTATTTAACTGCATAATACTCCCCCTCTGCTGTGTCACTTTTGTTTGCAGGATTTTAGTGTCCTTAAAACAAAAAGGCTAAATTAACTACCCAATTTTTACCCTTTTGTTGCAGCAAGTATACATGCTAATATAGTATGATTTTTTTGAATCTTTTTATTTTGAGGTGTTTATTTTTGGTTAAACTTAACTCTTTATTAGATTAGCTTTTTCCTAATCTGTGAATGCTGTTTTTTTGTGGTCATTTGGACCACTGCGGTCAAAAGCCGTCCGGTTGGCTGCCTTCCCTCTGTGCTTAAGCTTTCGATAACACATAAGCCAATGAGAGTGAATGGCGATGGAGTCGTGTTTATTATTGTAGCTTCAGGTGGGGATCCGGTGCCCACGCTGGACAAACAAAATATATATGAACAAACAAACACTGCTAACTAACTAACTAAACGATATGTAATGATACGTAAGCTTTATTTAGTAGGAGAGCTTAGTCAGGTACATGCATGGCTGGGCTCAGGGTGATGCTTGCAGGTGACACTTTGCAATTTCTGCTTGGCTGGGATTCGCCTTTTCCACCTTAACACACGTGATACTAGAGTAAGGCTGAAAAAAGCCCCCCACCCCCAGGCCTGGTCCTGAAAGGAAGCCTTTGTGCCCCCAGTGGGCTGGGATGACAAGCAGCCCCCTGGCCTTTGCTGAGAGGGAAGTAAACATTCTGTCCCTCAAAACTGGCCCCCCGCTTCCCCAGGCAGCAGGAATCATTTGTGGCTAAATTACTGCACTCAGAGTAGGAATGGTGGGGGCCGAGGTGGCCCCCAGACAGAGCTATGCTTCACACCAATACACAGCCTGCATGTCTGGGACAGTAGTTACAGTTGCACTCTAAATGGAGTTGCACTGGGGCCACTTTCATTTGTTGTTATCATGATATGAACCACAGAAGATATTCAATGAAACAAACAAATGGTTCACTTTTCCCTCTAGTATTGGTAATGTCACGCCACTGGGCTTCATTTAGCAATGCTTAAAGGTGCTGATGGCTACTCCCACATCCCTGGGTGTCCGACAGGATGGGGGGGGGGGTGTGTTCTTGGTATGATAGGGTATTCCTGGGGTTCTAGTAGGGCTGCACAATATCATATCACAATTATTCAAAATATTTGCGCTTAATATTGTGTTATCTATAAAAGGGTCATTCCATTTCAGATCATCACACTTTTGTTCTTCATCGTCATGGATCTTAAAACTTGCCATGCTGATTGGGTCACATGAGTAACTCACGAAACTGAAACTGGGTGTGTCTTGGATCAATATTGAGGGCGATTTAAGTGAACAAAGTTTTAACTTTTTCGGGGGGGGAGGGGGGACTATGAGTTTGACTGGCTATATTTACCTTAATGTAAGTTGCACAGAAATGGTCCTTACATTGTTTTAAAGCTATTGTCCAGCTTTAAACAGCAGTACTGTTTAAAGGGAATGTGGGAATGTAAGAACATAAACAATTGTTATGCTCTCTATTTATAGTCCATCAGAGCCTTTGATGCAGCTATTGTATCTTTGCTTGAAATTGTGTATGTCCGCCCTGTTGCTGTCACGGGTTCAACTACTAAAAACACATCCTGATGATCCATAACAAGTCTATCAGGATGGCATGGGAATGAATAGGATGGAGATGGTCCATGAGGATGTAAAAAGCTCAGTCGCACTCTCCAGTGCTGGATATAGTTTTTTCAACACATCCTAGCCACCAATTATCATCATATGCAGCATAACATATGATATAACCTTTGCTGCTTGCAAAGTCGAGTGATTCCCTCACTGTGCACTTACACTGGACCGATTTTCACACCTTACTCACGTCTAATGAATGCAGGGCATTTATTAGCCATATTTATTAGCCATGTGGGCCTTTTCAATAGTATGGCAAGTACAGGTGTCTGCAATGACATTAATGAAGCTTTCCTTAAATTACAGTGTAGCATATTTGTAACCTTTATTAATGTTGTTACTTATACCTGTGCTTGTTATACTATTTCATGTCTGTTTGGCTGCCATTAAAAAGGCCCATTAGTGATATGAAACCATGTGACGCTACTTTTAAGTCAAGTTATCTCAGCCACAACTTAAAAACCAAAGACCACATTTTCTGGAGATATTCATGACATTCATGACATTTTTACTAAAAAACTGAGCAATTTTGAAATATAGGTTTTTTTTGTTATTTAATTTTTAATACATTAATCAGTTATTACATTGTAATTATTCATATGGGGATGGCATATTATTTGTTCAATCTATAGAGCTGGACAATAGCTTAAAAACATTATTAGGACCACTTCTGTGCATTAAGGTAAATATAGCCAGTCAATGTCATAGTCTCCCCCCCCCCCCAAAAAAAAAAGTTAAAACTTTGTTCACTTAAATCTCCTCAGTATTGATCCAAGACACGCCCTATTTCAGATTCATGAGTTACTCATTTGACCAAATCAGCATGGCAAGTTTCGTTAAAATCCATGATGATGAGGTCCAAAAGTGTGATGATTCTTCACCACCATTTCAGTCCTTATCGCTTCCTTGATATACCGAAACAGTAGCATGTGGCATGCTCTGCTAACCAAACTTAATAAACATGCCGAATATAAACATGCCAAATTTATACAGATTACTAAATTTTGCCAACCATAATACGCCTCTCATTAATATTTTAGGCATACTAGTGATAAGGGGTGGCTTTTCTGAAAGCGATCGATCTTAGCAAGTAAGAAACAAGATAAAGAATGACGTAGGTAAAGAACGAGTGAGATCTATGTGCCCTTTGTTATTCCAGAGCTGATGAACAGTACTTTGTGGGCTCCTGCTCAGCTTCTGTGTGACAAAATCCCAGACTTTCGATAATAGGAAAAATTATCCAAGTATTTCAATGATGAGATATGTCATATTATTATCAAACCAGACATATGCAGATGTAACAAAAAAACTCAATCAATAAAAAAACACCAAAGGAACCAAAATTGAGACCAAAATAAAATAACCTATTTGTTAAATATAAAAATCGGCTCAAAATGTGATGCTGGTTCCTTGTAAAAAAAAAAAAAAAAAGGAAAATATCAGTTCTGAAAAGAAGCATTAAAACAACTTATTGAGGACATGGTCAAAAATATATTTTGATAAAAGTGTTGTGCAGCATAGTACCCATAAGAAAAGCAGCACAACAGCATTCAGGGGGAAATGATAGAGCTCCCAAGGACTGGTGCAGGCACCAGAATCACATCCTCCACATGCCCAGAGCACGCTCTACAGCAGTGTGTGTCTTTGGTGTGCAGTGTTACATCTCTCCTCAGCCACAGTTTGGGGATTCAACACTGGAGTCAGCAGCTACTCACTAAGAGGATACCTGCTGTCTCCTAATAACCAGCCACCAGC
>JAODJW010000001.1:20025120-20050436 GCA_026777045.1 Hyperopisus bebe
CCCCCCCCCTCCCCCAATACCACCCTGTCTCGTGGCCGCCAACCCCCGCTGGTCACTGGCATCTCACCCAACGAGGGCATCCCGTGGACCAAGGTCACCATCCGTGGCGAGAACCTGGGCACTGGGCCGGCCGACCTCATTGGTAACTAGAAGTTTCTCACCTATGAATAAGTGGTTTGATTTACACGCTGCGCCCGTGTAGTCGGTATGAAGCCTGCTTGTTCTGTGCTCGCCCTACTAAGCAGCATCCTTAAGGGCTTCAGACTGCAGGGGCAGCCTCTGGCCCTCGGAAACGCCTGGACTGCGTACTGCCTGAATGTTTATCGCGCTTTATTTATGCTTGTTTGTTTCATTCTGCCTGAAAGTGTCATTATGCACTTGAAATGTGTCTTATGCTTTATTATGTGTGTTGTTGTACAAATTTAATTCGTATCCTCTCGTATGAAATACCATTACACCCTCATTTCTGCTTTTTATTTTTCATTTTTCATTTTTTCACCTATAACAAATAAAATAGTTTTTTGCCTATGAATATATTTTTTTATTATGTTTGAGCGGTGGTTAAAATTTTAAACAAAAGTGTGATTGACAGTATATTATCTATGTGTATGTTTTTACTAAATTTTACCTTCTGCGGACTTTATTTTTAACTGTTGTCTATTACTTTAATTCATGTTTCCAAATCAGCTCAGTATTTCGATTTATTTTTTAAATGCGTTTTGCTGTTAATTTGGCAGTGTGTTGAAAAGGGTTACTTTTCCTTCAAAAATCTACTAAAATCCTAAATGGATTTTTCTATTATGATAAAAATAAATATTGTATTATATCATCTGTTAACATATATATTTAGTCTTTTTAAAATTAAGCTGAAACAAACATGGTTTTCGAGATAAATTGGTTTAGCATGTGTATACTTAAATTTTTGAATTTAAAAAAGAATCTGTTGTATTTCAAAAACTTATCGCAATTTAAACATCTGTCAGGTTGTACTTTCCTGTATTTAATATTTATATTTCATATTTGATGTATGTTTAAAGTTTCTTATAGTTCAGTGCTAATCTATAAATATTTCAGTCCTGGCTGAATGTTTGCTGATAATTTTCAGGGTTCCTGTGTTCTCATGTCTATGGTATTAGACTCAACATCTGTGTATTAGTGATGCAGTGTGTTTTAGTGTCTGCCAGTGTTTCGCAAAACGCATTTTATTTATGTATTTTATTTATCCCGGATTTAGTGTTAGCTGTAGCAGATGTGGTGTCACACTAGCATTCATCAGAGCTTCACTCTTTTGATATTTCTGATCGGATCAGAGAGGGACCGTCAGGCCGTCCGAGGGGAGATTCTTGAAGTTTGCATCCATGTCTTTGTGCAGTGTCAAGCCTCCCATGATGGCCTGGGGTCTTGGAAGGGGAATCCCCCCCCCCAGGCTGGTGTGGCACTAGCAACATTCACGGTCATGTGGGGGTTTAATGTCAACCGCTCTCCTGCACCATGCTGGTTGTGAAGGACCATCAGATTCATAAATGTATCTAAATCTTGGTTAATGTTACTGTGAGGCTTTCACCCAAATTACAGGGACCCCCCCCCCTCAAAAAAACCCCGAAAAGCAGAGTGATTTCCAGCAGGTACCGAGCTCACCACCTCACAGAGGAATGTATATTAGGGTGCGCTGCCACAGGAAGTGAGGTTTGTGGACCGTGTCAGACTCGGTTTCGCCTTCATCCGGAACCTTCCAAAAAGAAACAGTTTGTGAGAGGCTGACTTTGGCGGCGGTTCAGGTCCAAGGAGAACAGCTTTGACGCTCGTGTTTAAGGCCGTGATCGAGCTCCACTGGGGTTTGTTTTGCTGGTCCGCTTGTGTGATTTTCCGCCGAGGTCATTTGTGTGCAGAATCGCGGCCCGTTCTGTTTCAGCGATGTGAGCGGATGCTGTTTTCCGTCCTCCAGCCAGACAGGCGATCCTTCCCTGCATTCTGCTACCTTTACTCCGCAGTACGAACATGCCACAGTAATGCCTGCAAGAAGAGAGGTGATGAATGAGGGATTTCCTACCTCCATTTTAGAGCCCTTCCCAGGAATCTCTGTAAACAATTACAATTACATTTTATTTACTTAGCAGATGCTTTTATCCAAAACAGCATACAATTGAAAGCAAGGTGAGACCCTGGAGCAATTGAGGGTTAAAGACCTTGCTCAAGGGCCCAATGGTGACATCACTCTGTCAACCTTGGGATCTGAACCAACGACCTCTTATTCACAGGCACAGCCAAACATGGCCTCTCAGTCGGCTCCTGCTTGAGCACAGGGTCTTGGACCATCATGACCTTTGACCCCTTCTTGGGATTAGTTCTGTCAATAATCCCTTAGAGCTGTTGACCATGAGTCTTTGGCACTTTTCATCATACATCTTACTGCCTGTACACGTTTGCTTGCTGCTGCTGATAGTCCGCTGCCCTGTCCAATCCTGTCCCCCAGGCCTGTCAATCTGTGGACACAACTGCCTCCTGACAGCCCAATGGATGTCGGCCAGCAAGATCGTGTGCCGCGTGGGTCCCGCCAAGGACGACAAAGGCGAGATCATTGTCACCACCAAGTCTGGCGGTCTTGGCACCTCCACGGTTTCCTTCAAGCTCCTCAAGACAGAAAAGATCGGTAAAGCATGGGGTTGGGGGGTAATTAAGCTGTACAGTAAATAAGGGGCCCCCTTGGCAAACGCTGGGTGTTTTTGTTTCCTTGTGATGGTTGTTAGGGGTATGTGTCATGTGACTTTGGAAAGAACGCCACATTCTGCTTTGCAATTTTGGGGGCCCTCAGTCAGCTCTCAAATGCACACCCTGAGACTCATTAGCGCCGGGTTAATTATCTGAGTTTATTCTCTTGATCTCGGTACATGTCTCTGGACATGGTGCCATGGCCGCGGAACATTCCGTGGCAGTCTGAGCCCCATATAATGGTGTGTGTGTGTGCTTGTGTGTGATGTGCACACACCTCCGCAGGCATCCTGGACCAATCGGCCGTGTGGGTAGATGAGATGAACTATTACGACATGCGGACAGATAAGAGCAAGAGCATCTCGCCACTGTCGCTGCGGCCTGCCAACCCACTCGGCATCGACACTGACAAGTGGGTATCATCCTCCCCCCCCCCCACCCCTTCCAGACAGCTGCCTTGCTGTTTGCAGCAGGTCTAAAATGAGGGCGGGACTGCAGTCCGTGCAGAGCTGCCCCCCCTCCCTGATTCAGCTCCCCTCCGCACACCACATGCTCGCTGTGTGTCCTGCTTTCCGCCACGGCTCCATGACTCACGGGGAAGGCACCGTGGGCCGGGCCGTAAGACGATCTTCTCTGCCCGACTGGAGCCCCCCCAGAGCTGCCGTGATATGGCCGTGGCAGTTCATGTGTTTATGAACGCGGGGTAGGTTTCTTTGTCCCCACTTTCTTGGAAGTGACACAGACCCAGCATTTGCTTCTCGTGTTGTGGTACAGACTGGTCGTTTATAGTGGGTTCTCTTTAAACTCATTTACATGTGTTTGGTCGCTTGTTTGTTTTCAGCTGATGTCCCGTCCGCTCGCTCCACGTAGCAGCTGGGAGTTGTAACATATACGAAATCCGTCCTGGGCGATCTGTGACTCATCCGGTCTGCTCCATCTGGGAGGCCAATCGGATCTCATTTGTTTAAGCGCGTTGGAGCTTCGGTTCCTTGACAGATTGCCCCGCTGTGCCGTTGTGGTTTCCTGAAACCTTCCTCGTTATCGCGGCGTTTGGCAAGAGAGATTAGATCTCATCATACACCGAGCTGACCCTCATCCGGAAAAACCTTGATGATTAGAAACGAAAAAGCTTGACGTGATTCCTCTCAGCCTCAAAAGAGCGTTTTTGAAACGCGCCGTCTTCCTCTGAAGCCGTTCCAGCGTGTAAACGAGCTGACTGGTGTGGAGGATGACCCCAAATTGCCCCCATCATCGCCTCCACCTCGTCCCTGAATTCCCCCGTGTCAGCCCAGCCTGACGGGGGCGTATGTGTTTGATCGCAGCTGGGTGGCGTTGACTCTTCGAGGTGCGGGTATCCACGGAGATGCCTTCGCTGGAGTGCTTCTTGTATATTTGCTGTTAATGGAAAAAAAGAGATTCCACAGTATTCTTCACAGAAGTTTTGTTATTTTCAGGGGAAATGGAAGCAGTTATGCAGAGACGACTTCGTAAATAGGTGCAGCAGGTTAAGAAGCTGTGTTGCCGAATCCCAGGGTCAGCAGAGCGATTTCATTGTTGTACCCCTGAACAAGGCCCTTAACCACTAATTGCTCCAGGGACTTACCTCACTCTACCTTCATATAAATGTCTATCCCTTTGGATAAAAGTGAAAGTGGGCTTTGTTGGAGCAGCTGATTTCGCATTACAGACTGAGGAAGCCGCAGGGAGTTGGGGGTGGGGTGGATCACGCCTTGTGGCTGAAAAGGAAACACAGCGCTAGTGGTAGCGTGAGTGCTAGCATTAGCGTGAGCATTAGCAGCGATACGATCGGCCGCACACTCCGCCGGCCCTTTCCCACGCCCGGCACTGACGTGTCGCGGGCCCTAATTGAGTCTTGTGACGTCCCACTTGAGGAGGGTCGCTGCCCAAGTTCTCGTTGCCCATGGGTCATTAGTGCGGATCAAACTGAGCATGGAGGAGGGCCCGCCGCGTTCTCTAATGACCGCTGTGTGCGCTTCGTCGCCGCCCAGGCTCCAGGGAGAGGCCTGGATCTTCCCACGCTGAGGTGGCCTCAGTGGGCCTAGCTGGTCCCACTCCACCCCCTGCTGGAGGACAGGGTACATCACATCTCTGTCAGGTGTCAAATGCCCACTGATGCAGACGTATATGAGCAGGTATCAGGCGGCTTCAGCATATGAGAAACAGTACAGTCATGATTTAATTGGGATGTTTATGGGTCCTTATAGGGTCTTTTCCCCAGTTTCTGGGGAAACTGTGTGTGCATGTGTGCGTGCGAATGTTTTGCTGAAAGTCTCCAACATCTTTAATTGACAACAGCTCTGACTGGGTCTAGAATGTTCTATGTGTCAAACTCAACCTGTGTTGCCCTGTGTTCCCGTCTCACTTTTGCCCTCTTGCTCCTAGAGTGAAGGTGGCTCAGATGGACCTGGAGAGCATGTTCCCCAACATGAGTGGAGACTTCACCAGTGAGAACTTCTCGGCCACCTGGTACCTGATCGAGAACCATTCTTCCACCAGGTGACGCTGCTGCTCCCACCATAATGTCCATCCCACCTTCTCACTTTCACTTTTTGTGGAGCGTGGGGGGGCATGCATGTGTGTGTGATCGTGTGTGTGTTTGCATCATAGTCCTGCCCCCTCTGAAGGGATGACTAAATGTCACTGCAAAGATGGCAACTCGTGGGCGTGGGTGGTCCCCAAACATCCTGTCTGTTATCGCTTTTCATCTGTGCTGATCGAGCACTGATTGGAAACGTTAATGCTACTGAAGCGAGAGTCTTAAAATGTAAATGTATGCCTCTGTCTGTCTGTCTCTGCAATTGTCATCTGTATGGACTAATGAACTAATTCCGCTAAAACACTCTCTTGTTCTTCTGTCTTAATTTTTATGTTGGTCTGTCTGTTTCTATGCTTGTCTATTCATTTTTCTGTTTCTATGTTTGTCTGTTCATTTGTCTGTTTCTATGTCTGTCTGTTTTTATCTGTTCCCTTGTCTCTTTTATTTGTCTATTCATTCATTCTTTTACATGGCATCTTGCTCCTCAGCTTCGAGCAGCTGCGTGTGGCAGCAAACAACCTCCGCAAGCAGGCTAACAAGAAAAATGAGGGCAGCCTGGCCTACGTCAAGGGGGGCCTCAGCACCTTCTTTGAGGCTCAGGACGCGTTGTCAGGTGACTTGCCAAGCGGGGCTTCCATGTATTCGCAGCAAATAAGATTATGGATGGATGGAACGCATGTTAGTCTGCCTGCGTGTATCGTGGCCTTCAGATGTATTTGAATGGAGCATGGGCGTGGCCTTTAAAAGGGGCGTGCCTAGTTAACGCTGTTTTTAACTTGGTCGCCTGGGAAACAACCAAATCAGAAGTCAGCATGTAGCTCACATTTCAGCTTTGGAAGAGTAACCACATGCACATAAACTGAGTTATAACACAGATAAATAATTCTTAAACTTTCCAGGAAACACTTTTCACAGTTTGTAGGTTGGCTTAAATGTGAACATGTCAGATTATAGCAGTGGAGTATGAAATTAGCAGTTTTCTACAGGAAGTCGCTTTGGTATACGAAAGTGTAACCACGTGTGTGTGCGGGAGCACATGTTTGTATGTCCTGTTGCCATGGCTACTCACTTTTAGGAATATTCCAGATCCCACTCTCTCTCATGGCAATTGGATGGAGCCAGATCGAGGCTCGCTGTCATGAGCTGTAGCGTGGCCTCTTAGAGCGATTCAGGTTAATCTGTGCAGTGTGAGTCCAGGGCTAACAATGTCACGCTGCCTGGAGGTACCCCTGGGATCTGTCCCTCGGCCAGGTAGTCCAAGTCAGATCTCTATTGAGTCATTGTGTCTTTAATCCATCTACACAATTGTCAATAAACCTGTTATTCCCCCCAAACTATTTATATTCTCCCATTTGATTATGAAATGATTGTTGCTTTCTGAATGTTATGTTTGCACTCGGATAGCAGCAGAAACCATGTTTTCATTGTTGACTGAAAGAAAAAAAATAAACAGACAGCCGAGCACAATGTTGGCCAGATAATGCAAAGGATAACATTTTAATATGACTATTGTGAACAATGCAACCTGCTTTCAGGTGGGAGGCAGGTGCTCTCTGGGGCCCCCCAGACAGCTCCGAATGGGCCCCCCCCCCTCCCCGACCTTGTGAACGTTCCAGTGGGCAAGTGATGCTAGAATCTGAGGATGAGGAGGCTTGTAACAAGTCTGTCAGTAGCTTGTTTGTCCGGGTACTGTGATAGGCAGGTGCAAACATGGCTGAACAGATGGTTATTTCAGCCAAACGGCATTTTCGTACACCGAGACTGCCCCCCCCCCCCAAATCATTTCCATTGCTTGTCTTGATGCCAGTGCATATTTTCATGTGGCAGGTTTGGGCTTCCTGAGTGGTCTGGTTGGCGACGGTGCCTTCTTAAACTTTGGGGAAACTGGGCCGGTTGCATCAGGCCAAAGCAAACAGCTATAGTGGGCCGGGCTCCCGGGGTGACTTAAAAAGCCGTTAAAATTAACGGGTCGAAAAATCCTGGAACCCCATGTGGTAAATAACAGGTTTGAACGTGGTATAGAGCTGGGCTGATTTATCTGGTCACCTGCCAAGAGCCCCAGTCTGATATTCAGGATGCAATTTGTCACTGAGTTTCAGTGCTGTGGATTACCCATACCGTGCCTCGGGTAACTGTCACATTGGGGGAACCTGATGATCCAACCAGCTGTTTCAGTCAGGAAGTCATTCAATGTTGTACAGCCTGATCTGTCCTAAAATGTATGCTTACGCAGCACATACTAAATTTTGTTTCAAAGCTGACTATTCAACCGTTATTGTTGTACATACTATAAGTATGTAAGACAGTATGTATTCACTTGGACACACTGCATATGCCATCTTACCTGGATGTGTACTGTTGATGTACCTTGACCCTGTGAAAGTTATAAAAAGTTAAAAACTCAATCAATGAAAAAAAACGTGTTCATGTCAACTTGTGTAACTGGGCATTTTTTTTCTACTGACATTTTCAGAGAGATAGCATCTTTTCTATCCTGTTGATTAAAGTTTCTGAGTGAGCGACCTTCTTCATCACTAGTTACTACTCCAGTGAACTTGTAGAATAGCATAGTGTCCATTTAACCAGAGAAACCCAATCAAAACCCTGGAACACATAAGAGGAGCCCCAAGATCATAGACCCAGTCACTCATGGAAGTCACTCACTTGCCATTCTTCCTTATAGCACCTGTGGCGTACGGTTTGGGAATGAGGGCCTTGTCGCTTCCAGAACCTTCCGCTGCAGTGTTCCCGGCTGGCAGCCAGTCAAACTCCAGCCTCCAACAGAAATAAGAGGCAGGGTTACACATAATGAGACTTAATTTGACTCTGCCCCCCCCTCCCCCCTCATGCCCCAACAACTGCTCTCTTTGTTTCCCCAGCACGGCTAAGGCTTAATTTGAGCGACTTTTCATCGCCCTCAGGAATTAGCCAGGAGATGCTGCCATTTCCCCAAGTCTGAGCAGTAGAACGGAGGCCTTGGCTGGAGAAACGGCCTATTAGAGAGGCCTTAATTGTTGTGTGTGTAAAAATAAACATTTTTTAAAAGCGGCAGACGGTAGGATCTGACTGAAACGTGTCACGCAGATTATGTGACTTTCATTAATGGTGTCACCCCAGTCCCAGACTTGAGACCTCTGCTGATAAATGGCCTGTGTTTATTTTTATCAGCTGGCTGTCATGATTAGTAGAGTGTGCTTAATAGTTTCTTACCCAGCCAACTTGTTTAATATGTATAGTGGAATGGAAGTAAGAGAAATCCTGAAACTGTAGGGTTAGCATTGAATGTGGTTGCAGAAGCTTGTTGCATGTAGATTTTCCTTCTGGAGAATCAAGTGACCTACTCATCCCTGGGGGGGGGGGGGCTGGGTTTCTGAAGCTGCTTCCCTGTTTGTTTTCGTCCTGGGAGCTGGACGTGGAGATGGGTCATGTGGGGTCAATGAGTCGCCAACAGGTTTGGGGGGGAGGGAATCACGCGTGGTTGTGGGGTCCGAATTCCTCCTGGAACGGGGTTATCGGAAGGGGGTCACCCATCCCTCTTTTGGGGGGGGGAATTAAACAGGAAACAGGCTTACTCGGCCGGCTCACAACGTCTTCATGAATGCAGAGGAACCGTTGTTTACCTTTTCCTGACCCAGGCCAGATTAGGGCTGGGAGTCCATTTTTGGCCATCCAAGCTGGACACTTGGAACCTATAGCCCCCACCAGGGGAAGGATGGAGGGGGGGGCGATGCTGACAGATAGGCAGGCACGCTGACAGAAGACGGTCCATGTGATGCCACACATGCCACGGATTGTTGTGAAAGGGAAGTTTTTGCCCAGAGGAAACTGCAGGCTTTCCAACAAAATCCCAAATTCACAGGAAAGCTTTCAGTGCCCCCCCCCGCCACACACATACACACATAGATAACAGGTTAGTGTTTTCATTAAGGCTGAGGCCTAACATTCCCACAGATGTTACCGAGGGAACTTCCCGAGGTCACAGAACCTTACGTTCTGAGTCACAGAGAGATGGGGAAGGTTTCCATGGTGATGGGGGCCAGGCCACTCCCCCCCCATCCCCCTTTGGTGACTCCTTCTAGCTCCTTCCGTCCAGGGAAATTAAAGGGAGTCAATGGAAGGATGTTGCATATGGATGAGTGGCAGCAGGACAGTCAGGCAGGCCTCCATGCTGGAAAGGCTGTGTAGTCGGCCTGACCACACGGCCTTAACGCGCTCCAAGCTGCTGTGCGGTCGGCCTGACCACACGCCCTTAACGCGCTCCAAGCTGCTGTGTATGCACTCCCCGCAACCTCTGCTATCTGCTGCCTGTACGAATCCATGTCATCATACCGGAGACAGGTGCTAGCCTAATGCACCACCCCCCCTCCCAGACATACCCAGATCTGCTCAGATCTACCGGCTTCATTTAGCGGTAGTTAAGTTTTTGTACATCTTTCTTGTCCTTAATTTGTTATTTCTGAGATGTTATTATAAATTATAAAAAGTAAATCCTTCACTGTGGTCACTGTTCTGGGTTAATAGTGATACCTTTTGCATGACATGGTTATGGTAGTTGACCGAGAATTTAAAACACACACACACACACACACACATACACATATACATAATGTATGTATAATATGTGTGTGTGTGTATGTATATATATATATATAAACAGTTTCAGTCTCTCAGTACCAGTCCTTACATGCTTTTCATTCTGCCTGTCAGCCTGGTATGTACACCTAACTGTGTATCTCGTCTGACGTCCTGTGAGTATTGATACATTTGGGCCCGTCTGTGTGTTTCAATACATTTCATAAATATTTCTTATTGTGACTCCCCGGCTCTCCGAGGTAGGGATCCCGCTTTGCATTTATTTTGACGAGCCCCCTTTCGCTGGAAACCCATTGATTTGGGGAGAGGGCGCCTGACAGGACGTGTCATCCGGTTTTCCCGTTCCCTCATGCTGCGATGTTTTTTTTTCTTGTCTTTTTCTTTACGGAGGGCCCTATATTTCGAGTTGATCTGCCCCCCTCCCCCCCCACTCTGTCAATAAACTCCGTGAGAGTCGCAGGGCGCTGGCAGCGTTGTCCGCGCACTGATTTATTTGTTCATCTGGGCGGCTCGCTCGCCTGCCATGTTAGGCTCTTTGTTTGGCAGCTAAAAAGCGCCGTTGGGCTTCTCTTCGGTTCGGAACGTCGGCCTGTAATGGACCGCAGCATTACACAAAGGCACGCACACATTTAGCCTGTAAAGGGTGAATTTGTGGAAGGATATAACAATAATTATCTGCACAAAGACGTTTCGTTATTCGGTGCTTGAATGCACTTCCGTTTTTCGGGAATGTAGTATTTGAATAGTTTATTGATATTATCAGCGCTTAGCGGTAGTGATAGAAAGTTCCTGAGTAGTGTAAGTAAAATCCCGAGCAATTTACATTAGTGTCACTGGCCGTATCCACGGCCCTGGCATTAAGTAATATAAATATTTTCGTGAGGTAGGCTTTGATTGGCGTTTTCCCACGAAATAAAGCATGTGTCTGTTTTGCGCGTCTTACCCCGAGGGCAAGCTCCCGGCTTCATGGTAAGCGATCTAAGGCACAGCGCGGCCAGTGGGGTCTTGCTAGTATCCTGGACTCCCAGAGCCTCCGTTTAGGGTGTCCTGCATGGGCAGTGGGGGCCAGGGGGCTGCAGACAGCCGGACAGCGGGGTTATCTCCCGTCAGGAATCAGGGAGGGCTGTTTATTGTTTTACCTTCGGTTCCTGAAATTGAAAATGTCCTGGCATTGACGTCAGTCAAATCGAGCTGCAAAGGGACTTTTTTATTTTTGAAGTTTCGGTGTCTTAAAATAACTCCGCTCCGGCGCCCCCGCCCCCGTTTGCTTTCGCTAAAAAAACGAAATAATTTAATTTATTATTGTATGATGAAAAGGTGGAAACAAAATGCGATGTAAAAAAAAAATAAAAAATAGGCCTGTTGAGGTGTAAATTTCCCTGATATTTTAAATTTATTTTGCAATATATTTTCATGTAAACTATTTGTGGACCAATTTGTAAATCCAAAGTAGGTTTTTCAGCTCGTACGATTTAAAACACAATAATGACATCGATAGGCCTATATTTCTTTAAAACAAATTAAGACCGATCCGAAAAAATTTGGCGTGCAGCGACTAATGCTTTTCAAATGTCTTGTACGTCTGAGTGCGAAATTTAGGGACATTTTTTGATGACGGAAAATTGAAAGTAGGTTAGAATAACAGACAAGTCCCTATAATTCCATTACACCGTAAGCATCGGGAAAATATGACTTTCATTATAAATGGTAAATAAAAACATTTAATTTCCGTTAAGTTGATATACTTATTTTAACTTAGTAACAATAGTACATAATTTAAGAAGAGTATCCTAATTTCAGAACAATGAATTAAAGTCGTTGATTAGGCCTGGGCCTAAATGCATGTACAGAACACCGCCGTAAACATTTATGCTGTTTCTGTCAATTCGGGAATTATTTTAAATTACATATTTAATCCAAAATTTATAATTAAATACCAAAACAAACGAAACCGCCGCGTTTGTTATGTTGTGCGTGTTTTATTCTCTCCAGAGTGGAACTTGACATTAATGGTTTATTTATCTTAATTTTTTTAACTGGTGAAGTAGAGATTTTGACATTCTATCGCCTGTGATTAATTACCTAGATACCGCGTTTGAAACTTCTCTTCTGTGGGCGCACACCAGTGAGTTTTTATTATTATCGCTGCCATTTGTTTTCTCAGCCATCCATCAGAAACTGGAGGTGGACGGGACGGAGAAGGTGGAGGGATCCATGACGCAGAGGCTGGAGAAGATCCTGAACCGTAAGACGGCGGACGTCAGCGAGACGTGCATCGCGGAAAAAGCCTCACCCTTGTTTTTGCAAACATAAATTACAGTACATTATATTATAATGGCAATTATGCAATTGTAAATTCTGTTTGTCTGTGATGTATTTATTGTCTTGCCCATACTCGATAGAGTCCATAACTAGAGTAATGCATCTTTAAAAAACTTTATTAATAATATTTTATATACTCAACCTTCACTAAAATTATAAGCAAATAAACAACCACTTGTCTTTCTGATGTGCTAAAATAAGCCTCGCTGGCAGATTGGACACTTGTGTTTACTGTAAAAATGGACATGTGGTGAAAGAACGAGCCCTGTATCCTTCACTTTAAATTAAACTGCATATCAGAATAAGACGTACGCCGAGAAATCGCTCAAACAATTCCGGCTAGGGCAAAAAATGCGAAATATTTCCTAGCTGTCTGTGTAAATGTTTTCATTCAGCCGGAGCGCTGCTTTTTATGATTAGCGCGAGTTTCGCTTGGCGCGGCCACCCACCGAGCCCGCTACAGAAATAGCTTGTAAAACCACCCAGCTCGACCGATGTCGTTTTCTTTTCATCTCGGCTTTTAGCGCGGTCACCCGAGGAGATAATGTCGGAGCTCTCAGGGATAACTCCGGTTCTTTAGGAGTCATCTGCTGAGGATCTACTCAAGTTGGGTTTTTAACCTCGATTTAATGGTGTCCTTTTAAGCGCTGCCTCGGAAATGCAGGTCCGAACAATAGTCGTGTTTTTAATTTCATTTTATGTATATCTAGTTTTTTAGGACAGTTTAAAAGATTAAATAAATGGCTAGAGATGAATCATCTGGTTCAGAGTTTTGGAAAAACTGAGCTAAATCGATTGAGTGGATAGTTTTTTTTTGTTTTTTTTTTTTTTTAAGATTTGTACCACATTTGAAGTGAAATTAGATGAATATTAAGCTGGCCTGAGATTTTTCTAAATAACTGCCGTGATAGTTTTACCCACATTGCGGCGTGCGGATTATTATACAAATTATTATAGCATGAGTTGACGGCTCCGTTCCCCTCGGTTCCCCTCAGGTGCGAGCGACACAGCCGACACGCTCTTCCAGGAAGTGCTGGGCCGCAAGGACAAGGCCGACTCCACGCGCAACGCCCTCAACGTGCTGCAGAGGTTCAAGTTCCTCTTCAACCTGCCCCTGAACATAGAGCGCAACATCCAGAAGGTGAGCAGGAGCCCCATCCCGCCACTCTACTGGACCAACAGTACTTGTACTGTATTTGTATCTAGATATGAAAGCTATGTAGTTCTTCAAAATATTGGTCTGATTCTTAATTGCTCTCTCTTCAGGGTGATTACGACGTTGTGATAAATGATTATGAGAAGGCGAAATCCCTCTTTGGAAATACTGAAGTCCAAGTCTTCAGAAAAGGTACATAAATGACCTCTCTATAGGATTTTAAAAAAGAGAATCACAGCATTGGCTAAATGCAGAATTTTAGCATATTTAGCAGTTACATCAGTTGATGACTGCTGAGAAATGGAGTAGTTCAGGTATTTGCAGAAGATCACGGAAGGTCTCTATAACTCGCCAGGGCCCATCTGGAGTGTCACCCAGTGACCAAGGCTCAATTCTGCTGCTCATGTGCGCACCCCAGTGGCAGGGCAGAGTCCTGTAGCTGCGTTTTGACCCACCCCCCACCTCCTAACAACCACCATATAAGGAGAGGGGTAGCACAAGGAGCAAAGGCCAAGGAGGGAGACGGGATGCTTACAAAAGCGTCTGGGAGCACGGGTGTGAGGCCGATCGTGGAGTAAACTGTTCAGTGGGCAGGCGCAGTCAAATGCAGGCAGCTGCCAACAGCCGGCTGCGCATACACACTGCTCTGACTTGCTTCAAGGTGGCAGTGTGGACCATAAACACACTTACACAGAATACCATCTTTGGGGGGGGGGGGCAGGGCACAGTGGGCCTATTAATGCTTGTGCTTTTTAAAAGGAAAAATAGACACTCAAGCCTCGTATCACAGTGTTTATCTTCCTGTCCTGTGCCCCTGGGGGGGGGGATACGTTTTACCGGCATGTCGCTTTCACTGTTGAAGGCAACGGGCGGATCTCTGGCTTTGTTTTTCGGGCCGTTTTAAGCGTAACTCGGTGAGGCCGTGGCCTGATGGCCGCCTCCCTGCATCCGCAGTGTACGCCGAGGTGGAGACGCGCATCGGCTCGCTGAGGGCCCTCCTGCTGGACAAGCTGCTGGAGACGCCGTCCACGCTGCACGACCAGAAGAGATACATCAGGTGAGCCAGGCTGAGCCCCACGCCTCCTCCAGCCCCCCCGCCCTCGGCCCATGCCACGCTGGCATGACTCGATTGTGGCATCGCTGGCTCTCGTCCCCCCCCCTCCTTTGTTATTTTCCCATCTGACCTGTATTCTTTTTAATGTTGGACTGTCACTCATTGCTGGTGGAGGGAAAGAACAGGGTCGTTTTGATGGTCTGAAATGTTTAAATGACGTTTCTAATGTGGTTTTGCCTGTTCTTGCTTCCATGCCGGCTGGTTAAACATGACAGAAAATAAAAGATTAAAACTTGTAAGGCTGCTGTAAAGTGATCCTGCCCTGGAAGCCCATGGGTCACCCCACTCCCCCCCCCCACGCAAAGCCAGGTCGGGCCGGACCGCAACACACATGCCAGTTTATTATTGTGTCGCTCTCCGAACTGTTAGGATTTCAAGCACAGATCAGCAGAGCGGGAATCTTTCATCTGAGGACATTGGGGCCATTCTGTAAACAGGAGACCCAGATGGGTTTTCATCTGCCGTGGGGCTGGGGGGGGTTCGGGAAAGGGTGTCTTTCATGGAGTTTAACTACTCGTATGTGTTTGATGTGTGGCTCATAGCGAATCCCCGGCCAGGTCCGGCCCGCTGCAGAGTTCCAGGGTTCTCGCCAACTTCTGAAATTCCCTGTCCTTTGTTCTCATCCTCCAGCCCACCGGGTCAGCACTGACTGTTCTGCCACTCCTCACAGGTACCTGTCAGACCTGCATGCCCCCGGCGATCCAGCCTGGCAGTGCATCGTGGCCCAGCATCACTGGATCCTTCAGCTGATGCAGACTTGCAAGGAGAGCTTCACCCAGAGGCTCAAAGGTACACAGCATGGCACTGTCTAAGTGGCGGCAGGTTGCTTAGCAACACCTTGCGGCTGCTCCTATTGGTCATATTGATTTCATTACACATGCCAGTATTAATAAATATGAATTTGATATCTTAAAGCAACAACATGAATGAAAGTCCCATTTCTAGGTTAAAGAGGTACTAATGTTACTGTAATGACATAAAATTTCAATCATATAGGCTCATTTATGGTTAAGATTGTTTGTTTGTGGAACATTAAATAGGAGGAGACAGAAATACGGTTTTTAGTCCTGCAAAATTTCCACATGGACTAGTGGGGGGTGGGGGATCAGGACTCTGTCACTTACCAGTTGGGTTTTATTGATGTTTGATATATATGTGTGTGTGTGTAGTGATTTCTTGATGCAGATGTTGCACTGGAGATGTTTGTGTTGTAGGGGATGGAGCCAAGTTTTTGAACTTGGCCGCTTCTCCGCTGGATTTTCCGTGCCGTGATGGGCTCTTTGTTTCCACGTGTCTCTGGCCACTTTCAGCTGCCACTCCGGCTCCGAAAGCCGATCCTTCTCCTGAAACAGGCAGCAGATGCCCGAGACGTTCGGTGGCCGTAATGCCCGCCTAGCGTCGGCGTGTTTATTTGGTGAGGGTACCGGCCGGGATGAAAGGCCGGGCTCCCCGCCCCTGCCAGTCCCCCCGCCCCTGTCAGTCCTGTGCTGAGGCAGGCCGGGCCAGAAGGACTGGAGCAATTAGCCCCAATTAAGACATTTCTTCAAATTACCAGGGAGGGGGGAGGTGGAGCTATATTCAGGAGGAATGTGCCATCCCCTCAGTGTCGCGCTGAGCTTCGTCTGATGGTGAACGAGTGCGGGTCCTAATGAACGTGCTAGGTGCCTTTCACCGGTACATGCTGCTTGTTTGCTTTCACGCCGTTTTGCCACCATTTTTTTAGGGGGTGGTGATTGTATGCAGAGTTCCGCCGCCGCCGCCCCCCCCCCCGGGGTGCTGCTCTCAGACGCAGTGGTGGATCATGTCGTCTCGGCCCCCCATGCTGTTTGGGTGGGAGGGGCTCTGTGTGGGACTCCAGCAGAAGCTCAAACCCACTGAGCGTCTGGGTGCCATAAGGAGGGCTTAGTAAGGTGAGATGGATAAGTATGACAGCAAAGGAGAGGAGGTCACAGGCCTATCAGGGCGGCAACATACAGACTATGATCGTGGCCCAGCGCTTGTTATGTTGACTCCCTTTCCCTGCCTTGGCTTACAGTTCTTCTGGAGATTCAGGAGGAAGTGCAGGGGCAGCTGGAAGCCATTTAAAGGCCTGACCACACCCCCCTCACCCCAATTCACCTAACCAAAATATTTAGAAGGCAAACTGACTGTCCTAGTCATCAATCTTCAGTGTGCCTCTCATGGTACCACCTGTGCAAGCGGCCCCATCTTTACTCAGACACCATCCCTTTAAGTGTTATGCCAGTGAGATTGTGGGGGGGGGGGCAGCTGTGGGCATAGTGACGATAGTGAGAGGGACTGATGGATGGTCTCATGTAGCAGAGAGTCTAGTGACTTATTTAAGTTATCATTGTTGGCATGGAGCCATGTAAAGGGGGCGGGGGGGGTGGAACAAGTACGTTATCAGATTTTTTTTTTTGGAGGGGGTCACAGACCAGACATCGAGTTTGAGGAAGTGTGGAAGACACAGAGTCAGTGGTCGAGGTGACAGGAAGACTGAAATGTGTTCTAACGTTACTAAGGGACACGAGGGAACTGAGACGCTCATCACCTGACTTCACCCTGTCTCAGAGTGATATGCCCACCACCCCCTAAAATGATCACCTGATCATCCATACAGAGAAGCGTGAATCATCTGAGGAAAGCCTCACCTCAAATGTCACCCCTTGTATGAAGGTCAGGGATGGTAAAGGTCAGGTGACCGTAAATGGCGGTAATCCCCAGGAGGGGGGGCAGTGACATCAGCGAGCCGCATCTGGGGCTTGATCTGCGTGGGTGGGGCCACAGGGCTGCTGCCATAACGCTTATCCTGCTGTCACGCTTTGATCTGCTGCCGCGGCTCATCCAGCTGACGACCCCTTAATGTCAAGGCTGATCCTCAGCTTCTTTCACGTTTCCTGGGTGCTTTCGCATGTAGCTCTCTTTAAATGAACCATACTCTGTCCTCTTTAAATCCACCAGAAAGTCTTTTTGGATTCACGTCGGCCATCTGCTTACAAAAGCACTTGGTTCACTTTCTGGTGCACTTCATCCTTTATATGGTCTCAGTCCACTTCACATTCACGCTTGGTCCTTTTGGACTCTGAACTGAGTGTGAGAGTCATTTCTTCCTCAACAAAACTTTAAGTTTGTGAGAATGACCTATATTATAGTATTTATGGTTTAACTTAAACTTGTGATTATTCATCTCTAACAAAAAATCTACTTGCAAAAAAGCTGAATTTCATGAAGACTCAATGAACAGATCGTAACAAGAAAACAGAGGTAATTACAGGTAGGGCTGCTAAGGGGTGTTCATTTTTTTAAATAATACACCATAATTTTTAATTTGGCATATTAATGGTACATGCCAAATGTACATATAATCGCATGTACTCAACAGGCGGATCGAAACTCTAATCCCGACTACATGATTGATCTAATATCTTAATCCGATTGGTCAAATAGCTCTAAAAATAGAAGCATGACAACCATTGAAAGTACACTTTGAAACGTAAAAGATCTTAAGATTTTAAGGTGTAAGCCTTCGATAAAATAAAACGAATATTGTAAATTGTTATCCTCCCGGTAACATCCTACCCCCGAAACCGACCGTTTGCTTTTCTTGGTAAGGAGGAGGATGAGCAGTGCTGGACTGTTTGGTCTGTAAGCAGCCTTTGGGGTTGTCAGGCCCTGGGCCTCGCTGTGAGCAGGAAACCCCATCCCACCCACTGCTGCCCCTGATCAAATGTATTGGTTCTCCTGCTGACCTGGGGGCTCAAACCGGCATCCTTTTCTCCCAGCACTTACTCACAGTAAGCAAGTGTGTACCAGCATGCGTTCGAGACATGTATATATGCAAATTACAAATACATGTGCCGCCAGAAATGGCCATGAATGTTGTAATGTTCTACAAAGCCCCACACGCCAACAGAGACGGACACATTTGCAGGCACCACGGGAAAAAAATCACCGAACACCTGGATCATCAACGGCTCCTGTTCTTCTATTAAAAGACAGGAAAACAAGGCGGGGATGAGAAAGTGGCGCGATACACCTCCAGCACACATCCATGTATATCAGGCATCGCAAGGAACACACCCCTGAGGAAAAACGTGTGTTGCTTTGGAGTCCACTGCTGCTGCATTTGTCTTCCTTTGCCTTTCTAAGCAAGACTGTGCAGTTATAAACATGTTTAGGTAGATTGCAGATAATTGGGTGTTGGCTGAAGGTCATAGACCAATGAGCAGGCAGATTGACCATTCCAGCAATGCAATTTGGATTCTGAAGCTATTCTGACCTCCTTGGCAATGTGACTAGTTTTCTCTGAAGCCATGATTAGAGGGGTCATCTTTCAGGGCTTGAAAAAGGTCTTACCTACGTGTGAAGCCCCCCACCGACAAGTCCAGTCACTCCACAGTAAAATGCGCACTATGTTTTAATGGTATTCTCTTTGTCCTCCAGGGGGCGCTGTCGGCACGACGCTGGACTCCGACGGGGAGCTGCGGCCCTCTGGCATTGGCCGGCTGGGCCATTCTGCCGCTTTTAAGTCAGGCAGCACTGAATGTGAGTATCACAGACCGTCAAATGTACACAAGGCCCCCCAGCCTCAGCCCCTTCAGGGAGGCTGCGCTAAATCTGTACCTACCTCCCTTGTTTATTATGGTTTGTACCTGCATTAGCACTTGTTAAACTACATTCCACAGTGATGGTTTACTGCTTCTAGAACTTTCCCTTTGCTGTGTCGTCCAAATTGATGCAGACTATTCAGTATAGACATCTGTGTTTGTGAGTGAAGGTGTCATATAAAGGCCTGCGTGCATGTCTGCACGTGTGTGTGATCTGTCCCGTGTGTGTCCTGCACAGCCTGGACCCCCCAGGGTCCTCAGCAGGTGTCCTTTGTGGAGAAGCTGGCAGATGTTGTCACCGGGCAGCTTCCCAATTTCTGGAAGCTGTGGATCTCCTATGTGAACGGCAGCCTGTTCAGCGAGGTACTAAGCCCCCAGTCACTTGACTGCTTTTTGCAATCTTTGAATCAAACATCCTCTCCGCCTTCATTCACATCTCTAACTGCTGACTTCAATCTCAGATTGTTAGATTTACTTCTTTATAATAAAATGTCAACTTGCCAAAGAAAACTGGTGCAGTGCATATGGTGCCCAGCAGGGGGCAATAAAATACAACATAAAACAGTATCATTAGCTCAAAATCTGTATTGATTTTTGCGTCTTTTTGTTCCTTTTCTTTTCCCTACCTCAGGTATGTGATTCTAATTGAATACTATGTGTGATTAAAGTGCTGAGACATGATCTTAACAAGAACAATATTTTAGCTGATATCTGTTAAAAGTGTTTTGCGACTGTAGCGGTGCTAAATTAGCCTGCACTAGCCAGTCTGGATTTCGTGACCTTGTTTCCATTTGGGCACATTGTGTAGTTAGTGCTAGTGTCCCTAAAATGACACATGTGAAACCGCATGTTCCACTTTTGTCTGGTGTGACCCCGTTACAGAAAGGCCCAATCCTACATACTAGTGTTCAGGCTCATGCAAGCGGATATTACCTCTAAACCTGTTAGCGCTACTGGTTTTCGAGGAATGGTACTTTTACATGTACTGTGGTGTTCCTTTGACGGTACTCACGTTTTTATGTGTGGCTGTGTGTGTGTGCTCGTCTTTGAAGACAGGAGAAAAATCAGGTCAGGTGGAGAAGTTAAAGAAGAATGCCCGTCAGAGGCAGAGTGACTTCAAGGTGAGTTTTCTTCTTCCTTGGCCCTACATTGTACATTTTTTTGTCTCTGAGGTGGTGAAGTTCCCTGACGGCGATTTGTCCCTGGTGTGTCTTTATACAACATCTAGTGTAAACACACAGGAATGCATGCGTGTTAGTCGTTTTTGCAGCTAAAGCATATAATACCCCAGGCACACTGCAGGCATCCTCGTTCTTTCAGTGTTTAGATGTTTAGACATGTCTTTTAACCATAGCTCGGAAGGAATGTTCATCAACAATTCTGGTACCATCTGAAAGTAGTAATATGTCTTTCTGTAGGGTATAACTGAATATACTTGTATGACAATTTATACAGGACCTGATACACTGAGATTTAATGTTGTAGCATTCATTTAAACAAAGTTTTTAAATTAGTTTAATTTTAATGCCCTAAGGACTACGAGGTCCTCCATGCTTTGATTGGTTGACCCCCCCCCCCCAAACCCCATAACTGAGTGCTTGTATGTCTGTCTTATCACACTTCGCAGAAGATGATCGAGGAGGTGACGCACCGGCTGGTGAAGCTGGTTCGTGGGGCCCTGTTACCTTACAGCCTGACGCCAGCAGAACTACAGCTGTACGGGGGCTGGGAGGCGCAGAGCAAGCTGAGCGGACCCAGCCTCACGCAGATCATCCACACCGTCAGGTATTTACACCCTCGCACTGAGCCTCACGCAGGTCATCCTTTCCGTCAGGTATTTACACCCTCGCATTGAGTCTAACGCAGGTCCTCCTCACCGTCAGGTATTTACACCCCCGCACTGAGCCTCACATAGGTCATCCTCACCACCAGGTATTTACACCCCCGTACTGATTCTCATGCAGATCATACTCACTGTCAGGTATTTACACTCCCGCAATGAGCCTCACACAGGTCATCCACTCCGTCAGGTATTTACACCCCCGCACTGAGCCTCACATAGGTCATCCACTCCGTCAGGTATTTACACCCCTGCACTGAGCCTCACATAGGTCATCCTCACTGTCAGGTATTTACACCCCTGCACTGAGCTTCACACAGGTCATCCACTCCGTCAGGTATTTACACCCCTGCACTGAGCCTCACACAGGTCGTCCACACAGTTAGGTATTTACACTCCCGCACTGAGCCTGACACTGGACATCCTCACCATCAGGTATTTACACCCCCGCACTGAGCCTCACACAGGACATCCTCACCGTCAGGTATTTACACCCCCACACTGAGCCTCACATTGGTCATCCTCACCGTCAGGTATTTATACCCCCACACTGAGCCTCACACAGGTCATCCTCACCGTCAGGTATTTATACCCCCACACTGAGCCTGACACAGGTCATCCTCACCGTCAGGTATTTACACCCCCACACTGAGCCTTTTTTAAGAACGCAAGTAATCTAGTTTTCTGCTACTCACTGTTTATCAGCATTCACTCAAAAGCGATTAGACAGGCCCAGCCAGGAAACACCTTGTCTCATACTGAGACGATACGGTCGCCTCAAACGTGTTCATCTCGCGAATAGCTGACGAGCGATGTGATGGATGATTGTGCTTTTGTGTTAATGTTTTTTTTGTGTTGCTGTCCCTCTGCTCTGTGCTGAAGGGGAAGTCATGAGGCGCTGGCGGCACTTGAGATCCCCAACGACCTCCTGCAGGTCATCCAGGAGCTGCTGTCAGACCTGCGTATCCATTGCCTTATGGTGACGCTCAAGCAAGTGGCTGAGGGTGAGGGAACCGGCAAGCAGGGACATAGCCTCTTTTGGGGAGTGGGAGGTGTCCAAGGCAGGGAGTGTGGCGTCTGTTGGTGTGGGATGTGTTCAGTATGGGGGTGTGTGTGTCCAGGACAAGGGATGTGACCTCTGTGGGGAGTGGGAATGTCCTGGGCAGGGGTGTGGCCTCTGTGGGCAGTTGCCGGTATTTAAAGCAGGTGCTGTGGCGTCTGTGGGGGGGGGGGGGGGCACCAAAGCAGGTATTGTGTCTAAAGCAGTGGGTGTGGCCTCTGTGGGGTGCTGGAGGCCTCTACTGTTGGTTGGAAAGCAATCAGAGTATGGAGGATGGTCTCTGTGGGATGTAGGAGGTCCCCAGAGTACAGTAGTGTATGTCTTGACCTGGGGCGTGCCCTCTATTAGATGGGATACGGATCCATATTGGGGGGAGAAGGTATCCAAAGCAGGGGGTCGTGGCTTCTACAGTGTGCGAACACACCCAAGAGTATGACTGAATTAATTTAAAAAATGAATCCATTTTCAGTGGTGGTGGTTTTAGTCAGAACAGTTCAATACTTGGCAAATAAGGGGATCCAGACAATCGGCTGTGACAACTTGCAGCCCCATGGAAGTAATTCCCGTGTGAGTGCCGAAATGTGCAGCACACCTCCCTGATACCCTGTTACCCTGCGGCTGGCTTAGCGAGTCTCTCTCGATGGTATTGGTCAGTCTAAGGTGGAGAAAGATGTGGTCTGAAATTATTGTGGTCAGCCAATGTGTCAAAGACTGTACTCTGAAAAGTTGTGAGTGTATTTCATGTTCTGTTGTTCATGCCTGGTGGGGGGGGGGGGGGGGTTGCGGTGACACGTGATTTGTGAGCACTGATTCTGTGAGCTTTTTATTTTGCTCTGTGGGAGAGCGTAGTGATTCATTTTGAGATAGGTAAAGAGTACACCCATCAGAGCGGTCACTATGCTTCTTTTACAAGGGGGGGGAGGGTTTCAAACTGTTCACAGAACTGCAACGGACACCGCCCAGCACCCAGTTCAGCGTGACATTCAACCATAGTTACTAGTCATGCTGGTAACCATAGTTACTAGTCATGCTAGTTACACACACCGTATCAAAGTCATGGTCCTGATAGGCTTGTGTGTGTGCATGTGTGGTGTCTTCCAGATGTGAAACAGCTGCCAGAGAAGGAGGACTGGGTGGTGGATAACGAGGGAGTCACTTCCTTGGTATGGAGTAGTATGATCTCTGATTGGCCATCTAGAGTATCACATGACTGTGGGGCAGTCAAACCGTCTGAACCAACCCCACCCACTTTCCCCACAGCCAGCCCGGTTCGAGCAGCACATGGTCCAGATGCTTCAGTCCCTGAAGGGTCCCATGGACTGCAAGCCCGGGGAAGTTAACGTATGTCTGTCTCCATTTCGCTGCTCTGCACAGACTACCTTCCCTGTGCATGAGCACCTCTTTCTCTTGCATTACATTTTTTAAATTGAAATGGCTGTTAGGTTGTATTCCCATTGGTTTCTTTTTATGACTTAGCATAGTTTTGTGATCTTTAAAAGTTAATGAGCAGGGGTATATATACGGGGTGGGACCACAAGGTCACTGGCCCGACCTGATTGGCTCTGGGAGGACCCCCTCTCCTGTCAGTCTCCAAATCCAAGCATACATGTTATTGCCTAAACACAGTCATTGTCCATTAACGATGACACCTCCCATCCCACTGTTCTGCAGATTCTTCAGCTGGAGCGAACTCAGGATGAAGCCTCTGAGCTCTGTGTGTGGATTATGAAGGTACCGAAATCCGCCTCCCTGACTGTTGCATCCCTGCTACGAAAAGTCCATTGTACATGGACTGCCTGCTTAGTGTCTTTTTTTCCCTCTGCGCTTTTTTTTAAGCGCTCTGACTCATAGTGGAAGGTTCTAGAAAAGAGTCCTCTGGATACTCTCATTTAGCATTTTTGGTCCTTGTAATAAAGTCTTTTGTGCTGAGTGTCGCACAGCAGTTAGTTTTTCTGATGCGCTGGGCTTTTCCCCCCTATTTTTCATGCTAGTGCAATAACGAATCTTGACTTTATAAAGTTATTGATATTTTTCTCGTTCTCATTTTCAGGTGTTCATAAACTGCTTGGAACAACTAAGCACCAAAACTGATGCCGATGTGGATGCTTCCCAGTAAGACCTCGGATTTGTTTTAGCTTTTCATTGTCCTCTGTGATGAAGGCATTTTCATTTTGGGACATTTTGGATATTTTTGGATATTTGGGATATTTTTGTAATAATAGTAATTCCATGTGACAGATTGACATTGTGTCAAACTCAGCTTCAAGTTAAATGTTGCATAGAAGATACTCCATACCAACTTTTTTCAAAGATGGATGGGTGAAGTGATGTACGCGCGTTCTCTTTCTTTATTTGGCTTTTAACTGGCTCTATATTTTTTCAGCATGAGTGTGGATGTTATATCCCCTGATCTTTTCAGAAGTGTCCACAAAGACTACAGACCTTCCCCAGTAAGTTGTGGCCTGTCAGTTACTGTTGAATTTATTGAAAATTTTCTCACCCACGTTGGCCCGTTTTTACTTTGTGATTATACTGTTGGATTGGTCATGCTTGTTTTCAGTGTAAAAGAGCTGCATTCTTTGTAAATGCTCTGTAAATGCTAGTATTTTACTTGACCGACTTGTGACCAGGAAGTTGTTGGTTCCAGTCCCGCTGGAGAACCCTGTTGTCGTACCATTATGTCGGCTGTATGGCAGGAGGATGTGTCAGTGTCGTAAGCCACCATTTGTTAGCTCAAAGTTCAGACCTGGACGTCTGCAGAACTGCATCCGCGCCGATTTTGGCGAGAATCATCTGAGTGATGCCTTCATAGCTAAATGACAGATCGAGCAACACGGTTGTCCTTGGGATCCCCAAGCCTGTCCACTTACAGAGAGCGAGCGAGACAGAGAGAGAGCGCCTCCAGTTGTGGGTTTTAGTCTCTCACACCCACATCGAACCACAACGACCGCAACTAGTCTCAAGACCAGTTCCTGACATATCTAAAATAAACAAATGCCACGCTTCCTTCAAGCCCTTTTCACTGAAATTGTAGTGCGTGTTCATGAATCAGGGCCAAGGGCGACCTGGGAGGAAGAGGTGGGAGAGAGCAGAGCAGTTCCGGTAACACCATGACAGAGGGGATTTCCCTCCCCCCCAAACAAATAATCAACTGGTTTCCCCTGTGCTCTTTCAGCTGGGATGACACCCCCCACCCCCCTGCTGCGTTTCGGCCCAAAGTGACCTCGTCGCATGATAGTAGACATCACTGGCACGGGTCCGCTCGCAATTTAACGAGCGATCTTTAATTCAGTTGCAGTTTGTCCAGGGTCCCCACTACATTGCTGAACCGCCCCCCCTTTAGCATCGTGTGTCCGAC
>JAODJW010000001.1:20050466-20070428 GCA_026777045.1 Hyperopisus bebe
CTTTCTTACCCCGACTGTCACAGGAACAGCGGCTGCTCCTCATCCTCAGCAACTGCCATTACCTGGAGAAGCACACCTTCCTGAACCTGGCCGAGCACTTTGAACGGCACGGCTTCCTAGGCACAGAGAAGATCACGCGGGTGAGGGGGGGCTTCCGATGGCGGGACCCGTTGCTGCAGTCTAATGTAAGATAATTGATCAAAGGAATGATACAAAGCGAGAGTCACTCCAGAGTAATCGAATGACTTTCTCACACGCCAATAAGTACCAACGGACTTTATGGTGACAGAGTAACCCCCCCTGCCTCGGTTTACAGATTCATGCATGACAAATATGTCGGGTCACTGTCCCACCACCCATAGGGACTTTATCTGCTCTTTCCAGTAAAGGCAAATGACAGCACAGCTGTGGGTCACAGACTGGACCAGAAACCCCTAGTGGAAGTCACTTCCCAGCAGCACGGCTTGACGGCTGGCCTCGGGGCCTCGCAGTGTACCCCAATGTCCACAAGGGGCGCCCCCCTCCCTAGAGAAGGCGCTCTTTTTATTCCAAAACAAACAGATATAAACCGATGGCACCTCGGTAGTCCATGTCACGGAACGCAGACTGCCACTGATGTCATGGCTGCCGCTGAGCTCGCCAGCAGGTTCTGTCAGGATAACTTAGTCAAAATATGCAATTAGGCATAGTTTCCCAGATTCTGAATAAGGCTGATCATTTAAAGAGAATTTTAATGGATGTGGATGTACAGATGTGGTTTATCTATGCAAATGATTCACTTCCACAAACAAAGTTATACAACAGTTCCTGCAATAATGGAATTTACCAGTGCCACCTGTTTGATGTGAATTGCTTAATTGCGTGATACAGTGCCAGGGGTTGTCAGAGGTGCCCATGTTTTCTCTGGCTGGCTCTGCTTCGACAGCTGGTTGTTTCCGTTCCAAATGACCTCAAAAGTTCACAAAAGGCAGGCACACTAATGCTGGTTTTGGAAGCCGCTGAGCTGTTCATTTACTGGGGGAGTTAGAGCCTGAGGGGTGGGCGGGGGCTGAGCACAGAGTAATCCCAGCATGCCGTGCAGGTCAGCGTGGAGTCCGTGCGCGCCCTGGACACCAGGCTTTTCGAGTCCTACGTGGAGAGGAAGGCTGACCCCATCGTGGGCTCGCTGGAGCCTGGCATCTATGCCGGCTACTTCGACTGGAGGGACTGCTCGCCCCCTACAGGTAATCCTCGGTCTCCTCCGCCTCTGCCCCCCCCAGCCACAAAGCTCAGGGCTCCTTCTGCGGTATGGGGTGGTATGGGTGGGGGGGTGGGCGGATTTACAGTTAAAGTTTCTGCCTTTTCAGCATAAACGAATAGTTGGGGTCAGTGGGTTGGCGCTTCGTAGAGCTGACAGAAGTTTGCACTATTTGGAAGTGACTCACAAGTGGTTTATAACCTTTTGAAAATCTGCCGTGTTCTTGTTTTAAGATGTGAATGTCTTACGCGCATAATAACAGTAGTAATAATTAATGGTCAGTTGCACGTGGGGCAGGAGATCCTTCACAGGGTTCCTTGGTCTCAGTAACTGACGGTCACTGACAGTATCAGGGGCTGTAGGATTATCGAGAGTGTGTGTGGGGGGGGGGGGGTCACGCTGGCCAGTGCCATAAGGGGGTGATTGGTGAAGGCTGCCAGCGATTTGCCCGGGAAATGTCGAGAGGCTCTGCTCCACACACGTGAGGCTTCGCGGTTCAGACTTTGTGAATGAGAGCAGGGGCATGTAGAATGTGGCGGCAGCAGCGGAGGCGGGGGCGTACGTGTGGCAAGCGTGGGGAAGAACCGGCCCAGCACTGCGAAGAGCCATGATCAAGATGTGAAAATAGACTTACTGGAAGTGACTTGCTGTTTACTCACTCAAGCTTTCAAACTTTTTCTCACTTTTCCTTTCTGAGAGTTTGAAAATAAAGCAAAATGGAAAAAATTGATAGATTATGTGGTACAAAAGGGAGCGAGCAGCTGGGTGTTTAACTTCGTGGGCAGCTCAGTGCTGCTGTTATGGGCTCAGAGTAGATGAACACGACCGCAGTTAACTGGGTGGACCAGGCTGTCTGGGCAGCCATTTGCCTCCCCACTACTGACAGATGAGAGCCTTTTGGAGTCTGTTCGCTGTTAAGCTGGTCCAGGAGGCAACACCAATTGCACTCTGTCAGTTACTCTAGATCAGGGTTTCTCAACCCAGTCCTCGGGGACCACCAGACGGTCCACGTTTTTGATCTCTCCCAATTCCCTGGCAATTGGGAGTGAGCAAAAACGTGGACCGTCTGTGGTCCCCGAGGACTGGGTTGAGAAACCCTGCTCTAGATCAGTAGTGCTGAGTCAGTATTGCCACATCAGCCATACTGTGTCGGTAATACTTCATCAGTAGCGCAGTATGAATAAAGTCGCATTAGCTTCAACCTTCATCAGTATTGTTCGTTAGGAATGCCACACCAGTCTGTAATACTTTGTCAGTGGCTCTGTGTCAATAATGCCGTGTCAGCTGCACTGTATCAGTAATACTTCATCAGTAGGGTGGTAGCAAGCTGTCGAGGAATCAAACAGCAGCGTGCAGATGGGGTGTTTAGGCACCTTGTTTGCACGCCACCCTGTGGCTATCTGCCGCCATAGCCACTGCCTGGTCATCTCGCTCTCCCAGATGCACCCAAACGAAACTGCGGCATCTCGCTAGTCCATCAGGCTGCCGCGGCTAAGGAGGCAAGCCCAGTGTGTCAGTGATGATGCAGGGAGTCTGTCGCGGGCCTCTGTCCCAGCCTGGCGGGGGGTTTCCGCTGCTGGCCGGCGCGGTCTCAGCAGCACGATTTATCGGTCTGGTGGGCGGGGAACGTACAAGCGTGCCATCACGTCCGACGCCTCAAAGGTCAGCCGCCAGAACGCCATGCCATGTCGGCAGCGTCCCCAAACCTTTCCGCTGTTTATTTACTTTGCTCGAACCTTGGGGAGGATGTGGTTAGTGTGTTTCAGGCATTCATATTCGCTGCATCACCAACAGCCGGGCAAAGGGTTTTTTCTTTTTTCCTCTCAGAAGAAAAGCTTAAAACTTGAGGCTGTCAGGCCGGAACGGGGACGTATCCGCTGAGCAGATGGGGCCCCTCCCTCCATCGTTTGTCCCCTCCCCACTGGCATCTTCCACCAAAACAACCCAACAGAGGCCTTCTAGAACCTGTTTTTCCTCTGAGCTTTAACATCAGTTCACATCCCAGATGTGTATGGGAAGCGGTGATCGTTAGCAGTGAAGGTTTAGTACCCAGAAGGCCCCCTCTAAAACCCCCAGTTTAGTTGCTGATGCGCTTTGCGTTATTATTGCCTATCAGTGCTATTACTCAGATTGTCTGAGATTATCGGGTGTCATACTGAGAATCGCTGAGAAGGATGTGAGGGGGTGGCTTACTAGACCAGGAGCGCAGTCAGCCCGAGTGAAAAGCCGTGCCAATCCTGCATCATACCAACCGCTGGAAAGTGCCGGCGGCTTGCAGACACGCCATCCTTTCCTCTGCTTGCTTTCTGACTCAGATGGCAGGCGGGACGCGATGCTCAGCCTCTGGCTCTGTCGCGCTCACGGCTGAGCCATCCCGGGTTTTATCACACGTTTGCATCTCCTGATCTATGTCCAGGTCCTGGCAGTAAATAAAAGCAACTGTGGCTTAAACTTTATGCTTCAGTGTATTTTGAAAATTGAAAGGGCGTCGACGTTTTCCTGTGGTGTTTCCATTCTGCAATTTTATTTAATTTTTTACACCACAAAGAGGGAGTCCTTCTCCGGATCGGCGTAGTCAGATCGGACGTGGACGCCAGGTCACTGCTGATGACATATTCCAGTAAAACAAACCTGTCAGCACTATATGGAGAGACTAAACTTTTCCTGTCTGGGTAAGGTACTACGTTAACTGTACTTGTCACTGAATGGTTTTTACAGCTATGCGTACAGTAGAGGTGTGTACTGAGGTGACTGTACGAGACTCCTCCCCCCAAACAGATGACTGCGCCCCCTGCAGGTCTACCTTCACCACCCTCTACTGTGCAACCACAGAAAGGTTTGAGCTAAACTACAGCAAGACTCCTGATACTAAGTCTGGCTGTTAGTGTTTACAGAAGACATCTTGGTAGTAACCGCTCTCCAGTAATGAGGTTTCATTTTAAGAAATCACAATTTTATTGGTTTCTGCCTAATCTGATCAGGTGCTATATTACGGAGATCTGAGACACGTTTCAGAGCTCGCCTGATGTATCCTGTCTTTTGCCAAACATCAGTACTTTTATCGTGTCATTTGTTTTCTGGTGCCAACCTGGTCTGGTGTCCGATCTGCCCAGGTGGTGCCACATGAGACCATGGGACGGACACGAAACGTCTGTGGCGGGGTTTCTGGGGAAGTTGGGGGTCTCTTTGGACGATTGGAGGACTTCTGTTTAGACTTTAACTGCTATTTTAAGGTGCCCTTTCCAGGCAGAGTTTCCACCCTTACTGTTAACTGCTGCCTGGCCGGAGTCTGTAGGTGATCCTCTATGTCAAACAATGTTTGTCTTTAAGTCTGTTTCTGATACAGAAGGTTATTTGGTCCTCTGAGGATGTTTGATAGAAATGGGCATTAGATAGAATCTATATGCATAAGTACTGCAGATGCTATTCTGTCAGGGTTTGGTCTAGGAAGGATAAAAATTTGGAGGATTTGATTGGTCTGTCGTGTTTGATCAACATTTGCTATGATCGTTCTGGAGAGGGGATCCCCGAATTTGAACTAAAATATCATTTACAAATACCTTGGTAAATTAAAATTAAGTCCACATAAATAACCATCTTCTTGTAACTTTCAAACTGTATTCCAACTGTCATTCAATGAAGATGTGTGTTACCATGGAAACAATAAAGATTTACATATGATACATGCATCTGTCCAGAGGACAAGGAGTATGGAGCATGTTCAGCTGTCCAGTGTATTAATGTTGCTACTGAAATGTCATCGTTCTATGCAGGTGTTAGGAACTATCTGAAAGAAGCCCTGGTGAACATCATAACTGTGCATGCAGAGGTAAGTAACTTTAAAATTGTTGTGACACACCACAGCACACAGTGCACAACAACAAAATATGTCCTCTGCATTTAAACCATATGTGACATTGTAACAACAGTGGGCAGCTAATTCAGCGCCCGGGGAGCAGTGCTTGGGGGTGGCACCTTGCTCAGGGTACCTCAGTCGTGCCTTGCTGGTCGGGGATTGCTGGTCAGCAATCTTTCAATTACAAGTGTGCTTCCCTAACCATTAAGACACCACTGTCCCCAATGACTGAACACTGTTACTGAGCATGTAGCGGGGTCAACAGGACAAGAACACATTGACTGGACATTCAACTGAGCACACAGGGAGTTCAGCTGGATAGAAACCACTGACAAAACACCAATACTGAGCACACCGGTCTGATGCACCGTTTAAGGTGGCATCATCTGTTCTTCACATAACAATAATCATTTTGTTTCTGTAACTTCCTTAACCTGAGAAACAGGTCTAAAGATTAGTTAGAATGAAATTTACCACTAAAGCGTGTCACGCTGCACTCAACACGTCACGCTGCACTCAAGACGCCATTAGCATCTGATGGTCCCACTGAAGCTCAGGTGGCTGTTCTTTGGGAGCACTTTCCTCTTCACTGCCCCAACTGAATAACCCCCCCCACCCACCCAGGTGTTCACAGTGTCAAAGGAGCTAGTCCCGCGGGTTGTCTCTCGCATCGTGGAAGCCGTGGCTGAGGAGATGAGCCGGCTCATGCAGTGTGTGTCATCCTTCAGCAGGAACGGGGCCCTGCAGGTGAGTTAGCACGTTAGCACGTTAGCATGCGGGTGCCGGTGGAAACATGGTCCTGAACGACACCCCGTGGCGGCTCATCGTGACCTCAGGTGCTCCTGGTAGCAGCCAGCTTGCATCTGCACTTTTGTTTTTTGTTTTTTTTTTTTTTTGGTTTCTCTTTCACTCAACAGAAGTGTGGAATCAAGATTTTGGGGTTGGGGGGGAGATGAAGAATAACCGTGTCGTTTGGACCGCTTGGGGAAATTTTCTCATCTTACTACATTCAGCAAAACCTTTGCACGAGGTTTGCTTTTTTCGCAGCCTGGGTGTAGTAGATACGCTCACCTCTGGTTACCTTAAACACGCTCATGAAACAAGGTCAGCCCAAATCTATTCCCCCACTCCTCCCCAGCATCAGAGCTGTTAGCTCGTCTATCCGCCAAGCATGGCCTGTGTGACCCGTATGGGGTATGTCAGAACGAACGCTGCTCGGGGGAGGGGCCAAACGCGGCCGATAACGATGGCTGCCAGTAGAGATGGGAAGGCGTCCAAGACAAAAGAGGAAACGGGAGACAAAAGCTGGCCTTGTGTGCAGATGTGTTGGGACTGTTTGAACAAGTACAGTCCATCCTCTCATGGTTCTTCTCCCCCCATGTCAAGGCCCGCTTGGAGATTTGTGCCTTGAGGGACGCCGTCCAGTTCTACCTGACAGAGGAGAGCGAGTAAGTCCCCTGTCCTACTAGGGTATTTTTTTCTTGTTTTGTGTTTTATGCTATTAAATGGGTCTGTGACAATAGAGAACAGCTTGTGGTTTGCGTTGTGCTGTACCTAGGATCACTTCCCAAGTTTAAAAACAGCCCAGGGAAGTCAGGTCGCACCTTACAGAGACTTCTGGGTAAGGGGCCGCTTGTCAGGGTGTGTCCCAGAGCGTTAAGCCTTTGAGAAGGTGGGGGTAGGGTTTGGGTTGTGGTGGTCCCCCACCCACTCCCAGTGTGCTCACATGCTATCCTGGTGGCTGTAGAGGAGGAAGAGAAAGTGGCCATTGGCAGCAGAGCAGAAGCTGGTGGCAGTAAACGCCCCGTCTGAGACCCCGGCCTGCCCCAAAGGCGCCAGACAATCCGTCTGTGCACAACAGCCAGTGTGACTCATTACACGACTCCCTACCTGCGGCTCTCAGAATGGCATCCTTAAAAAGATGGAAAGGCCGCTAACTGCCTTCGAATCATGAGAACGAGAGAATATTGCAAAGAGGAGGAGCCATCCAAGCTGTAGTGATGCTAAGGTTTGGCCTGGTGCTGACTCTGATTACACTACACTAATGCAAAGCCCATTTCAACACCCTAGAAGTGTAAATGAACATTCCTCAGCTGCTGTCCCTTCTGTATCAGGCCTGGGTCCTTAAATTGACACATGTACTTGGGTGGTCCTCCGGGCAGGCCTTTCACTTGCCTGTCCGTATTTCGGATGCTTGGATGAGGTCGTCTCTGTAGTTATGTGTATATATAAACATTAGCATCTTTACATATGCGGTGCTTCTACTCAACTATTTCTATAACTATTGAGTTTTCCTGCGAAATGACTCTCATTCCTGTGAGATGTTATTAGTTAGCATAGCGTGAAACATTATGCACCTCACGTAGTCTAATCAAGCGTACCAAGAAAAACTTTCATCTTGTTTGTTCTCAGTATAGCTGCCTGCATGTTTACTTTGTCTGTACACTCACATGCAAAACCCAATGAATGTGGTTTACTGTGGCTCACTATCTTAAGTTAATACTCGGCGTTGGTTTTATCCTCCCACTTTATTTGGGTGATGTCATTCTGCCACGTGCATAAACATATCAACATTTAGCCGGGTGCCAGAACTTGGATTGGTGAAATAATGTGGCTGCAATTTATAATCCTGTTTGGAGATGATTATGAAATATTCAGGTACTGGGACTAAAGCCAGGCTGAGGCTGCTTGTGTTGATTTTGTCTTTGACCGTTGTATGGCTTTGCCTAAGTTTGAAGTGTGACCCACTTCGGTTGATGGTGTGTTTCTGGTGCGAGCGGTTGCTCGATCTCTAACACCTCTTTCTGTCCTTCCAGCGCCAGCTTCAAGCAAGCACTGGAGGCCCTTCCCCAGCTTCATAATGGGGCTGACAAAAAGTGAGTGTCCAGCCCTGTCATCATGGAAACCAAACAATAACAGACAAACAAAAACTGTCACAACCGCAACCCGTCTTGCAGCTCAGAGCGCTGTGACAGTTTTGGGCTCTGAGGGTCCGACTTAAATTTAATCTGCCCCATACTGCTACTTCCTTCATATGATAGTATGTCACGTTTACAGACAGGCAGGCATACAGTTGGCTTTCCACAGAGAATCTGCTGGTTGTCCTGCAGAACAAATGGTTAGAAGCTATGTAGCACCTTTGGATGAGCGTGACTGTTTCTGTTATTTTGACATATGTTGACACATTTTGAGTAATACACTTAGTCATACACCCCTGTTGGCCTAAACCCCCCGCCCCCTTGTCTTCTAAATTATCTAACCCCTCTTTGACAGTCTAAGCAGGTACACTCTAAGTGTGTCCTCTCTGTCTCTAAGCCTCCTTTTATGTGTGTATGTATCTGTTCTTTCCTAAGGCTGGTGGAGGAGCTGCTGAACAAGTTTAAGAGCAGCATGCACCTCCAGCTCACCTGTTTCCAGCCTCCATCCATACAGCCCCTCAAGAGATGAGATCAAGCATCACATGCCAAGTTCCTGCCATGTTCTCATACCTCTTTACAGCTCAACTGTATGTTCTTGACTCTGTGTTGTCCATCTAGCTGGATATTTAGGATTTTAAGAGGTGACTCCTTGCCCGCTTCAGAATTAAAGACACTCAGTCCGGATGCCTGGTCCACTACACATTTACGGTGGGAGGGTAGAGGAACAGTTCTGAGAATGTTTCAAGTTTACTTTTCTCTGGAAGTTATTTCCTGTGCCCCAGAGCTTTATTTGCTGATTCATTTCTTATCCCGTCTGTTCAATCACTATAATTTCCGTTATGTGGCTCTCATCTGATAAATAAAACACAAATGCAAATCGTTTGCTTTTTTATTTTATTGTTGCTGGAAATATGTGCATGTAGAAGTTGCTCATCACCTCAATGATGCTGGGATTGTATAACTGTCATAAAGTTTCAGGGAAATGCTTGAAAACAGTGACTGGTCTAATTAGTAATCAGTGACTGCAGTTTAACCTCTTGGGTCAACTGTAAACTGGCAGAGTGGACAGCTAATTTTTGCCACCAGTAAGGTGCATCTAATATTGCATACTTGTTGGCAAAATGTAGTATGCAAAGTGAGCACTATGTCCAAATCCTCAGTAGGGATGGGACAATAGGCAAATTGTTCCCAGAATGCATATGACATTCTGCAAAATTCGAATATGTGCAACCAATAGACACTACACTATCCCACAAGGCCACTGGAGTTACAACCAGCGATGAAGAACGTTGCTCGCTCAGAAATTTTTGTCAATGTCATGGAGAAAGTTCCCTTTCTCTACAAATGTCAGTAGAAAACGATACCCAGTCACATAAGTTGACTCAAATATGTATTTTTTTCACTGATAGCTCGACCCCTGTGAAAGTTAAACTATGTCATTGGTAAGCATTGGGTAACTACACAAGACAGTGACCTCAGTGTGCCCAAGTGCATGCATACTGTTCTCCTGCCCACATAAAGTATGTACTATGGTCAAGAAGTAGGCTTTTAATGAAATTTATGTTCTGTGTAAGTATGCAGTATCGGATGCACTCTAAATGGTCATAATGAATTTGGGGGTGTTTAAGTGATAGGACAGCAGGTAAGTGTTTCTGATTTCACAACATCCTCTCTGTCGTAACAGCCCTGGGCCACATGCATACCTATGGCTGTGCTAGATGTCCCCAAGTAAAAGCAGACTAAATCTATCAGAACTTCAGTGTCAGTTTTCCAGAAGGAGATGGGGAAGCTGGCTACCACACCCCAACATCAAGGGGTCAATGTCATAGGTTAAGCTGTGATGACTATATCATGGTTGTAAACTTACCCTGTTCTATGGTTTTCCCCCAAAACTGGTGGTCGGTATGGCAGCTCTGTTTGGTAGGAACTGGGCCACCACCATATTGGTTAATTATAAAAAGATGTTAAGACTGCATTTTAGTGTTGTAATGATTGACTGTAAAAGGATGTATTAGTTTTAATATTTAAGAACTAAGCATTTATGGCCAGTTTCCCAGTCAAGGATTAAGCCTAAGCCTAGACTAGCTTTGAGTTACAATGGTGAATCTCCATTGAAATGGCAATTTAGTCCAAGACTAGTCTTGATCCTTGTTCGGAAAACTGGCCCTTAATGTTTGTTCTAAATTAATAAAAAAATAAATGGTTTAGCTGTGGGCGAAGCTTTCATAAGTAGGAAGGCAGGAGGGTTCTGGGGTGAGAGATGTTGAGAACTGGGAGTTGAAGCCCGCATATGTGTAGGATTGGGCTGTGCAGTCTGCTGTGGTTTTGATGGCGCAATTTTGTTTTGTTTTTGTAGAATAACTTCTGATTTAAGATTTTGTCTGAGTCTAGTTTTTTTTCCCAATTATTTATGGTTCTGAGATTTTTTGCACTGCACCGGAAAATAAACACTGAGGACACCATCCCCACCTACACCTCCCGCTCTCCCTTCCTTCCGTGAGGCCGACCGGTAACAGTTGATCATGCATGTACACATGTACCCCAGCCCACCGACATGGACCATGCAGAGAAAGAGGAAATGAGGACGGTGGGCAGCTTCCGTGAAACACCTGCGCATCTGCGGTCCCTAGGACTCAACCGCGGGCTAGTGGTATGGTGCAGCCGTCCCAAGGTTCCTCAAATTCCCTCAAGCACAACCAGTGAATGTTACCCTCAGGTGACCTAAACTCCTGTTGCTGTCACAATAACATGGGACAAAGGGCTGGAAGGTGATGTAATTTGCATAGTGGCTCACTGGGAACACTGTTGTCTCACACCACTATGGTCTGGATTTGAATCCCACCGCTGCTCTATGTATGTGGAGTTTGCATCTTCCCATATTGCATGAGTTCCTTCCCATAGACATGAAGATAAGTAGTTTGTCATTGCTCAATTGTCGATAGTTCTGATATTCAAATATTCATAAATCTGGATATTTCACTGAAGGATTCGATACCTCAGTACTCATACTTAACCCTGCAGTGTTACCGGTGGGTTTTCGATGGGTGGCTTAAGCGTGAAATACGAACGACAAATTATATTTAAACTGAAAATAGTTTGGGGAAGTGTCAAGCTAACCTGCGCCTTGAGTCAAGTTTGTCGAATCCATTTTTAGATTCGACAGAACTTCCCAATTCTGTGACCGTAATAAATATGTGCTCTGCGTAATTTTGTGAACGGAGACCTTGAGAAAAATGTACAGAAGCAACAAACGGCAGTAACGCTCCCTGGGATTTCATTGGCGGTCAGCATTCCTGGGCTGCATGGGCACATCCACAACGCTGATAAAACCCTACCTACTTCAAACATATATATTAGTATACGAGTTTGAGGATTTATTCAACCCAAGGGTTATATGAAAAGATATGCAAAGTGACACTGATACTATGCTTGTCCATGCTATGGGGCATTTTGTTTGCCAGTATGAGTCTAAATGTCATATAAAATGTATTTTCCTCCAAACTGACTAATCGAGAAAACTAATTAGACCAGTCGAGAGAGCTGCTGGTTCAGTTTGGCGACAGCTTCATCCACGGGCGTTTTTGCAATCAGCTGATAGACATTGATGAAGGAATGCGGAATGGAAATCCCCACTGTGGGTCTGATTCATTGCATTGGGAACCACTGGATTAACAGGGAGCAGCCTATCAGGACTAATGAATGGATCTGCTGTAGATTCTAGTGTTCGTTTTTTACACTGACAGTCTCTGGAAGAGAATGTCGCTCTATAGTTACCTGAATTAACTCGTTGATACCTATATATCGAGCTCTCCGGTGATTTGCTGCGCGGATGCCAAAACATCTTGCTCTGCGTTTGGGTCCCGGAGACTGAGATGCGGGGGTAAAAAAAAAAGTATCACAGAGAGCTGATCTTTTTTTGTTTAAAGTGCATCATCAGCAGGTTGTAGACTACATCACCTTGAAAAATGTGGTGTTCAGGAATGAGTGGTCTTTTGAAATGACTGATCTTTTTCTTGGCTTGGTGGGGCAAAGGAGGTTAGGGTGGTGTATTTGGTCGAACAGCAAAAACGGTATGCATGGAAACCTGTGCTCTCAAATATTTTTAAAGGACATTGAAGCATCAGGAAGCGTCGTCTTTAATTGCGTGAATAATTTGGTGTAGGCTACCTAACGAATGGTCATCTGCATTAAATGTTTAACCGATCTCGCTGAATCAAAAATAAAGTATACAATAGTGAAGGTATAACCTTCCTTTGCACTTTAACGTCAGGATAAGGTGATTAATGATGTCTGTAGCATCTTACTATGCTTGCTCAAAATGACAAATCGTTGGCAAATTCCCCCTTTCACACAATCGCCGGTGAGAAAATCGCGCACATAATTACTGTTTATTCTTGGAATTGTTAGTTTTGTCAGTAAACACCCAACCCCTTTTCAGATTTACACTGAATTCTGTACCCGCAGCTAAATGTTACAAGCGAAATATGATTTTAACTAGCGGATTTTTAAATTTTGGATTGGTCATTGCTTAGGCTCTTCCGCAGAAGTCCTTAGAAGGTTCACCTCTTACCACGGTTGCTAAAACGATTTTAAGCGTTTGAAATCTGTATAAAATTGCATAGAGTAAAATTGAAACTTTGAAACGTGTAACTTTTGAAATGTTTTATTTAACCGTCTCAGATACCTCTAGAGTTGGACATTGTAATATAACCTATGCACAATAAACATTTTTCTGGGGCGAGAGTTCGTGGGCGATAAAAATGTCTATGAATGTATTTGGTGACATTGAGTTACAGATACATTATGCATATGAGGAAACGCTGGCCGACCCTTCTGTTTCGCTTCCCCGTATTCCCAGCCCGGCTGCCCGGGAGCTAACTGCGCTAATTGTGCTCTGTCAGGTACAACTCTCCTAGACAGCAGCCATACAATGAGGGTTTTCTGATACCGCCATTCGAGCAAGGAAGTGGTTTGATTAAAACCCGAATTTCCAATAATAGTTTATTTTACAACTGGCACGCACCTTTTCATCTCAGGACTGTAAATGAGATATATTTGTAAGTGAGTAGTATAATAGGTTAAATCTGATTAATTATAACAGTTGTGCTTTTGGATTGATTCTCCTTATAGCCTAAGCACCAAGATGGTCAAGAAGACCTTATTTAAAACCTCCGATCATAAACAATTCTGATTATTCATTCCAAAACCAACTGATAACTAAGGCGACCGTTTCTTTGTCGTTGTTATCGACAATTTACCAGCGATTTATGGGCGGCGAAGGTGCGGCAGTCAACTGCCACACCTTTTAGAAAGCAAAATGGACAGGGGACTTAATGACAGTTTGCGTGACTGGAGATACTGAGCGGTTAGGCTGTGCGCACAGGTGACGGGCGTGGCGACAGGACGGGCGGCCGATGAAGGTGTGACCGCTGGATGAGCGCGCATCGGGGTCTGCGGTCGCAGACCTGCAGGCGCCCCGCCCCGACTGGTGTTCCGCCTGCCACGGAGTGAAAGTCCGCTGGAGCCCTGCGATTCAGCTCAGTCTGAAAGGATCAACTCTGATGACTAATTTTAGGAAAAAATTGCTGAGTCATATTTTCATAAAATATATCTATGTAGAAAGAGAATACTTGTCACTACGAGGGTTTCAGCACGTTAACCGTATTCATTGGCTCATGCCTAATCTTCCATCTCTGTGAAGCCGCAGCTAGAATAATCTGTCCGCTTCCAGACTGTGCTGGATTTTATTTGAGTCGATGATTAACCGTAGCCTACAGTTGTTTCATTTATGTTGGATTTTAATTAATAGTTAGTTTACTTATATTTCTAAGAGAAAAAATAAGTACCCTATAGCCTATCGATTCTTGGAAATAATATAACGATGTCAGTTGCGATCAGGTTAATTTTGTTTTAACTGAAGTGTCGACTTAACGGCTTGACGGTTTATGATTTCCTACGTAAATGAATGGATGAACGAATTACGCGTATGTTCTATCGTCCGATCTCAGCAATATACCCGAATCAAGGCGACACTTTTTAATCAATCATTAATCTGCCATTGACCTCTTTGGCTGTCTGTCCTCGCTTCTCTTTAATGTTAAACTCCCCGGCTTCTACCACGTAGCCTGACCAGATTATAGGTAGATGCAGGGGAGTGTCTAGCCATTGAAAAGATCAGGAGCTAAGTCAAGTTTACCTGGTGCTTGACGTTTTCGATTTTGAAGGAGGATAATTGGCATATCGGGCCTATAATATTCGGGGCTAAGGTCCGAGTCATCGGCCCTAACGACGTCCATGGGTAGATTAATGGATGCAGTTTGTAACGACGGCGGCGTAAACGCTCACATTAATTTAATCGCTGTCTTAACATCCATTAATTTTGCTGAAATTTCCTGACACTCCGGCAAATTTTCATCCCTGTATGTCATTAACGTGAAGTACGTTCATTAACATGAAGTATGTTCGCTGGGGTAATAAGACATCACTTTACCTTGATTAGATGGTTACCATGCATTCTCTGGTCAGATTTCAAATGTCGGTTGATAGTTTCCTCCCTAACTCTGCCTCAGTGACTGCGCAATTTGCATTGATTTGCGTTTTTTAAATCATCCAGCTTCCAGCTGCTATCCAGTCCAGAATATAATCGCTGAGGGTGTTTCTGAATTTAGTCGGGGGACAGGGTCTCTGCAGCCCGGATACAGTATTTGACTTCCAGCTGAGGGTGCCTATTATTAATTTGCGGTTGCATCCTTGTAAAACCCAGGTTTGACTGTTTCTGGAGGTCTTAAAAACCTGCTGCTTTATGTCATGTGTGAATGGGATCTGGTGAGCCTTTGGGCAGCGCAGTTTTTCACACCTGTGTGAGTGTGCGCGTCGAGATTGCATGTTATCTGTAGGCTATGTCATGCGTGTTTCTTCCTGGTGCTTCAGTTCATTCCTGCAGTCCATAGACACAGAGTTAGGCTAATTGCTCCAGAACTCCTGTGGCCCTGATCAGGTTAAGTGCTTAGAGAATGGATGGACGGAGGGGACATTTTACGGTTAAACCCTCGGGTCTGTCCGGCAAATTGGAAATGTTTTCAAAGTAAAGAAATGAGCAGCTGATGTAAGCAAGATGTTTTTTTCTGCCTCCTTTCTCTTATTTGTTTTGATGTACGAAAGGTTCTAAATATGTTTTTAAATGACTGAATGTGAACTTTATCAGTGGAGAAACTATTTCCCAAACCTGGTTCAAAACAAAAGGAAACGGCGCTCTTGTTTTTGTCTTTCGTGAAAGGAGCGGTTTCATTCTAAAATTAGCAACCAGATCGCCCACGGATTTCATTCAGAAAATGGCTTCGAAGGTACCATATTCTCCTCCCTAACATAGATGATTGCATTTACTGTAATATAGGGAATTTCTTTAAGGTTTCTTTTTTCCTATTTCGGATGTTGTGTTGGAGCTTAATGGCTCAAATATGTTTGTTGTCGTGCTTTTTACTGTAATTTATTCGTTATCTCTGAGGCCTCAAGTAAAAATTATGTTTACTCGTTTGTAGACCTGATTCCTCATCCTATGCACCTATAGGGTCTGTTGGTTGTAGATGTACTCAGGTCCCAGGGAAGTTGCACTTGATTTCTAGGCACACTTGGTGTAGTTTATATAGGTGATGTAATAAGTGATGGTTTAATCTTCATTAACCCATCAGTAGAAATGTAGAACTTTACTTACACTTACGATATATTTTTTTAAATGTTTTGTATCTAGATCATAGTTTGCAATGGAGGCCAAACTGTCTCCTAAAAAGCCTGCTACACTATCGCAGGTGACCCCGTATCCTTTCCCCACCTCAGAATCTAAGCAGAACCAATAACAAGAACACCAACCTTCACAAATAATAGGCATCGTTGTGTGACTGTTGAGAACCTTGGGATTCTCCCAGGAAGCACAGGGCAGGAGGCGGGGGACCCCCAGCGAGATTCATGTGTTATTGGTTCATCACCAGACCCACAAACACCTGGCAAAACAGACCGTTATGTCCAAAGTCCGTTATATCCATAATTGCTGTATGCCCAGAACACAACTACAAGACACCATTTACTCATGCCACACCCCAGCAGACACACTTGTGGTACAGATTATCATATTGTACATGTAGTAATCCAACTTTACCTGACTGTTGGAAGTATATATGACCTGTAAGTGGTTATACATGTACAGTACAGTAGTAACCTTGATTTTCTTATCCTTCTGCTTACTGCATCCCTCCATCTGCGAGTGTCATCTGCCGACGGACAGCGTGCCTTGTGATGGACAACCTCACTGACCAATCAGTGTTGCCTGTTGTTATGCCATGCCTATTTATACAGTGTAACTGTTAATAATCCCGACTCTGTACCTGCACTGGATATCACCGGCACGCCACGCGCCTTGTAGGCGAAGCCTGCATGTCCGTTATAGCTAAAAGTGGCCCTGGGGACCAAATTGTTTGTCCGTTATAAGTGAAATTCCATTATATGCGAGTCCACTATAATGGGATTTTGCTATAGTGATCCACTAAGGGCTGATGAACCACTGGCAGTAATCTGTGAAGGTAGGATGCTTAAAAAAGACTTATTCTAGAAGTCATCAAATCAAATCAAATAGCCTTTTATTGTCAATTCACTATATGTCCATAATCGAAATGCTGTTTCTCATCTTCGTAGTACAATATAACATATAAAAGTATAAAAAGTATAAACATATAATATATCAAATAAATACCAATAGTACTAAAATAGTAAACCTTTGTATACAATGTGCAATAATCAGTAGTGCAGAAACAGCAAAAGAGCAGTAACAGTGGAGTAAAGTGAGGAGGTGCATTTTTGGAGCAGCTTTTGAGACGTGCAAAAAAAACAGCAGCCGATGAAGTCAAGATAGTCAAGATCACATGAATGACAGCACCTAAGGTACAGTGCACTGTGGATGGGGCACCAGTCATTAGTCTGTATGCCCAAATATTAAAAAGCTTTCAAAAGTGTGTGGATTTGGATAGACCCCTCCCTCTACAATCAGTGCAGGTCCATGGCCATGAGGAGGTCTAGACAAGGAGCATGTAGAGACTCGCTAAGTTGGTGCCCCCTGAGAAGATGGTGCCCTAGGCATCTGCCCATCCGCCTTTCCTTCAGTTACTTGATGCTCGTGCTAGGCCTTTCTTGTGCCTATTCCTCTACACACGAGCACTATAGCTAGTGCTACAGCAGTTTGTGCACTGGTTTGCAGTTGGGGGATTTTCCTCCTAATTGCGTCTTGTTTTTTGATGATGGGAACCCTGGAACATAAATAAATATGCTTTTGCAGGGTTTTTCTTTTCTTCGTTGTTGTTATTGTTCATTTTAGTGGAAATACACATAAAGATAGACCAAAATAAGAACCGGTCATGTTGGGTTACATTGCACAGACCTCACACTGAAGAAAAAACAGGTTCCATTTCCCAGTGGAAAGAGCTCATGTTTTCTTCCACCTCAACAGTGGCGTCATCACACTAGGCGCAGTGCGCCCGCCACGCAGCTCTTGCAGCTCGACCCAACCGCTGCCTGTGTGTGTGTGTTTTTGGCCTTCTGTCTTTGAACCCTACTTCCTGCACTCAAGAAGTGCAACCCTGAAGCTGCACATCATAGCCGGGTCGTGATCACACCCTGCGCCGAAACCTTCCCCAGGCAGCAGAGATGTTCCAGACGGTCGGATCCAAGGGTCTGCTCCCTCTACACTCCCCCCACCCCATCTACTGCCCCAAATACTCTGCCTTGCAACATCTGTTGCTAGCAGCCTACATGATAGCCTTGAATGCAGCTGGTACAGCTGCAGGGAATGAAACTTCAGTGCCACATGGAAGAAACAGTTGCGGCATGAAATATCCATCTTTTCGACATTGCTAGCTAGGTTGGCAATGCTAATGGAACCACTAGAACATCTCCAAGGGCCCACAGCACTAGAGATGGGCATTGTTTCAAAGCCGCCATAGATACTATGCATGTTTATTTTCTTTAGCATGGGAAGGGCCTTAGTAAATGTCTTATTTGAACCATCCAATTGATATTTTAGTTTTTCAAAGAAATGCTACAAATGTTTAATCTCATTTGGTCTTGTACAACTCAGTACACCAACTTTGAAGAAAAAAAAAATCAATGAATGCCAAAAAGTGTGAATAAAGGTTAGTTAGGCATTATTTTTCTTTGTTTTCATCTTTATTTTTGCACACTGTATGCTTCATACTGCGTTGAAAATGAATGCAGAGGTCATTCATATAAGGTAACTTGAATGTATTAATACATACAGATTTTTTTTCTGTTTGTGGGTAGTCTTCCTGTGCATCTGTGATACACTTCCTGTCTTATGTCTACAGAAGTCATGTCGCTCCCCCAAAATTTTGCTGTGTGCCTCCGGTCAGACTCGCAGCGCTGTCGCTAAGTGATTGATTTGCGAGCCCATTTTCCTCCCCGGCGTGCTGGGCATGAGGGGTGGGGGAAGACTCTGCATGCCCCCTGCCTGTTGTTAAATGTTGCTTTGCAGAACCACGTAGGCAATAAGTCAGCAAGCATATTAAATGTCGTTCGTATAAAGTAACTGCTGATGTGTGCGGCTCATGAACTCTGCCAAAGTGCAGGCGAGAAATCATAGCCAACTTCCTTCATCTGTAAGGTTTTACACCTCAGAAAGGCCCTTTTTCTAACAAAAAGAGTGGACATTCTTAAAACCAACAACCAGCGTGCACTAAGGCCCAGGACATTGGCTGGTCTATCTGCAGCACACTTTGGGTGACCCACGATGGGTCATACTGTATGCACTTGGGACATCGTCTTGAGCCCACATACACACAGCTTTCCCCCACCCCCCAGGCCCGATGAGCATGTGATCTTAGTGCCTTTGGACTGTTCTTCGACGACGCCTCTGTGGTTGTGCATGTGCAAAGAAAGAAGAATGTCTTCCTGTCTAAGCTCCCTGTAGGGTCTTGCTTTCCCCTCACGTTTACTAGTCATGTTACTCATAGCTGCTGGGGCTTTATCAGCCTTGCACACACACAATGGACCCCCACCACCCCAGTAACATACTGACAGACCCATCGCTAGGATCCCTCGAATCTCACGAACGGAATCCTCTCTTTGTCTCTCTTCCTCTGTCATACCCACAGGGTATTACACCCTAGATCCTGACAAGATGCTGAATATTATTTTATGTGGGGGGTGGGGTGGCTGTTGTATGTTTATGTTACCCAAGACTACTGGTGCCAAGGAGGAAGTGTGGGAAATAAGCAAGTACACCTGGAATTGGTGAGTTTCATGTTTCATATGTAACTGCATTTAATAAAAACCTGTACAAAATCTTTTTTTCTTTAAACCAAATATACTAATTGTCAGTATCTACTTTTTCACATACAGAGACAGGCAGTGGCTCTCAAGTCAGGTATTTACAAAGTTTGCTGAATCGATGGGGTCACTGCTAGCTACATTCATCACGGACAGAGAACCACATAGAGGATCAGAAGAAAGCTGTGGATGGTCAATGCAAAACAGAAACATATGTCTTCAGGCTGGTCTGCACTGTGGTACCAGTGTCCAGGTTGACCTGCACATCAATCCAGCTTTAGTTAAAAAAAAAAAAAAAAAAAAAAAAAGATGACCTTGAAGATACTAATGGTGGAGGCAAGCACGTGCAAGTCCAAAATACTGCCCCCATATCCATCCATCTTCTGTGTGACTGATCCAGTACAGAGTTGTGGTGGACCTGAAGCCTGTCCCAGGATGCACAAGGTTGGGATGGCAGTGCATTGCAGAGCACACACACTCTCACACTCCTACATGTGATCACAGGCTAAGGGGCAGGGCGATTTAGAGACACCAATTAACCTGACTGTGTGTTTTTGGACAATGGGAGGAAACTGGGGTACCTAGAGAAAACCTATACGATGTGGGGGGGGGGGGGGAGGGAG
>JAODJW010000001.1:20070528-20085685 GCA_026777045.1 Hyperopisus bebe
GAGACATGCAATGAAAACTCCAAACACAGAGAGTGGTGGGGGGGGCCATCCTCTCCCTTTTAGCTTTTCTGCACAGTTCCCAGGTTACAGTGGGTGCCGTCATTCCTGCAGGCCGCTGTGGTGGATGACCCTCTGGTAGTCCTCAGTGGGGGAGGTGCCGTGGTCAGAGAGGTCATACCCTCGCAGGTAGGGGTTGCTGGTCTGCTGTGTGAAGTAGAACAAGTGCTTGGCAAACATGGGCTCCACCTGGAATGTAGAAGAGATCAAGGATTACTCCTCAGATGGTTGGGGCTGGTCCAGCACTATACCATCAATGTGAAGACAAATGGGTTGACTAAGCTAATTTAGATGAACTGGTTGACGTCAGTCTACAGTCCATCTTCTGTGGATATCCACAAGCACTGTGCAGGTAATGGAAGTTGTTGGAACCCTGTTCTGGAAGTTCCATAGTCTAGCCAACAGAATCGCTACGTGATGCCCATTTTTCAAGTTTCAAGGAGTTTACAAAGACGTCGTCCTAAATTCCTTGACCTGGAGTGACCTATGTGTCACATGACTCCCACCCCACCCTTCACGTCCCTTCATTCATGTTGGTGATTCATGTAGAGCAGCCTGTTAACCTGGCTGGCCCCCTCAATTCAAACTGAAAGTTGCGGCGGTAGAGGGTTTCCAATTGCATCATACGACTTCAGATTTGTAAAAAGGCTACTGTATGATACTTTTCAGTTTTGACTCAAAATCTTTATACTAGAAAATTCTCAAAGTGTTCCATTCAGTTTAATAGACAAACAGGCCTTCAGAAGCCAGTGCCTGGCCAGAAAATGGTCTTAGGTTCAAACTGCAGCAGGAGGATTTACCGTTTGAGATCTTTCAACCAAATGGCAGTTAAGAATCAGCGAAACCACTTTGCTGTTTAGATGTTTGAAGCAGAAGGTAGCTTAGTTGTCTAGGCCATAGTCTCCTAACCTGAAGGTCTAGCTGTAGGAAGCTCAAATCAATTAATTGCAAGTGTTTCTGTGTTGCTGGAACTGAACAGCACTGAACAAGTCTTAGTTAGCTGGCTAAGGTCTGCCACCATGTATGTATAAAGTTATGCAAATAATGTGTCAAACAGAATGTTGCCAAAATGTGATTAAATATGTAGAAAGTGCAACACATATTTATGTATTTGCAAATTACAGTTTGTTAAATACTATCCAATATGCCAAAGACACTGGCAAATTGGAGATTCTGATAAGAGACCTTTTACCCTCGATAGGTTAAAATCAAAATTAGAAACTGATTTCTGATTCTGATCCTATCGAAGGTTAAACAACTTCCTTCTCTGTTGGGAGTGGAATTGCCCAGTTGGATCCCCCTAAAACCAGGGGAAAGCTGGGTCAGAGGAGGCTGTGGTAGAAGATGAGTCAGATGAGTGGCCAGGAACCTGGTATTCCCAGAACATCCCCCTTCCCAGAATCCCCTCAACAACTGGCATGACCGAGGACTCTGATTAGCTTTGGTGGTTTGTGCAACCACAAGAAAAGTCATTTGCTCCTCTGTACTCAGTGAATTGTCATGCTCTGTCTTGTCTTGAATTAGAATACTTTGCATCATCACCAATAAGGAGAAGGCGACTTTTGGGAAGACACCACAAGGGGTTGGGGGTGTACCTGAACTGTGATCATCTTCCTCTGCCTCTGGGGGTCTGGGTACTCATCCCCGAAGCATAGCACTACTTGGAACCTTGGCACTGGTCGTCCGTGATGGGCATAGCCCTGTAGTTCTTAAGAGTCAGGGAGAAGAACAAGGTGCTTGAGAAATGCCTCTGCAGAAGGACAGTTACCTGGCTGCAGAAACGTACATGAGTAACACAGAGCGTGGGGGCAGGCCTTTGCTCAAAAAGACGAAAAATATCATGCTTCTTTGAGGTGGTATAAAGGCAGACTAACTGGAAAGTCCTCCACAAATATTCAAATAAATCTATCTGTCACATGCTTAGTGGTAAAAAAAAAAACACAAAGAGACCTAGTGGGTGGGGGCTGTTGATGAGAGTCCTTTATAACTGGTTACTGCAGGTCACATGACTAATCACCTAAATCTCCCTGCTAGCAGCTTGATGATTACTTGTCCTTGTATTTGAGGAGACTGAAAAGATTCTCTGTTGATTCTCTGTTGAGTTTAATTTCCACATCCATGTCTATATTCATCTAGGAGAATAAGTAGGGACATAAATATAGACCTAGGGACATTAGCAGGAGAAATGATGCCCGAGTTATGTATAGATGGCAGCTGTATCAGATGTACGGTCGGTACTTTCCAGGCAACGTTTTACGGGAAAGGTTGCACATTTCTTATGACTTCAATGAGACCCCTGGGCCTTGTAGGTGGGCTGTAAGGTTTCGCCTTCCTCTGGGGAAATGGGAAGTCTGGTTGTGGGGTGGTGGAGGTCCCTCACCTGCCAGGAACTCCTGGGTGTCAAAGAGCTTGCAGGTCTGCTCCTTCTCCAGCTTGTTGGGTCTGTCGCTGTAGGGGGCCAGAGGCCCCTCCCAGTAGATGCGGCTCTGGCAGAGGCGCTTGGCGTACAGGCCGTCGGGCGCCAGCCACAGCAGCACGCCACGCTCCAGTGCCAGAGGAAGCCGCTCGGCGCCCTTGCGCTGTGACTGAGGGTACGGGAAGGGGAAGACCACCTGCTCCATGCCCCCGTAGAGCTTGTCCTCCGGGCAGGATGAGATGCGACAGCCCTCAGGGCTGGTGGTAGTCACGTCTTTCACCAGAGACTCACGGTAAAACAGGGAGATGTGTAGGCGGCAGTCTGGGAGGAGGAGAGGAAAACAGTGCCCAATTAGTGACATGGGGGGGGGGGGGTAGGCCTTGACCAATCAGCTGGCACATCACGCATCATGTGATACGGATTGATGCAGTAGTAACTGACCATCTAATTGGTCAATGTTTGATACTGTCTCTTAAGTAGTGTGAAAATATAAAGAGGAAGAATCATATGCACATGAAATTAGAACGGCTTTACCAAACAGTGGACCGTTATATCCTGTGAAGTCACATTTACATTTATCCTACATAAGGGAAAAAGCCAAGGAATTAATTCACCCTGTGGTGTTCATAAAGGCGTCCCTATTCTTGATGAAAAAACTTTTGTGTGTTTTATTTTTTCCCCTGCCCCCCTCCTCCCCATATGGTAAACAGTAACAGAAAGCATGCCAATCCATTGGTTGGGAGCGGCCGGCCTGAGGATCTCGCATGCCGCCAGCGAGGACTCGCAAGCACACGTGGTCAAAAAAACCCCAAGAAATATCTGGCCCCAGCAATCTGATCCATTTATAACAGCAGTTCATTGGTGGATTAAAAAAAGACTTTCAAAATGGGGAAGTTGTAACACAAAGAAGCACTATACTGCAGAAAGACAATCCAGCAAGTGTGCACTCATGACAATATATACCATTATGCCCGTTACTTTGGTCCCCTTATTACATGAAGGGCTCTTTAATTTGTTACATCATCCTGGGGGCCTGGTAATGTATTTTGAGACAGGCAACGGGCATCCTGAGGCACCCAAAATAGAAACTCTAATAATGTGTGGGAGACAATCATAAAAATATTTGATAAAACAATAGAGATCCAGTGCCACTGGTGCTAGGATCCCTAATAAAACATGTAAGAAACCGTATTTTGTGTGTATACATGAATAATGGCTTTCTAATGTGTTCATATTAGGAGTTTATATTTTCAACTTATATATTTTCAGCAGGGAGTCAGCCAGTCCCCATAAGAGCTGGATCAGACGCGAGTGTGTGAGAGTCGTCAGGGCAAGTCTCTCGGGGCCACTTACCAGTAAGGGCCATCGCTTCAGCAGACCTCATACTGGGGTCCAGTGGGAAGGTGGCGGGAGGCTGGGAGTCTGTCGAGGAGCAGGTATAGAAGGAGCCTGTGATCTGGTACCCTGTGGGAGGTGCACAGGGGCTCAGAGACTGATAATCCCCACAGTCCCTCTCAGTCTACACACAGGATGTGCCTTATACACCAGCCCATGTCACTGCAGCCTTGATGCAGCACCATCTCAAGGACTCCTCAGGTGGAGAAAGAGAAACCAGCCTTTCCCAGTACATTGTGGGTGAGTGTGTGGGGCGGGGGGGGGGGGGGGAGGTTAAATCCCACCCAGCACGAGAAATTCTATACAGCACCAGTGCCACCTTCTTCTGCTTCGTCAACAGCTCTTTCCCCAAAGAGCGGGAGTCTTCACTAATTATTATAGATATACAGCTTATTTTCCTTCTTATGTACTGGGCTGAATATATCTAGCATTCACTCCCATGCCCCTCTTTGTCAAATTTGTGAGGCGGCGTTAGTCGGACACAGCTGGGGGGTGCGACAGAGGCCCCAGGTGCAGCTGACCTCCAGCTGCTGTCACGCCGTGCTGTACGACACCCTCTGTGCTCAGAAGAGGAAGTGCTGCTTAAAATGCACTGAACTGACAAAGGCAGACTCTGTTTGCTGTCCCACCTCATGGGACATACCCGCTCTTCTTGTTTTTTTTTCCCCCTCCAAAACCCCCCCCCCCATGCTCTGGAGGGGACCGATAGGGTCTCATGACTCGTAGGAGTCCCAGAGCTCAACTATCTCGCACATGTCTGTAAGAGCGCCCCCCAGTGGGGAAATAGCAGACATGTCCTCATACCATTCTCGACGGGTGGTCCTTGCCAGGGTAGGCTGCGCGGTGGGTAGGGGCACTGTCCATACTGGAGGTCTGGGTGTGTAGCCTGCTCCGGAACATAGTCCCTCCAGGGACGCTCATGAGACACCATGTAGTTAGAAACCTGCACAGATGGTCACTATTAATTAGGACTCTCACAGCACCAGTACATGGCCAGCATTAGGGTGTCCTGATAAAGGGCCATCCTGCTAGGGACAATGCGTACAGCCTAGCACCCTTGAATCTGAGTCTGTTGGACACCAGGCTAAATACAGGAAGTAGTGTCACAATGACATCACGTGCATCATAAAGTAATCACTGTAAATAAGAGCAATACATATTAAATTCTACAGAAAGCCAGAGAGTTTGCAAAGGTGGGGCCTAGGTCACAATAATGCCCTGCTGGCAGTTACAAATACATTATTAACTAACCAAGAATCTTTCACCTGAGTCTGAAGTGAGGAGAACGAGGGGTGGACTGGGTACATCAGGGGGTTCATGTGAGTTTTGGGCTCCTCTGAGGCAAACAGTTTGGACCCTGGGAGGGAAAGTGTGACCAGGTCAGTCTGTTGTAGAAGATGCAGAGCAAAAGCAGCAGGGTTAAAAAGAGAGATGCGTGGCAAGCAGGAAGGCTGTGAACACATTGCGGGCGTTTGTGCTTCTCACCCACCCTCCGCTGTTGTGGGGGGAGGCAATATGTTCACTAAAGCTCTCATTAAAAGTGTGTGAGGATTTAGCACGTGCGTCGATTTCCTTTGCATTTCCTGCTTCGCGGAGCATGATGAACACTTTGGTAGTAATACTTCTGGGTAAGAGAGCACGTGCGCCGGAGAGGGCAGCCAAAGCCCCCGCTTGAGCGCGGGTTTATGCACTAGCCGGGCCTCAAGCTGTCGGTACATAACGGCACAATGGCAAGCAGCCGGCAAGACGCACGGTAACACAGACACCGGGGGTAGTGGGGGAAAGCACGGTGAACTTGCCTTTCTTTGCGCCTTCTGGTATTATTTTGTAAACCTTGTACGGGTCTGAAATGTCCAACTGACTCCTTTCTACCAGCTCCTCAAAGTCATTGCTTTTATTCAGAGCACATCGGAGCCGGGTTTTCCATGTCGGGGGATCTGGCTTATCAATCCCCTCTCGAAATTTCCCCTTGAAGAGCGCCCAGGCCTGCAAGAACCCCCACCGGAGTAAGACAAGCAGGCTCCGATGCAGTTACACGCGAATCCATCAGATCCCTCCCGGGTAAAGGGCTATCACTGGTGCTTTCCGTTCGCCGGCTTTGCAATCGCAGTGAAGTTCCCGGCATGCCGTCATACAGTGACTAGCTTCGGGACACAAGAACTACAACATACCTCAAGCTAAATTTCAGAAACAAAAAGACTATTTTAAAAATATGATCTGAAGGCTGATCAGATTAGGAAAATGCATAATCCTGTGTATACACACACACACACTACACACAGATACCCGTGCACACATTTTTATGCATTGAATTAATTAAGTCAACAAGTAATTACATTAATATATACATAAATAATATGATCATGGTCATGACATTTCAGGCTATAAGATAGCGTCCTGTACCTTAAATAGTGCAGCATCCTCGTCTCTGTTATAGTCCTGTTTGCCCGCGTGCTTCCAAGGTATCCTGAAAATTGTTTTCTCGTCATTCTCCCAAACCAATCCAGGGTACTTTCCGCTGTCAACCTGATCAATCAGCCATTGTCTAAGCTTCCCATTGCCACAACTGACTGTCATGCTGCAGTCACTCTCTAAGTTCATCTCTGTCAAAACGCATGCAACAGAACGGGTACATCGTTGGTAACTGGGGTTACATTCACAGAACAGGTGAAACGTTAAAAAAGACGGTACAGCACAAAGAACGTGTTACAGTACATTCAAAGCTGATTTCACCGTTATCTTTTAATTAGTAAAACAAAATAATCTATATTGTTAAAACATGCTTGCTATCAAGGGCATCACAGGTGATACGCTGTTAAAATGTTAGTAACAATTAGTTTTTGAATAATAAAAACAACGAAAAGTTTTACAAGAATGTAAGAAAATGACATTTTTAAAATTCATAATTCAATTATGTTCACGCTATACTACTATAACACAAGGCAAAACTCTAATCTCTACTACGAATAAATTCTATCTTAAAGTGCATTTTGAATCAGGACTGATTTTTTGAGTTTTAAAATACCGGTTATCATTAATCACAAATGGTGTCGGCGCTATGAATGCTAAAGAAACTTAAGCAATAAGGCTCAGCCGCGCTTTCTTACCTTTGATAGTTGAAACCGCGCGAGTTCCGAAATCAATCACTCCGCTGCGCGAAGGAACATTTTCTTAAATAATTTTTTATCGCTGGCTCGTCATTGTGGGAGGAGTTTCACATAAAGCAGTGAGCGCTTTAGGCTTCTCTGAACCTTATCGACTCTTAAACTCCAGTAAACAAGGGGAAAAGTCCCCTAAGAACATCAGAAATACACCGCAAAATAACACAGATCGGAGCATTCACTTTTAAACAATAATGTACACGCTGTTCAAACGATTTATTGCAACGCGTTTATTAGTTTGTAGTGTGTTTTATTACGGTAAAAATGGTGTGTGAGTTTTATAAATAACATGGCTCATCTTTAACCATAAGCATACAAACAATAATATTTGTAACAATGGTTTATTATTTACATTTTTACACACGGTCAGTCGGACATTTATGTAAAGAGGAGATTTATTGCCGCTTGTCAGTGTCATCAGGGACAAAATACGTTCGAGTGACTCGGATTCAGACTAGAAAAAATATCGATAGTTGCCATCTTCTGGACATAGAGCGTAACTACACACACACACACACACACACACACACACACACATATATATATATATGTATATACGCATAACATACCTGACTAACACAGGTTGTTTTTGAAAGTTAACTCTGCTTCATCGACAAAAGCAGAAAATTACACTGTGCGGACAAATATATCACAATTGTCCAATGTGTGTTTTTAGAAATGAAACTGATTTTGAATTCTTTGACTATTCTCGAAATGTAAGTTATTGTTTACAGGTCTCGTTTCAGTTATTTGTATAGGCCTACAGTTATCCTCAATTATTACCGTATGTTTAAGAGGTTAGAAACATTTCAAATGCCAAAAAAACTGCGTTTTATTAAAAACATGCTCCCGCGACCTAGCTAACCTATTAGGCTATATAAATATGTATTTAGAAAAAAATGGTATTGTAGTTTAATAACCTACAGTCGTATGAAAATACGCTCATATGCAAACTCAGAAAATAAATTCAATGTCATATATAAATATAAATGTGAGGCGAATGGATTCGATCGTGATAATAGCATATGTTGAAGTAATTACGAATATTAATTCATCCATTTTCTATACCAAATCCATATTCGCATATATATTTCATCACATAACTTCGATTAAAACTGAAGTTCATGGTAAAATAAATTATTAATACTGTTGTAGAGTTAAAGTTTTTCCTCACTTTTAAGTCTTGTTAACTTACAACAATTTTACCAGACGATGTGTGAATTCATTCTTCTCTTTTATAATCCGTCAATTTAAAATAATTAACAGTTTATAAAGTCTGGGTAATTCGTGCCCATTTTTTATATGGTAAACAACTCGACTGCCTTTGACACTTTCCCACAGAAACCTGGTACACGCGTCTCACCGAAGACCCATTTGGAAAGGATGGGGACACCGTGCGAACGGGACCGAGCTGCCCCAGGCTGGGGAGAGAGGCGAAGGTTCTGCCTGCGTCTGACAGCGCGATAAATAGAATTACAATTAAAACGTGGGCAGTACTTAAGCAAGTTCATCTTAGTCTAAACTATCTTGATCAACCTAGGGCGTAAAATAATTGAATCGATAGGTTGGCGGAGCAAACTATGGTTTATTTATTTAAAATAAGCGCGTGTTTCTGGGGTGCCGTTGAGCGTGCCCTGTTTTATGTGTACTGTCAAGCCCCTTTCAAGCATGGCCACCCTTGAATGTCACATTAACAGGAAAGAGTCTTTACAGCGGTTTACAAAGAGTACAAGGACGCTTCGGTTATCGTTCATAACATGCAGAGGGGTGCAGAAGATCACCGCCCGCCGATTCGGCTGCATAGACTAACCGTGAAGCAATAGACAGTCCGTAAAGACACTAGCATGCATGTACTTAGGACTGGACTGGCCATCTGCTATACCCTACCAGGCGTTTTTCCCGGTGGGTCAGCCAAAAGTATCGTGGGATACCCCCAACCCCCCTCCCCACTCGGCAACATTTAACGTGCCCAGCCCCCGCGCTGATTGTACTTGACGTTAAAAATAGTGTTCCTAAATTATACCTACGCAACACCGGTATAGCAGCAATATCACCCGTTAAGGCAAGTGCTTTTTACTCGTTTGTCTTTCGTTCTAGGTATGTCTTAAAAGATGCATGAACAAAATGATTGAGCTCAGGTCAGTATTTATCCATTCAAGTCATTATCCGAAACAATGGGAATAAAATGGTAAAAACACCTATCGAGTCATATTTACTTCCTCATTTCTTCATGCAGACAAAAATGAATGTTTGACCCGCATTTTCCTTTCGGGGTGTGTCACAGTATTACACGCCGAATGTAATAGCCAAGTTATCATATTCTATATCGAAGTCAATTATGGCTGTAAAAAGGCACCAAACGTTGTCTAATTTTTCTATCCCCCCTTTTTTGAGGTGATGCCAGCAATATGATATAAATACCTCCATTACGTAACTCTTCTTAAGCACTGTGCTGAATAATCTGTTCCTTGTTTCATGCTGAAAGATCAGTAGTTTCTCTTATGCGACTATCAAAACATCTCATCTCGTCTAGGCGATTAAAAGACACATCACTGTTTAAAGCAGTTTGGGAAAGGTCTTTATTTCTGTTGTTTCCATCCAGTACTCAGCTTAAATTGAAGGCTGTACAACGTTAAAATCACCAAAAAAGACGCGTTTTTTTCATAAATTCAGACCAGTTATTTTGCCCAATCCCCAACTGTGACCAGTCACTAACTGGGCTATATTCCCACAGTTCAAAAACATAGCGCCCATACGTTTTCATCTGTGATATTCTTGTTTAGATTATGGTCAGTGCGGATTGTGATTGTTCTACATAAACAAAATTACAATGAACCACTTGTGCAAAATAATGATACTGCTGCACTCATTACTAGTGCTGTGACAGGTGGTGGATAAATAGATTGTCCTAACGATAATAAGTTACGTAAGGTAAGGTAGGGCAGTATACCCAGCACCGTATTTTACAATATTAATCTAACCACTTTCCTCGGTTCTCTCTTAAAGTCCAGCAACAATAAGCGCGATGCCAAATGAGAATACGCATTATTTCTCTGAAGGTCGCCCGAGCGTGTCTGGTTTCATAAGAAAACCTTGAAGCGTGCATAAATCCATAGGCTGAAAAAATCCCCTTCACTTGGTTCCCCAGACCAGCATTGAGCTGATTAGCATGGAGCTGCACACCAAAAGGTCGAGAACTTTCACGCAGGCACCAGCAAATGCTGCAAGGGTGCCGGTGGTCCGTATGCTGATTAACACAATTAATACGGAGAATTCGTATGGCAACTAACAGATTACTTCAGATAAAACTTAGCAGAATCCCAGCTTTGTTGCTAACACTAATGTGGTATCTATTCATCGTGCGGAAAGGGGAACTTTGGCTGTCTGAGGAAATTTTGTTTTCGAGCGCTTTCCATTAAAACCCGGCGTTACACTTTTCTTCTGGTTTGCTTAGGCCCTGGTTCGTCACAGCTGCAGATTCCCTAGCATCTTTCCCCAAGATGAACTCCACTTAGTGCGCTAGATCAAAGAAATGAATTCGTACCAGGGATATTGTTGGTTTGATTTCCAGATGGCGAAATTCCAGGGACTTAGATTCTAAGTGGTTAAAATTATATTAATTTCCAGTTACACAAACGTTCTCAAAGCTATTAAATTGTTACATTGAGTAACGGACAGGAAAAAAATACGTCCACTATGTAACTCTGGACTACCGTAAACGGATAGATTTTGGGGTCTGTTCAGAGATATTCTCATTTATTCGTGTATTAAATTCTCGTTTACATCCGTTATGCTAAAGCCAGTGCAATTCAGTCAAGTAAAGTCCAGTAAATGACAAGAGAACTGAAAATACACCATGTTTACAATTACACATCAAACAAAAACTATTTTTGGCATGCTAATTTGGTGAGGTCATTTGATATGACTGTTCTGGAATATGCTACATATTAAATACCTTTCTTGCGCTGCCATTAAAACACTGAGTAAAAAAATAGAAAGGCTTAGTTATGTGTGATTATTCGAGTACAAATGAAAAGTGAGAAAAAAGTATAAAACGTAGGTGTTTAGACGATCTAGCATCTTCAGAGCAGTACCGTTTCCCGTCCAGGAAACCAGAACTGATTACTGCACAGATGAGACGATGTTTCCACGGGACCAGCCATCACCTCCGCCCCGTGTCACAGGAACCGTGATAAACGTGAAGTACGCTCCGACCCCAGGAGACGCGCGGGAGTCGCGGACTCCGACTCCGTTCGCCGAACTGCATACTTCAGGATGTCCCAATGCTGGGTGGGGCCTCCTCCTTGTCAGCCTCCTTGGACAGCAGTCGCCGGATATTCTCCGCGTCGTTGAATGGATTTTGCTCGTAGCATTCGCGCAGCCACTGTCGGTACTGGAGAAGCACATGACGCACCGGTCATCTCGTCGCCATTACTAAACCCGACGCAGGTCTGCCCACCTACAGGTTAGTGACGGTTTTTTATGGGCTTGTTAAGCAGGCACTGCGATGGGCAGGAGATACAGCCAAACACATTTAGCAAGTGACTTGCAAGCTAAATCCCTGGGTTCCTTTAAGTCAAAGCTAGTTAAGATTTTAACAACTCTGAGCTATTAGTTAAGTTCTCCCCAAACGAGCTTGACGGGCCGAATGGCCTCCTCTCGTTTGTAAGTTTCTTATGTTCTAACTTGAATTGGATCCCGATGTTTGCTCAGATAGTTTCTGAATTATACTGAAAGTTAAGCAGGTTTTTGAAAGTGAACCACTTAGTAAAATTTTGACTTTTCCACTGCACAGTATCAATATTACCCTTGGTTTGCATTTGTACATTACACAACCGACTATAAGTCAGAGACTAATTAAGTTTTTTTTAACTGCTTAAATTGTGAAGAGGTGAGAGGGTTAGAGGCAAAATATGTTTCTAAAGTTAGACTGAAGCAGAGTAGCGTAAAATGTCAACACTGTGATGCTTAGTTTACAAAAAAAAAAAAAAGACACGTGAATGTTTGCGTCAGAGTTGACGCCGCACAGTGATCTCACTCGCGAGGAGGAAGGGCGCACAAGACTACGGCTGAATGCGTGGGTAAAGGCCGCTCTGTGGGCAGACATTTGCACCTTCCTCTCTCAGAATAAATCAGTGGGAAAGGAAGAGGACCGACATGACAGTCAGCTGAACAGGCAAGCTGCACCGGATGGTTAAAAAAGTGTTAGCTGTAACAGTGCCCGCCTTCTCTCCCTGCAAGGGCACGTGGCTCATGGAATAGGACTGTGATTCCTTGTTGCATCATTAGAGAATATGGGGGAGGGGGGGTGCGGTCACTTACATGGGCAGCTTGTGTGCTTTCAAAGTCAGCTAGCTGGCGCTGGAAGCCCAAGTTCGGGTTGGCACAGGATCGCGCGGCTCGTACGGCCGCCAATGCATCCTGCCAGCCCAGGTCTGTCACTGTCATGATGTAGGCCACTACCAAGGTCACACTGCGTGACACTCCTGCCAGGCTGCGGGAACGTGACCCACGTCGGTCAGCCGGGACAGAAACCGTCATTGTTTGTGTTTATTTAACACTAAAAGCTCTCATCTGCAACAATTAATTCTCTTCTGAAGCTGAAAAGCCAGTTTACCGATTCACCCCTCTTTACATACACTATATGGACAAAAGTATTGGGACACACCTCTTAATCATAGTGTATAAAATCAAGCACCTACTCATGCAGGCAGGTTTACAAACATTTGTGAAAGAATGGGTCATTCTGAAGAGCTCAGTGAATTCAAGCGTGGTTCTGTCATGGGATGCTACCTTTGTAACAAGTCATTTTGTGAAATTTCTTCTGTGGTATATATTCCAGGGTGAATCATAAGTGGTATAATTGCCAGGTGGTAGCATTTAGGAACCAAAGAAACTCAGTCACGAAGTGTCAGACCATGTAAAGTAACAGAATGGGGTTGTCAAATGCTGAGGCACACAGTGTGTAAAAGTTGCCAACGCTCTGTTAACTCAGTAACTGCAGACTTCCAAACTTTCGCTAGCATTAACTCCAGCACAAAAAACTGTGCATGTGCACCAAGAGCTTCATGGAATGGGCTTCCATGGCTGAGCAACTGCATGCAAGTCTTACATCCCCAAGCGCAGTGCTAAGCATCGGATGGAGTGGTGTAAAGCACGCCGGCATTGGATTCTGGAGAAGTGGAAATGTCCTGTGGAGTGACGAATCACACTTCTGTCTGACAGACTGATGGATGAGTCTGGGTTTGGCGGATGCACAGAGAATGTTATCTACCTGACTGCATTGTGCCAACTGTAAAGTTTGGTGGAGGAGGGATAATGGTATGGGGTTGTTTTTCAGGAGTTGAGCTAGACTCCTCAGTTCCAGTGAAGGGAACTCTCAGTGCTTCAGCTTAACAAAACATTTTCGACAATTCTATCGTTCCTATGCTTCCCCAGTGCATCAAGAAAGGTCCTTAAAGACATGAGGCAGTTTCACACTGCTGAAACTTTTTTCTGGAACCAGGGACTTAGGTTGTGTTCAAACTTTAGGAACTGTTCTTCCTGAATCTTTTTTTAGTACCTATCCCAAAGTAGGTACCTTTCATTCAAACATGAACTACTGGGGCGGCGCTTACAGCAATAGCGTGGAAGTTAAGCAGAAGTACAGAAAAAGAGATGTAGTGGAGCAAAAATTGAGGAGATGGAATTATTTTTGTACCCAGTTACATTCAATGCATAATTTTTTGTTTGCATCTTTATATTTCTGTATCAGAAAATTCCATAATTAACTAATATAATTTAGCCTTATATCACTGGTGCTGGTGGTGAAATTTCCCAGCGCCTATTTAGCAAAAAAATGTTACATCGTTTTTTATTCTGTGACAAACAAAGGATCTTTTTGCTGGCCTGATTGAATAAGAATGATGAACAAGTCATTGGTTGAATACATAAAAAATAAATAAAAGACTGTGTCCTATTTTGATCATGATCAATCCCCCAATAACTAACAAAACGACTTATTTATCCTTCATTGTTTTGGCATGGCGGTGTAGTTTGGTATGAAATTTCCTGTGAAGTTTCACTTGTGAAATTTTTTGCATCCCTATTTAGCGTAAATATTCCAGTTCCTGTTGTGTGATGTGAAAGTGACACATAAAAGTGACCAAGAGCTACAGAAGTTCCAGCTTGAGACAGCCCAGGGACCAGGTTCCAGAAGGTTCGGTGTGAAAGTGCCTATGGGGTTGTTTGGGCGAGTTTGGTGTGGAAGAACTTGAATGGCTCACACAGAGCGCTGACCTCAACCCCATCAAACACTTTTGGAATGAAACAGAACAAATATTGCGAGGCAGGCCTTCACGTCCATCATCAGTGCCTGACCTCACAAATGCTCTTCTGGATGAATGGGCAAAAATTCCCACAGATACACTCCAAAATCCTGTGGAAAGACTTCCCAGAAGAGTGGCAACAGTTATAGCTGCAAAGGGGGACCAACTTCATATTGATGCCTATGGATTTAGAATGTGTGTCATAAAAGTTCCTATAGGTGTAATGGCCAGGTGTCCCAATACTTTTGTCCATATAGTGTAGCTGTGGGTTTCTTGGCTACAGTACACTCATTGACCTTTACACTCAAGCTGCTGCTACAAAGCATTCTTCAGGACTGTTTGTTCCCTTATTAGGTGCCTTGAGGGGGTCCCCCTCGCGACACTCCTGTGCATTCAGCCGAAGTCCCACTCACCAGTGCACGAGACAGCCCTCCCTCTTCAGCCGGGACTCGTGGATGAACGCAATGCTGTCTTTAAAATGCCGGGTCCTGAGCAACAGAAAGACGAAAATAAAATTCATCGAAAACATCCCACATCTAAAGACTCATGTGAAAAGGAATAAGTGCATGAGTCAGTTTTCCACTGTTTCATGTATCAGGAAAAAAGTACATTTTATGTGATAGGACGAGCAGACTTGGGAGTACTTTCTGCGGGGCACTGAAGTGTCCCACCAGGTGTTGGTGCAGGGGGGTGTCCCACATGTGGGGGGTGTGCTGTGCAGTGAGAACATCTGAGGGTCCATGGCAAACACAGACTTAGCCCACTAAGCCACACAGGTCAATACAGATACTCAACAACTTGGTCTCCTACTTTACCTGAAA
>JAODJW010000001.1:20094824-20110813 GCA_026777045.1 Hyperopisus bebe
AGCTCCGGAGGGGGGCCAACCGGCAGCCACATCGCAGGAGCCCCAGGGGGCCGTGGCGGCGAGCACGCAGGCTCTGCCGGCAGCCGGCCACACCAGGGCAGACCGGACCCAGAGATCTGTCGGGCCCCCCCACCCCCCAGGAGGGGCCTGGGAGGGCCAGGCCCCGCCAGGCAGCCGACGAGAGTGAGCCAGCACACACCAGAGCATCCAGGCCCGGACATCGAGAACCACCAACGCATCGGCAGCCGGGCTATTTATAACTGCACGCAGGGCATGCTGGGACATGCGCCCTGTCGGTGCTACACAAATTACAATGAGATGTTTAATTTTAAAGTAAAAAGTGACAGAGTGAAGTAGCGCTTTGAGAGAGAAAAAATCAAGTTAAATTTGTTTCAGTGTCACTAAAGGCCCATGTGAGAGCAAATGTATTTATGGACCAGACACAGGCAGATGACATCCTATACAGAATCATCCCTGTTATGATGATGACAACCTCACATTAGCTCTCCACTCTAATCACTTTCTCTCCCTCACACACATACACACACAGTATTAGCAGTAAGTGATATCTAATGTTTGATACAATCCAGACATTGCACTCAGGTGTACAGTATTTCGACTGTATTTGAAAAAGCAACTCTATTCTGGTATTTTGAAATCCCTCAAGATAGTTTCGCCAAATGGAAATACTAAATAGTAGTTCTACTAATAAATGCATTTTCAGTTTGTAAATGTGAATATAATTTCAAGTGCAAACGTGTAAGCAGCATTGTCGTGCATTAACCCATAGCTGATGAAAAATGTGTATGTAGAAATCGATAAGTGGTACTGTACTTCAAACGTCTTATCGAATTTTGGAACCACTACTAATTCTTCTACCTGGCGGGGGAGATACCATGATCACGAAGGTGAGGCCCAGCCATTGCACTGTGGCTGTGCTGACCCCTGCGAATTCCCCAAATGTGGGAATCTCCACTGCATAATTTCTGGTAGTGGGGGACTGCGTTTGCGATCTCCTATGATTCTTTTCATGGACAGTGGGGGGTTCATGGTTATGGAAGCGCACTTGTAATTGAAAGATTGCAGGGTAAAATCACCGACCAGCAAGGCAACACTCAGGTACCCTAAGTAAGGTACCGCCCCCCAGCACTACTCCCCGGGCGCTGAATTAGCTGCCCCCTGCTATGTCATGACATCACATATGGGTTAAATGCAGAGGACATATTTCGTTGCTATGCACTGTGTGCTGTGGTGTGTCCACTGATCACTAAATAATAATTTGGAACTGGTTCTCAATATCTAACCCTACACAGCAATCCTCTTGCCCTCTCGGCGTTTCCCTGGCATTAAATGGTGATTTAAAAATAAATGAATGGGAAGTAGCACTGATGCCCCTAATCATAAGATTTCGTCTCCAAATGGTCACAAAATGTGACTAAATGGTGGCAATCTGGAGGCCTTTTTACATTCAGAGGATGATGGAGGTGATGCTTGAAGAATCTAATCTAAAATTTTACGCATGGTCATGCTAATTTTAGGGATCATGGGTGGGGGGCAGTGTGTGGCTCGGTGGGTAAGCCACCATGCCTGTGATCAGAAGGTCACCGGTTCGAGCCTAGCCTTGGCACAACTGTGGGTTCCTGAGAAAGGCCCTTAACAACAAGCTTGCAGGGTGCTTCTATGGATGGCCACTCCTCACAGTATCAAACATTACATATCACCTATTACTAATACTCCAGTGCTACACAGAGCAAGCTGCAGGAGGTGTACAGGGAATTTCCCCATGGGGATCAATAAAAGTATCAATTATTACTTATTTAAGGTACGTTGGCACGGTGGTTCAGTGGATTACACTGTCATCTCACACCACCATATATGGGGTTTAAAATCATCTCATCATCATCTATATGCAGTTTGCATGTTCTCCCTGTGTTATATGCTTTTCCTTCGGGGAATGTGGTTTCCACTCATGTAGTTAGGTGATTTCACATTTCTAAATCACCTGCAGTGTGTGATTGTGCACCTGTGCCCTGTGATGCATAAGCATCCCATCTGGGAGGGGGGGGGGTCCCCTACCCTGTAACTTATGCTGCCTGTCATACACTCCAGGCTCTGTCCTGGATGAGAGGTTACAGGATCGATGGATGGATGGTCTTCATTTGCATAACCAGTGCTGTTTGCACTTGGCACACTTAAAGGTTGGAATGTGGACAGGTTGGCAGCATGAATTGTTACAAGTTGAGTTCACTGCAGTGAGAAGATGTTGACGTCAAAGCTGGCACCTCCCCCCCAGGCCCTACATTTCAGAAAAGTCAAAAGGGCTACAAGACTTTTCTGCATTCCGGAACTTGGAATTGGGGAGACAATGATTTTAGAGACTGCTCAAAGGTGATGCTATCTTCACTAAAAACACTTGCTGTGAAAAACCTATGCTGTAGGCTACATCTGGACTCCGGTCTGACATGGGCGTACAACAACTGCAGGTGGCCTGTGTGATCTGCTCGACACATCATGGACACACCAGTCCATGCACACTCAATGTTACTGAATAATGTCATGCCAAGTCAACTAGCCATGGCTTCCGGGTGGCAACAGGTTTGTTTATTTAATTTTTTTTCTCTTGTCCTTTTTTTAACAGGTCCTGCAACTGAAACAACTGAAATCAGGTGCACAAATGGGAGCAGCAACCACACCGTCTACTTCTGATGCTCTCGATATGAGACGTCTTTCATGCATCTGAGGTCTATAACAAGCACACTCTGAGATATCAGGGAAACTTTTTTTTGAGAGTCACACTTTCAGAACATAAAGCACATAGTTTTTTATATCTCTTTTTTCTATACTTTCAAACATCCCCCCACCCTCCAATCCTCCAAAGAAAGGAACCACATGTATCTGGACCACTGAGGAGGGAATGTCTCTTGCAGCGGGGATACGGGGGATGGGGGGGCGAGAAGGGAATCTTGGCGATGGGATACCAGCATGCGGCGGCTTTGGGGTTCGGTACGCAACCCGCAGTGGAAATGCAAGTCATGGCTGTCCGTAGTGAGCCACTTTCATGAAGACACTCGACGCTACAAGTAAAAGTTACACTTTCAAAGCCGCCGTAACCTGCAGCGTTTTACCCGGCTGCGGTGTGAGTCAGTGCTTCCCATGACAGCCCCTGCAGTTTCTTATGAAATACCACCATAACAGCAAACCAGCAACAGCATTCCCGATCACACCCCCCCGCTCACAGTTATCATCATTAGACATTTACATTTTCTGTGTTTACCAGTCTTTGGGTAAAAGGAGACCTGGAGGTGATCCATGGGGACCCATCCAGGGGGTCTGTCATACGCTCCAGGCTCTGTACTGAATAAGAGGTTATCCAGTACAGTGAGAATCTGTGTAGCTCGTGATATGTCCATGTGGAGAGCAGGTGAGGCTGCATTTATGAGCAGTGAGGTCTAAGCAGAAACAGGCGCAGGCCCGTCTGAACGCATAAGATTGATCTTATTTATTGTGTTTATTTTTTAATTAAGGACATGTCCTGTTTTGTTGCTTTCTTGAATGGATTACAAAGACGTTTGGCATTAATTAATTAACCAGCAGTATTTGTTTGACAGATATTGAAAAAGATTTTGATGACTTGTAACATCTCCAAACGACACCACCGTTAAATTCATGAGGGGGTCAAGATGAGTTGAAGTTTAGGGTGTTTCAAGGAACTGTTTCAGTATGTGGTGATGCTGAGCTGGTACAGCATCCCACAACACCCTGGGCCTATTCTGGATGCCACTAAGGCCTTTTGACATGCTTTTGACACATCTACTACTGCATCCTGAACCGCCATGAAGCCTTGGCTGTATGCCTCCTACCTGCAGCATAGGTGTGGCGGAGTCATGGATGGAGAGGATATGCGTGATGTTGTGCTTGGCCAATTGCTCTCGATCCCGTGCATCTAGGAAGAGATGAGATGAGTCAGGACGCTCTCCGGAATCCGTGCAAAAAAACAATTTTCAAAATGCAACTGCAAGGCCACCCAACCACACCAGGCAAACACATGGCCAGGAAGAAAAAACAGGTTTTCTCGCTTTGAACTGAAAGAAAAACCGGAAAACCAGTGTTTCTAAAACAAGCCAACACCTTGGCTCAAAAGTATGAAACAGCAAATGTTCTAATCAAATTTGTTCTTTAAAAGGAAGCCAAATGTTTGGCACTTGTGCAGATGTATTTCAGTGATTGCTTCAGTCCACCTTGCAAACACCTGATGCCGACTCGATTTGAAGGGCTGCCTTGCAGGACATTTAAACCGTAGGCTTCCTGGTGTCTAACTAGCTCAAAAGAACAAACTTGGACTCTCCTAAAAAATACCAGTTGTTACTAATTACTAATGGCACTTTCGCTGAATAATCAAACCTGTAATGCACAAACATTGTATCCAGACACACACTGTAGTCACCTTTTTGTAAATGTAAATTAACCATACTATTATTTTTATTTGCACAATGCATGCAGCAGAGATATGGATTTGGAAAAACATATGTAGCACTCTTTGGAAAATGCATGATAGGATGTCATTTAAAATAAAAAATTACCACATGCAGAGCAATATGCAAGGCAGGGGTGGGGAGCCTGATCCATGGAGGGCCGGTGTGGGTGCGGGTTATTGGGATGATCTCTCAGTCAGCTAATAACAGTGGCCCCCCAGGACTGGAGTTGAGAACAACTGTTTTATTATTGGCTGAATGAGAGGTCATCTCAAAAACCCACAGCCACACCACCTCCTCACCCCTGATGCAGGGCATTACTAAAAAGGGAACAATTGTATATATACAGGCCTATTTGCGTAAAAAGGAGGGACTCCATCCATGAGACATGGCAACTGGATATCTCAGTGCATATAAACCGAGAGCTCCTCTCCACAACTTGAGACAACTCCACACTTTCCTCCAGCAGGTCAAGAGACAGGAGAACTTTCCAGGGGTAGGAAAGATTAAGGTTTGAGGGAGGAGACGGAAGGGCCAGAGTGTGGTGCTGTTGCAGCCAACAGTGCTGCCAGCGCTGCCGCGGAGGCTGCAGAGCGTGCAAGGAGCCGCACAGCAGTGTAACCATGACGATGTTACGGCCCTCCGCACGGCTGCCCAGAGCGAAACGAAAGGTAACAGTGAACACGACGCCACCTTTAAACACTTTTCAATTTTTGCAAAGAACGCATGCTTCTTTCAACTTGCGATTGTAAATTCTTAAAAGTAACAAAAACATAGTTTTTACATTAATATTCAAAAATAGAATGAACAGGTGCAAAAACTAAGAATTGAAGGAAAAAAATATTCAGCAATAAGAATCTTCCAAATTTAGTTATCTACGCAATTTAATTACGAACGAACGATTCTGGTTTTATTGTTTTCCAGATGCTACGACCAGTTTTTTCGTGGCACGATGGTGATCTAGCGTGAGACACTTCACTCTGACGAACCGACAAAGCCAAGCTGCACGACCGATGTGGTATCAGTGTCAAAAGTCAAAACCCAGCCCGGTTTCAGGTCAGTTTCTCACTTTACATGATGTCTCTGTTCCTCAAAACAATGTGTGGCAATTAAGTGATGCAGTCCATTGGAACCTCTCCATAGGTTTCCAAGCGGGCGCGTGGCCAAGTAATACTATTCGTTTGCTATCGATAAGGCACGTAGCCAGCTGCTAAAACAGGACTTCAAACTTCCTTCAAAATATTATTGGATGTTTTAAAAGTATAAATATTATTTTTATTTATTATTAAACCATATTGGTGTTCCTTTACAGGTGAAATTCAGAAAAAGTACCTATATCAATAGACACGTGTGATTAATAAGAATTACCATGATTATCGATTGATTGTAAAATTCTATGCCATACATCTCTCCATCCATCCATTCTCCAATCACTTATAAATGATGTGTGGGGGGGGGGGGCTTGAAGCCATTGCAAAGCAGGACAGAACACAAGGCTGCCAGTCCCTCACAAGACACACACACACACACACAACTGGGCGATTTACAAAATGCATATCTTTGAACTACAGCACCTGAGCAGAACTGGATTTGTTATAAAATGCAGCAGTCCATGCTTTTTAAAAGATTTCCTCATATTTGGAGTCAAGGGAGGTAAAAGGGGGGTGGGGGTGGTAGTTAGGATGATTCCAAGGACCCCAGGGTGACAGCTCTAAAAGAACTGGAACATAACTGGATTAGGCTGGGTTGGGAACCCAATGAGAAATTTGGGGGCCCAAAATCAGTAGCACCCTGTTAGTGGTCAAGAAACTGAAATAAACAAGCACTGAAATATTAAACTGCAGCTGATGATAAAGAATATACTGATATAGTTGTGAATTACAAGACAAGTGCTAATTACTAACACAGTAACTGAGAGAGTGGGATAGTAAATTACTGTTATTAGACTTTTTAAGGCTGACTGACAAAAGTCTTTTGGTCATTGAAGAAAACTGCAGAAGCATTCTGAAACCCAAACAGCCTCGACTTAGGTCCCAGAGGTCCCTTGAGAGCCCCAGGGTGCTGTTCTGATGTCAACATCCTACCCTTGTCTCTTCTATACATGTACAGAGAGCGCCTCTCAGTGGCTCCGCGAAGCCGTAGTGTCCCTTCGCAATCCGGTCTGTCTCACCTGCCTTTCAAAGCCAGAAGATGGTAAGCATTCTCTTCCGCCGGCAAGCAGACCTGCACTGGCCATCTGAAATATTGTGGGAATCCCCCCCCCCCTCCCACTTTGGCAAAATTTACTGCAGGGGATAAATCCCAGTCCCGCCCCTAGCTGCAGTCACTGACTAATCCTCCAAAATCGCTAACATGCTTTCCCATTCCTTCCTTTCTATTGTCCGTTTGACAGGGTTGCGTTTGTTTGTAAAGTTCTCATTTGAAGAATGCCGTCTGCACACATTCCCTAGGTCACTGGTTCAGAAAGGTAACACTTTGCTGGTAGTGATTTTACTGTTTCTAAACATCACTTAGTAATAATGTAATGATACAAACAAGGTTCAGTGTAAAAAAGCACAGAATGCAATAATATATATTTTTTTCTTCCCTCTAATATTAATATTATTCGTAGTTAGGTGGCTTTCCCGCCTTAATTGAGTAGACATAGTTTTAGAGGCTTTGCAGAGGGGTGTCCACCATAATGCCTGCAGAGTTCTCATCAGTACTGGGGGGTTCTCAGACCATCCTCACGGTGATCCATGTGAGTAGGCGGTCTTATTGAAACTGGAGGTAGCCCTGTGTTTCCCCTTTGAAGCCATATGTCATAGGGGAACTGAAACATATTCATAAATGCTTATTACTCTTCATTAATCCCCTCTAACCATAATACAGGCCAATCGTGCATGACAACAAACAGAGCTGGAATCACACCTACCTCTAAAATTCCCAAGATAAAGATCAGGCAGGACCTAAACACAAGCAAAAGAAGAGAGACATTTTATATCCTTACATCTAATATAAATACTGTGCATTTATGGTCAAGGAATTTTCACACTAGTGATGAATTTACCAACCTAGTGGTCCATTTTTTGTAGGCCTAATATTTCACGTTTTAATCATTCAGGTAAAACAATGCACAATCCACCAATCTATGGAATCTATTTCTAAACCATATACTTTTTGTAAATCAGGTAAACCTATTTAATTGTTGCAAAATTTTGATGCAGTGGATTTAGGCACAGCGATGACTGCAACAATGAAGAACGCTTGAAGGAGTTATTTTTAACTGCGCAGATAGATTCCACGACCATTTGAAGCTAAAAGCACACAGCGACACATGGCTGAGACGCCGGTTAAATGACATTGCTAACTGATGCAGATGCCAGTCGCGTTGATCCAGCTCCTTTCGGACTGTGTATGCGTGCACCTTTCAGACCATATGCTTTGTAGGGTGAAACCATAAGTTTCAATGCAGCACCTCTGTGTTAATTCGTTTCGTACCCAAGTTTTGGTAAGGAGCGATGTCTCGATTGGGTCGCTCTCGCATGAGCGACTAGGCATGGTACTCATGCTAATAAGGGGGCTCCTGAATTTACTGGTTACGTCAGAGGCACAGGGGGCAGCTCAAGGTGAATCCTGCACTAACTTCGTTCTTATAATCAACCACTTGTGATTCGCAGGAAGGGCGCGTGCTGATGGAGTGACCTCAGAGGAATGCCATTCACCCCATGTTTAGCGTTGAGTTGAAAAGAGGCATAGGCCTATATAGACAAAAAAAATCACCACTGTTATACAATACTCGTGTCTTCTGGATAACACTGGAAACTACACATTTAATATTGTAGGAATCGATTTCAAATTCAGTTTGCAGGTAAAGCGCAATTCTGTAATGAACTGTCTAATACGAAAATCATCATAGAGCAAAAACCTTCCTTTAATTCTTTAATTAAAACTGAGTAAATCATTTGGATATCGAATGTTGATAATGTGACTAAACTGACTATTTTTTGGTCTATGAAACTACCAAGGAAATTCGCCTTAGCTGTAGTTATTTTTAAAATCCAGCTGAAGGAGAAATGCGAGTTAGGGAAGTGTAAACCCGCAGCGCCTGTTTTGTTTCCGCCACAGAGCAGAGATTACTCGTTCTTTCCCACAATGAGAGCACAGTCCCCAAAGATTTTAATAACGCATCTTAAATGAAAAGTGCTGCAAATTAATTCTGTTGAATATAATGTAGCAGCCGTAAAAGACCCCCCGCAATAGCAAACAATGCATAATTTGCAATTATATATATCAGAAATTATGAATGTTGCAGGGCACAATACAAGAATTATGCCACTATAAAAACTGGGATATTAGTAACCAAGGTTTTTCAGGAATTAATTTCACGTAGTTCATAACTCACATTGTAAACGTGACAGTTTTTGTATAACCTTATTTGCAAAACTCATTAGGAAAAATGCGTTGCAATCTTCAAAATATTAATTATTGAAAATGTAATAACTACCACCAACTAATAAAGCGGTATCAACAATAATACGAAATGTACCTTATTTATTCCGTTACCCATTTTCTCCGAACGACGTTAAATGATCACTGTACAAACTTGTAATGATTCAGATGATGGTCGCAGATGTGGTACGTTTTTGTTAAACCTCCCTATTAGCAGTTGTGAAGTTTGCTCTGAGCTACTAGAAAGCCATTAGCTTGTAATGCATTCTGGGATATGTAGTTCACTGCCAGCTACCACGTATCCTATAGCGCGATAAGCTTTGCGGTAAACAATTAGCACAATAGTAACCACAGGGATTATGGGAAAATGGGATTGGGGAAAATGCTCAAAACTGCGTAAAACACTCAGAAACTGCGTAATAACGCATTAAAAAGATAGGAATTTTGCTGGTGGAAGTGGGTCTTTGGAGGATGGACGAACCCCTACCATATTTTTACATATAATCATTGCATTCATAACTCTTGTAAAGTTATATGTGAACAATATAATTTATAATCACAGACTGCTGAGAACATGTGGAAAGTGACAAATTAAACAATAAGATTATTTGGCGTAATAAATATTTCGTTTTACTTTTCATTTTGTATTTTACATATTTAGCAGAATAAATATTAGAAAACACCATTGTCCTCATGTCCTTTGACCAAAAACCTGACCTGCTAAGCAAAATGTGGGTGAGGGTTTGCTGCATGTGCAGGGAAGTCACTCCCAGTGGCGAGCAGGACAGCTACCGGGATTATCCATGCAGTTGGACTCAGGACTCCCAGTCAGTGAGTCATGGCATTTGAACTTATGCTCCTGCAGCCTTCCCATGCCTCACAGAACCTTTGCTTGCTCGTGTGCCACATACTTAGTTATATATGAGTGTCTCTGCTTAGGTAAAGAGTGTGACTCCCACAACAGAGTCTTCTAGCCCAACTTTAAGTTATAACAGGACAACATCCTAATATTCTACAAATGTCCATAGTGCTCTATCAACAGCTAGACATGGTGGAACAAGAAATACTTTTTATGCAAAACACAAATTTACTGGTTTTATTGAAATGTTTTATACAATGAATTGAGATTTTAGTATTAATTTAGTATTTATCAGGAATGTGGTAACTAGAGAATAACTATTTGTAACAGTACTCCATACAGTAGGTATTGCAATAAGCAATATTGGAAGGAAGAAAGTACACTTCCACTTTATACAGGATAAACTGTTACTGGAGATGGATAGAAAGAAAGATGGATGGAAAGATGAAAGATTGCTAAATGTTTGGTAGTGTGATGGTGTAAAGCAGTGTAGACAACAGGCTGGACAAGAAAACTTACAAAGTGGGCAAATTTTCACAATTTTGGTTCTACAAATAACTACAGAGGACAGCATGGTGGTGCAGTGGTTAGCACTGTTGCCTCACACCTCTGGGACCTGGGTTTGAGTCTCCGCCTGGGTCACATGTGTGTGTCGTCATGGGGTTTCGTTTCCTCTGGGTACTCTGGTTTCCCCCCACGGACCAAAGACATGCTGAGGTTGATTGGAGTTCCTAAATTGCCCATAGGTGTGCATGTGAGAGTGACTGGTGTGTCAGTGTGCCCTGCGATGGGCTGGCACCCCATCCAGGGTTGTTCCCTGCCTTGTGCCCGTTGCTTCTGGGATAGGCTCTGGACCCCCCACGACCCAGTAGGATAAGCAGGTTGGAAAATGGATGGATGGAAATAACTACAGTTCTTGAAAAATAAATTCACACTTTTTGACATATGAAAAAAAAATGTCTTCCAAAATATGACAATATGACAACATTTGCTGTCAGATGCTGTCAGCGCTCAGACAACTTGCTGCTGATTCATCTCTCATGATTTCTAGATTCCGATCTGTGATAAAGAAAATTGAAGGTTGGCTCTTAGTCATGCATGGATAAAGCAGCTCTCAGATGTACTCTGCCCCTAAAACTGCCCTAACTGGCACCAAAGAGGTGTTTCTCTTTCACACCCCCTTCTCTTAAAAAGAGAACCAGACTAGGAACTGGTGAAAAAAATAAACAGACATTCCAAAACTTGGTGCTGATTAAGTCTTACCCGTAAAACCGGCTCTGGGTGCTTTTCTGAATCTGCTCTGAAAGGTGCATCCTGTTTTCGTTTTTATCTGTGCTGTGTCTGTTTAGCAAGAAGACCCAAGTTGTATAATTTGCGGTTATTCATATTTTTATAGCACTTTCCAAGGAGACGTAACGCCTGTCTTTATTATGAACATTACATTTATATAGCGCTTTTCAAGACACCCAAAGAACTTTACAGAAAAAATGGGGAACCACCTCCACTGTGTTGCCCCCACCTGGATGAGGCAACGGCAGCCATTCTGTGAACCAAATAGTAGCTAAGGTGATGAAGGTGCAAGAGAGAATTCACCAATTAAATATAGGGGATGACTAGGGGGCCAGATTTGAAAGGGCCACAGGCAGCAATTTTAGCCAGGGTGTGAGGGTACATCCCTACTCTTTGAAACGATGCCCAGGGATTTTTTATGACCCCAGAGAGTCAATACCTCAATTTTATGTCTCATCCAAAGGCACCATTTTTACAGTACAGCATCCCCATCACTGCACTGAGGTATTGGGATTCACCCAGACCACAGGATGGGCTTCCCCATTGGCCACACCAACATCACTTTCACTAGCAACACTTTCCCATCTGAAAACTGGACAAGCCCAAACCAGCTTAGTTTCAGACGGATTACTTCAGCGGTGCCCAATACCCTAGTATTTAGTATAGGATAGTGCTTCCCAGCCCAGTCCTCAGGGACCCCAAACCGTCCATGTTTTTGCTCCCTCCCAGCTCTCTGCCAGACAGCCCTCACATTCCTGGAAGTCTCCAAGGACTGTGCTGGGAATCACCGGTAAAGGATATTTAGCATAGAATTTTAGACCATCATGATCATATGAAAATTGTGGGTAGTATTACAGCCTTACAATTTAGGGGTTGGAGGTTCAAATCCCACCCTTCTCTCTATATATAGAGTTGGCATGTTCTTTCCATGTGTGTGTAAGATCCCTCCCTAGGTTCCAGAAGCATGCAGTTTGGCAAATCTTGCCTAGGTTGCCAACTGCCTTGTGCTCTTTGCTTTGTGAAATAGGATCCAGGTTTACCATAACTCTGTGGGGATGGATGGCCAATCATATGGCCTGAATTAAAGAATGCTGGGACTTTCTAGCGAATCACCTGTGATTTGCCCTCGTTGAGGAGTGATACACTGTGCTGTGTGCCACAATTGTGAATTCTGATGAGCTAACAAATGAAGCAGAGAAGAAGTAGCTATTAACTAATGGTTAATAATAATTACTAATGGTTTACCAACTTGTCATCAAGGAAATGAGGTTTAATAGCAAGATAATGGAATTATTTTCACTGGGTCTCTCTCACAAAACAACAATTTAGTTTTGTAATTTTCTCGCGAATGGGAAACTTTTTACCTGTAAGTCAAAATATTGCTTCTGTTTTCGTGAAGACGCTCACTTTATCTTCTACATGCAGTGACATCTCGTTTCCAGTTGCTAAATGTTTGTTACGCTTCCATTTTGTGGTACTTTATTTATAGCAACACTGTGAGTCTGATTTGTAGTTTCGATTTGTGGTTTTGTGTTTGATGACATGAGAGAAAAGAAGAAAAAAAGAGCGGAGGTGTTTACAGAAACCATTGAACTATTGTGCTTCCTTTGAGTGCAGTTTCAGCAGACTGGTGCACACTCCTGAAAGTTTGAAGAAACATCCAGGCTGGTGGTTTCTAATTGTTTTCAGGGAGAAAGTGAAATTTGTTATTTTTACCTTGTATACACGAGTATCATCTGATTTGTATTGGCTGAGTCATACTGCCTGGAAAATGTTTGGTTTTTTTTTTTGGCTGTTGGTGCTTGGCAGAACATCAGAAAAGGGCTTTTAGAAGATCTAGAATTACATGCTAACTCAACACAAATGGTTATTTCTATTCTTTATGCACTGTACCTGTAACCTCTGGTGGGTTTGACAAAGTATCTCCACAAGCTCCCCGATGTATCACTATTAGATGACAAATCCAAAACAGAGGTGGGGGAATTTCAATCCATGGCCCAGTACTGGGGAATATCGTGCAGGTTGCCGTTATGTAGGTGAGCTGGGGACACAAACCCACTCTGTGTTTACCCCCTGCAAAGAAGGCTTCATATGTGAAGGCAAGGGACGTGTAATGCTTATAGTGGTGGAGATGGAAGAATAGAGGAAATTTGAGCGCTTTCAAGAGCACGTGGGCGTCTTGGTGGCCGGGGATGCCCCACAGCCTCATGCAGAACAACAAGGAAGACTGACGTTGCATGACGCTATGGTTGGCTGCCAAATTGTGCCAGAGTAAATATCTACCTGAGCCATGCAATAGACAGGAACATAGTTTCCTGAACTAACACAATACGTAATATGGATATGTGAAGACACGCAGTCTGTTATCATTATAATCCTAATCCTAATCATACACCGATCAGCGATAACATTAAAATCACCTGCCTAATGTACAATTACATTTGTGTTATAGATAAAAGATTATAACACCAAAGTTTGGGATCTTATGTGTCATCTACCTCATTATGTTTAATCATTGACAGTTATCCTGCTCTGATTGCCCTTATGTGTTGCACCTGTATATTCCCCTATATTTAAAGAATTAGGTCTTGGCTAATGAGTCGAGCATTTGATGCGTGTGTTGTGGCTAGTGTTGTCTTTGGTGCAGTGGTGTCCGTGTCTTTGTTACTCCATCAGTCATCAACCCTGTGTGTTGCTTACTTAATAAACCTCCTCTACTCACATCTGCACCCCAGTCTTCCTTCACCCCTGCCTGGCCATTTGTGACACATGTATTCGATTTCAAAAGAAAATAGCAAATTTGATTTGGTTGTGTGGACCTTGTACCAAATTTACATTTATTTCCATATGTGTACGTCTATTAAACAATTATTAAACAATGCTGATTTAATTTAATAAAAATTCCTTTGCATGGTGTCAGGTCTCACCCTTTGAGCAGTGTTTCCCAACCCAGTCATCGGGGAACCCTGGACAGTTCATGTTTTTACTCCCTCTCAGCTCCCAGCCAATCAGGAACACTGAATACCTGGTACAGGTGCACTGGGAGCTGAGAGGACTGTCCCGGGTTCCCCGAGGACTGGGTTGGGAAACACTGCCTTAGAGATTGGGTGAGGAGCTCAGACATTCAGGAGGGGGTGACCCAGGACATGCTGGAGAGGTCTCAGCTGGGTTCGAAATACATTGGTATCCCCTAGAAAAGCTGGAGGAGGTGGCTGGGGAGATGGTGTCTGGGCATCTCTGCCCAAGCTACTGCCCACATGAGCTTAGACCCAAATTAGCGGTGAAGAATGGATGGATGGTTGGATGGTTTCTCAAAAAATGCCGTAGATGCTATCTGTTGACCAGAAGGTGGAACCATGTGCTTCGGGATTAGTGAAAAAGTGCATAAATACACACGTAATAAACAATGATGATAATAACAGGATTGCAGGCTCTCACGCATCTGGCGTGACTTTCACACTTTCAGACACTAACGCTCACGCAAGAAACCTTATGGCAAGTTTATATTATTCCATTATAAACCTCAGATTAGCTACATCAAAACCGCTGGGGTAGTTTGCAAACCCTACAGGCTATTAACAAGGTATTAAACTCTTACATACATGTAAATGGGTGAGCATACTTGTCTCGATCTGAAAATCTCACGCCATCCAGTTGATCAAAGTTGGCAACCCTGTAATTTGTGAAATGTAAAAAAAAAAAAAAAAAAACTCACATTTACTAGCCTTTGCTGATGTTATTATTGCAAGACGTAATGCCACGTTAAATACCACACTAGTCACCTTAATATTAGGACGCAGTAGTGCAACAAAGTGAGAAAGCTCGAGAAATACAAGATTTTTTTTTTGTGCCGGCACTGCCATCTACAGTTTGGAGTAATAATGACACTATTTTCAAAAACTCATCCGTTTATTAGTCAGCGTTGTTTATTTTCTTCATGTAGTAATGAAAATTATTCTTAAGATTAATATATTCTTAATCTTCTTAAAATTAAATGTGCAGTAGAATCCCCAATCTTCTATTAGGCTAAAATAGTTTGTACAAGTTTACACAAAGACACATAGACTCCAATTTTATGTTGAAAATATGTATGTGATACTGAACATGCGCAATACAGTGTTTTCTGTTTAAGGATTTAATCTATGAATTCGACTACAGGATGTGGTTTAAGCGCAATGTCAGAGCTCAATGGCATTTAACTTAATACGTAATATGAATATCTGAAGACACGCAGTCTGTTATCATTATAATCCTAATCCTAATCATACACCGATCAGCGATAACATTAAAATCACCTGCCTAATATTGTGTGGGTCTCCCTCGAACTGCCAAAACAGCTCTGACTCCTCGAGGTGTCGACTCCACAAGACCTCTGAAGGTGTCTTGTGGTATGTGGCACGAAGAGGTTAGCAGCAGATGCTGAAAGATGTGAGGTGGGGTCTCCATGTTTCAGATTTATTTGTCCAGCACGTCCCACAGATGCTCATTTGGATTGCGATCTGGGGAATTTGGAGGGCAAGTCAATGCCTGTTCATGTTCCTTCAAACCATTGCTGAACAATTTTTGCAGTGTGGCAGTGTGCATTATCTTGCTGAAAGAGGCCACTGCCAGTGGGGAATACAGTTACCATGAAAGGGTGCACTTGATCTAAAGCAATGTTTAGGTAGATGGTGCATGTCAAAGTAACACCCATAAGAATGTCAAAACCCAGCAGAACATTTCTCAGAGCTTCACACTGCCTTGGCCGGCTTGCCTTCTTTCCATGGTGCATCCTGGAACCATCTCTTCCCCAGGTAAATGACGCACACGTACCCGGTCGTCCATATGATGTAACAGAAAACTTGACTCATCAGACCAGGCCACCTTCTTCCATTATTCTATGGTCCCGTTCTAACGCTCACATACCCATTGTGGACATCATGGGTGGTGGAAAGGGG
>JAODJW010000001.1:20185588-20199079 GCA_026777045.1 Hyperopisus bebe
GATAGATAGATAGATAGATAGATAGATAGATAGATAGATAGATAGATAGATAGATAGATAGATAGATAGATACTTTAGTAATCTCAAAAGAGTTTGCGGATAAACAGTAGCTTATTAATACAGATATTTAGACATTGATAGACGATATCAATAAATGATAGACAGTATCAACAGAATCAATAGATTCTGTACAGACACAAAAAAATAAAAAATACTACAAAAAAGAGAAAGCATAAATGGGGATGCAAGTTTCTGTTGTACATTAAACAATACAATAATACTGATTTCAAATGTTAAACTATAGCCAACAGGCAAAGGGGAGTACCAGTGTCACAGTGAGATCAGAAAATACGGACGTAAATCCCTTTTACACCATCACCTAGCACAAACAGGAACAAAATTGTGTGTAGTGATATCAGAGGGTAAAATGATTTGAAGGTCAGTTCCCAGTTCATGTAGTACAATCCCCTTTGTGTCCACAAAGTGTCAATGGAAACAGGAAGCCTCATTTTGAGGTGTTATGACTTGCTGAATTATCCCATATGCTATATGTGGCCTACATAATAACCTCTCCTGCAGCTTCTGATCTCAGATCAGCTAGTGGGTAAACACAGCCCAGGAAGCTTATTATCAAATCAGCGACACAATTCAAACAGTTACACCTGCGGTCGTCACAAATGGGCATTATGCACCCCCTCCTTCCCTGCAAACAGCTTGATGAAATGTGGATTGCAAGTTCCCTTTATACTGTGCCTGGTTGTGGAGTGGATGGGGGGGGGCAGGACTCAAGTGGCACTGAGGCAGTGGGGGCTGAGGAAATTTTTTTTAACACTTGAATGAAAATGAAATGCCATCTTCACCAATTAATTAAGAATGAAGAAAACACAAAAGTGTTCCCCAGAAATGAAGAGGCACTCAGAAAAACCAAACTAGACCCCTGGAGGTGGGAAAATATCCAATTAGAATCAAGGATATTGCTCCAACCTTCCCGCCCAGTAAGGGGCATATAAGGAGGGAAGGCCACAGAGACACTGGCACCAGCTGAAAGCTGATTGGCTCCTGGGGGGGGGGGGCTCACCTGTCGATCATCAATTATGAACATATCATCGGCTAATGATAAGGCTGGCCCCTCTGTATAAATTATGCCCCCTTTTATGCCCACACGATAAAAAACATCCTGGAATTGCCCCTGGTCCTAGTCCTCCTCCTCAGCTCAGCTGTCCTCCTTTACCTCCCTGTTGTTTTAGCTGAGGGGGGCCAGCTGAACCTCATTAAAGGGCATTCCACATGCTTTACATACACCATCATCATGACAACACAAACACCAGCTGCATGTGGATAAATCCTCATTTTTCATTTATGTAAAAACACTGACAGGGAACAGACGCCTTCATCTGCTGTTGTCTCCACCACCCTTCAGGTTATGGTTTAAGCAGGGCTCATCCTCAAAGGGACAGAGGTGTTGCTCAGTTGTGTTGTGGTCTCTAGCTACTCACTTGGATGGTTTCTACCCCTGACTAGGAGAAGTGGTTAGAAGATGGATTGATAGATGGATGCTTGTGATGCTGGATCAGCTGAATGAAGATCTTCAACTTCATTCAGTGTGAACGGGTGTGGTCACTCTATCTGCTATCGTGCTTTTGCACCCCCCCCACCCCCGTAGTTTGATGTGTCTAGCATGATTGTGTCAGGGGCATAATTCCATCTCTTTTCTTGCCCCTCAAAGGTCATCAACCTTTCAGAAAAAAGATATGAACTCAGCAAAATGAACCCCAAGGTAATGAAGCCCACCTCTCTATCTATCTATCTATCTATCTATCTATCTATCTATCTATCTATCTATCTATCATATTACATAATACCGTCTACTGTCCTGAGGCATTTTGGTCTTTGCCACATATTAATGTACTTCTTTTCCTGATTTAGGTTGTCTTCAAACACTAAATTTCATAAAGAACAAGATTTCATAATATTTGTCATGTACCTATGTATGACTGGCAGGTTTGTAATGAAAAAGAGAATGTGAGAAACGTCACATCCTCTTTTCAAACCGGTCAGCGGCAGTCCTGTCAGTTGACAGGAAGCTTATATTGCAATGTGGGGTTTTCCAGAAACATCTACTGCTCCCCAAGGCCCTGTCGCGGCATCTTTGAGCAGGGAGCTGCACTAGAAGCACATCAGAAGAATATCCAGTTGTATAAATAGAAGAAATTTGTAGCTTAAGTATAGTATGGCTCCTCATCTTTTCATACAGGGGCAGTGAGCTGGATAATTAAGTGTTCGTCTTGTTAGCGGAGCTCATGCTGAAGTTGTGGACATGTGGCTGAATACCACAGCAGGACATGGGGACATTGTGTCGGCCACTCAATAAAGGGGGTTTCCCTTTAAAGCACCGTGATCCGGAGGAGGGTGGGGCCCAGGCACCAGGGAAGGGGGAGGGGTTTAGCCATTTAGCTCTGCTCTGCCAGCTCCTGTGAATTTCTGTCGCCCCTGCTGTTATTTCAGACCATGGACACGGGCTGGCCTGACCTCCATGCCCCCCCACTGGACAAGATGTGCACCATCTGTAAGGCCATGGAGACCTGGCTCAATGCCAACCCCCAGCACGTGGTGGTCATCCATTGCCGGGTGAGGTTCCCCCCACAGTCAGTCTCCACTAAAACAATTTTCTCACGGTTTGATTGAGAGACTGATATTAAAAACGACTCTGTTACTTATTGATCGGTGGACTGAAAAACCACTCTGTTACTGAAAACTGATTGGTGGACTGAAAAACCACTCTGTTACTGATAACCGATTGGTGGACTGAAAAACCACTCTGTCACTGATAACTGATTGGTGGACTGAAAAATCACTCTGTTGCTGATAACTGCGTGAAGCCCATCCTCCTGTTACTGTGAAGACGCTGAGAATATTTCTTTAGAAGTTACGATAACCTGGTGTGTTATCAGCTTTATAATTTAATTATAAAACAATAATTTAATTAAGGTTCCACCTTTTCTAAAGACAGCATTAAAATATTGCCTTTCATCTTTTGACATGAAGTGTACCCAGTGTGGTAAATCCTGTTCACAGAAGGAGTATTTTTTGGCCCCTGTCTGGGACCCTCAGAAATGAAGCGGCGATCGCTCCAGTGTTTCTTGTGACTTCATGTACCCTGTGTATATCTGTGGATATAAAAGATTATCTACAAAGATTGTCACATACTGAAAAGTAAAAAACAGAAAGACAAGCAAACAATATCTCAGTAGATTTATGTGAGTAACAATCAGAAAACATTACAGGTTTTATTATACCAAAGATTCTTGAATTTATGGTCAACCGACTAACAGACTCTTAAAAAAAAACAAAGAAAAACCAACAGCTTTTGCTTGGAAATTAATATTCATCCGAAGACTATTAAAAAGATGGAGTGATTTAAATCCATGAAATGTGATAAGGGATAATATAGATTAAATAATTAAATAAATTCCCCATCAAAGTGCACCACTGTGGACCGGTGGCTTTCAGCTGACTCGATACAAGGGCAACCAAACTGACATTCAGGCGGTCCAGGTAACTGTCCACTCAAATGTGGCTGGCCTTTTCTCTTCCCCACAGGGTGGAAAAGGCAGAATTGGAGTGGTCATTTCATCCTATGTGCACTTCACCAACATTTCAGCCAGGTGAGTTTTCAGGGAGACGCAGAAGAATCAGGGGAAGAATTGGCTAGTTTGTACCTCCTACTACCTTGTGCCTGGTGACGTATCAAATCCATGACCATCTGATGCACCGGGGTTCCCGACAGAGAGGGTGGATTTAGAAAGCATGAAGCAGTTTAGAGTTAATGATTAATCACTGTCTGCTACACCATTTTCAAACAGGGGGCTTGTCGATCCAGTTCCAACCCTGAGGTGTCTTTTGGCATCCCTCTGTCTTCTCAAAAAACAAAGATCGCAAAGTACTTATTAGCTGTGGTTAAAAATGAAAGTCTGCCTCACACCAGATTAGTCAATCCCCAGACAACCTGTCACCAGTAAAGCTCTAAAATTTCCCAGTAAATTCAGCTTAATCAGTTTCCACTATCTCCAGCAGTAAAACTTGACCTTAACATTGCACTGCATGTAAGTCAGACAACAGACAATAAACAAAGTTACTGAATGCTGAAAAAAAATAAAAGTGATTGAATGATGGCCATTATGGTATTAAGGTCAGGGAAAGGTGACTTGAGAGTCTTTGAACTGAACTGACATTGTTTGCCTGGGATTGGGTTGCCATGGGAGACAGTAGAGAAAGACACACACTGTGAATGCCGGCATGTAAAGGAGGGGTACCCCCTCAGTCCAGGGTAGCAGGAAGTATGGCAATTGAGGCAATTATGATGTCATACAAGTTTTCTGTACAATTCGTTTTCTGTTTTTGTGCAAGCTGGCTTCATGTTAACTTTAAAGTGTTAACCCTCGCAGTCAGGGGAATCTAGTTGTTAAGCACTTACTAAACCATTCATGTGTACAAGGGATTGTGGGTAGGGAAAGTTGAAAGAGGTGCTGAAGCCGCGAGTATATTTGTTTGCCAGCAGTTTTACTCACTGCCCTTTGCTGTCCTCCCTTCCGCCTTGTTCATGTCTGTAGAAACTGTATATTGTGATACAGTGAGTCAATATGAAATCCCTGCAATGACTGGATGATGCATAAACAAACGTGTGGGTATGTCTGTGTTTACATGCCCCTCATATTGTCTTCTCTAATTGGGTGAGAATAGTTACTCAGTACTACTTTCCTCTACTGCCCCCTCAATTCATGTCTCCTAAAATCTTCTTCCTACTCCCAGTCTGTCTGTCTTAGCCTATCCTGCCCTCTCTCTTTCTCAGCCCTGCCCCCTCTTCGTCCCCCTCTTCCCCCATCCCTTATGGCTTCCATGTTATCCACACCGACCCCTGCTCCCTCTCTTCCAGCGCTGACCAGGCCCTGGACCGCTTTGCCATGCGGAGGTACCACGACGACAAAGTCTCTGCCCTGATGACTCCGTCACAGAAGCGGTGAGGCCCAACTCCCTCTAATTTCTCATTCTCCTTTTTCCACGGGGATCTCATGCATGTTGCCCATATTGAAGCTCTTGGATAATAGGCCTAATCTATCAACATCCCTTGATGCTTTTTTTTCTCAAGAATAACCCATTGACACATTTTAGTGTTCCTGTGAACCCTTTCGAAATTCCCCCAAGCATTAAAAAAACACGTGTTTAACGTGTTGCGTGTTACAATATCTCAAGTTTCTTCTCAGATGTGTATTTTTGTGTGTATGTGTGTGTGTGGGGGGGGGGCAATGTAGTGTAGGCAGTCGATCACCCATCCTGTCGAAAGGACTGTCAGCAGTTAAGACCCACAGGTCAGTGGGTTACCCTGAGTCACCCTTAAATCACCCAGGCGGTCTGGGGCCTGGCATGAGATTGAAGATGCCTCTTCATGCAATCCCCCCAATTTCTCTCACAGTCTTATTTGGCTCAAATGATGCTTTTTAGGTAAATAACCCATTTTATCTAAATTTGAAAATTCTTTATCTTTATATTGAGATTTAAATTTACTGAATAATGTGTCATACAAAGGGAATTTCAGAAAATCTGCTAACACATACAGCTATTTTCATTATTTTATTAATTGTATTTGTTTTATTATTTAGTTGTTTATTTAATGTAGCAGTTTATATTCAGTATCTCACTGGAGCACAGTCTATTTCCTGTTGTGGGAGCAGTAACTGTAGTTTCCAAAGCCATGAGACCAGCAGTGACACCGCAATCTCCCCTACGCAGCCCTGAATTCCCACCCTTTATTCCAGCTACGTGTGGATTCTGAACAGTCTGCTGACTGGATGCATGAAAATGAACACGTCACTTGTTTTCTTGCACCACATTGTTCTCCACGGCATCCCCAACTTTGACATCGGAGGAGGTGAGGCATCATGCATCTCGCCGGTGGGATGCAGGACTGAGCAAGAAAAGTATAAAAATGGAAAATTAAAGGAATCCGCTGGGTCTGGCTACCTGCTGCAGGGCTTCTGATCACATCTGCTGATGACCTTCCTGTATTAGCCCATCATCACAAGTTAAAACTAAAGCCAAAACAGCCTTGGCTTACCTCCCAGCTTATGAAAGTAACCCCAAGGAGAAAATCATCCACCCTGCATTGATGTGGTCCTGTGTACAAGGAACGATGAAGTGAATAAGCAATAGATGGGGGGGGGGGGGGGGACAGAGTTGCTTGAAGAAAGCAAATATCTCTTTAGTAAATATGCAAGTAATTGGATGTGAAGGACAGCTGGGCCACATCCATCCCAGGACCAGCAGTGGTATGGGTGATGTTCCATCAGAATACAACACATGGAGGAAGGATGATATAAGGGAGTGTGTCTCAACCATTTTCAGTGGGTCATGGAGTGTGCATCCATCCATTTTCCAACCCACAGATCTTACTGGGTCATAAGGGGTCTGGAGCCTATCCTGGAAGCAATGGGCACAAGGCAGGGAACAACCCTGGACAGGGGGACAGCCCATTGCAGAGCACACTCACACCTATGGGCAATTTAGGAACTCCAGTCAGCCTCAGCATGTCTTTGGACTGTGGGGAGAAACCGGAGTACCCGGAAAAAACCCCACGATGACACAAGGAGAACATGCAAATTCCACACACATGTGACCCAGGCAGAGACTCAGAAACCCAGGTCCCAGAGGTGTGAGGCAACAGTGCTAACCACCGCACCACCATGCCACCCCTGTGGAGTGTGCAATTTAAATAAAAATGACATCCCCCCCCACCTACCCCCTCAGGCAATAACTGTCACCGTTGCCCCCCCCAACATCATGACAGATCAGGGTCGCGTGCAGATGCACCACTAGAGGTTTTGGACCCCAAACCCAGACCAATCCAATTGTGTTTCAAAGTCTTTCAGGGGCCCTTGGAATTGTTCTAACTTCCCCCTTTTTCATGGTGCCCCCCAAAAATATATTAATATACCAAGAAGGCATTTCTTTGGAATGCTACCTAACCCTAACCTACCTAACCCTAACCCTAATAGTAAACACATATTTCAGTCTGTGTCTGCAATCCTTAACTGGATTAGCAGTAAGAAGATGGATGGATGGATGGATTTAAATCTGCGTTCCTCAGGCTTCACTATAGCGCTGCAGCAGAAATGCAAAGATGCTTGATATCTCTTCAGCTGTGTCTTTATGGAAAGGACAAAAGACAGCTATGAAGATATATGAGGAATTATGAAGAATAAGGGATCTCAAAAGCCTGTCCATTGTCCCAACTGTACAAACCCTGTAGGGTAAACAGGTGCTACATCAAAGCGTAAAGCGTCAGAAGGTGTTTAGCATTAAAATGTTATCTGTGTTTGTCCCTCTGCACCTCTAACAAAACACTGCTAAAGGTAGTTAAATAAGTCATTAAAAATGAGATCTGTAGCCAAATGTGTCAGCTAGGCCAGTGTTTCAACCCAGACAGTCCACATTTTTGCTCCTTCCCAGCCCCTAGCTAATCAAGAACACCAAATACGTGGTACAGGTGCATTGGGAGCAGGGAGGGAGCAAAATTGTGGACTCTCTGGGGGTCCCCAAGACTAGTTTGAGAAATACTGAGCTAAACAAAAAATACAAACGTCTCTCGACTTGCATAAAAACCAACTTAAGTAAATCAGACTTCAGCAAAAATATCCGTGATACATGGAGTTTACGGAATTCCTAAAACAAAAAGGCGACATATGCCTGAATTAACACTTCTCTTGTTGTTCATTTAATGTATTTTCTTTAGTACATATTACTAGTATATTTTTGGCTTAAGTGTCTTTGCTGTAAGGTGTCCTGAATGATACAAGGATGGAAAATTTGACTCACTTAAGGGGTTATGGGACAGATTACTTAGGTCTGTCGAGAATCGCAGGTATCACTCCCAGCACTGAGTCTGCGGAGTGCATTTACACCCGGCTGACCTACTGCTGACTCGATCATCCCAGGAAGTGTCACAACCGTAATCTGTCCAAATGTGAAGGTTATCTCTTTCCTCGACATGCTCCTGGGAAGACTCCTGTTATCAGTTAGGGCACCTGGAAGCGATCTGTCTTGATTTGGGCCAAGGTGCCTCTGACTCATGTGTGTGTACTGTCTACATCCATCCATCCATGTTCTGACTGCTTATCCTGCCCAAGGCCAGGGGGGATCTTGGAGCCTGTTCCATGCAGGCTGGGGTGCATCCTGTAGGGGACGGCTATGTTTTACAGTCCGTGAAATAACATTTAATTATGTAATACTGGTTGAACTATATGGTTGAATGGTTGAAAGTCACACAGAAAATAATGCTTTATTCATTCTCCTGCCTGGCCTTTAGGTCAGTTTCTAGTACTGTATTCTAATACATAATAATTTTCTTTGGTTTTTAGTGTGTCGGCCATATTTGAAGGTGTACCAGGGAATGCAGGTTGTGTACACGTCAGGAATATAGTAAGTCTTCTTAGCGTTCTGTCCTAATTACACTGTGCTCTAGGCCTCAGGCTGTTGTTGATGCTGATTATCGGTATGTGTGTGTGTGTATGTGTTTGTTTGCATGTGAAACAGTCACATCAGCCCAGGATTCAAAGGCAAGATCTATATAACCCTAGAACCAGCCCAGCTGCTAAAGGGGGATATTATGGTAAGTGTGTGTGACACTGTATGGGGGGGGGGCATGTGCATGAATGAGCTGTCGTCAAGGAAACAGTCCCAGGGGAGCAAACTCTGCTACACCTCAACGTAGGTGATGTCAGCGCTAAGTTAGCAAGCCCTCCAAGGGTGTGGAACATCTCCTTTGTTGCGGGCCACCTTTGATCCTTCTGGAACTTTCTTCTGGAACTTCCAGCATTTTGTATTAGGCCCTGTATCATGCCCCGTGTAATTTACACCATCTCTATAATCATGTGAAGATTCGTGCCTCTTCTAAACCACAGTTCTTGGGCTTTAATATTGGTATATTTTTGGTTATTTTGATATTATTTTTATGTGAATTCCTGTGGGTTGGTGTTGGGTGGGTGTTGCTTTTGATAAGTAAAAACCACAAAGGTAGCAATTTCAAAACAGAAAACTCTAGGTATTTAGGTGCCCCTTGCAGATGCATGCTAAACAGTGTAATAGGAAAGTGCTATACCCTGGTAAAATGTGCCGCTGGCTTGGAGGATGTGTCATTATGATCACACCCTTTTCTTTCTGTCTCATAATGGTAGATCAAATGTTACCACAAGAGTACCCACGCTCCGGGCCGGGAGGTGATGTTCCGTGTCCAGTTCCACACGGGCGTCATCCATGGGTGCCAGTTGACATTTGACAAGGAGGACCTGGAGCATGCCAATAAAGGTATGGCATAGCCCACTATTGGAACAGAGGGGTATGACGGTATCATACGAACTTGTACTGAACACTGGCTGGACCAGGTTTGTCTGGTTATGACCCGACGCCTCTAGCTCTCTTCGCTTCTAGAGCATCAGTCTCTTTGCAGAATGTTCTGGCATCGGCACACAAGGTGTCGTGACAATGACCTCGACAGCAGACCCCAATCTGTCACCAAAATGGTAGCTTCCTGTGTTTGTTTTCATGACCTCAGGAAAAGGGGAACTCTCACACAAACAGTCAAATAAAATGACACCTCACCATACACATAATAAATAAATCTGTCTACAACAAAAAACAACAAACAGACCAAGGAATAACAAAATATGCTGTATCTTATCAGTCTCATAGCCATGGTGGAAGAATGACATTTGTCCAGATATGTTTTTTCCGTGAATAATTTCTGTAGGATTTTATTTTTTTTCTTTCAGCTACCATTCTAATTTTTTTTTTATCATTCCAGATCCCAGGTTTCCTGATTATGGAAAGATAGAGCTGCTTTTCTCAGAAAGCCCCGAGAAGTTGCAAGGTATGGCTTTTGATTAGCTAGACCCACCATTCCTGTATCCCCTGCTCATTCCACCCCCAAAGCCCCCTCTCCATGCCATGTTCCCCTGCATTGTATTCTGTCACTGGGGCAAAACTTCCAGCATCAGGTAATGGAAACCAAGGAACTCATCCATCCATGTGCCAAACCCAAATCACTACTCATTCCTGAAAAAAGGTTTGCACCCAGCACTGTGGTGTAGGAGCTGGTGGGAGTACATCTGAAGCTATGACTTGTTGTAGCCAGAAGCATCCAGTAGGGGGAGTAGATGGTCATGCTGATGATGATGTGCATGTGACACAACAGGAACAAATAAAGATTTATGGCACTCGCCAATCAGCTTGGAATGCAGATCAGGCCTCTACTGACGCGGGGCCAGAAAACAGACAGGACCGTCTTGCATTATCCATCAGCAAAGCAAGTCTGGGAAGAACAGGCTTCTTGCTTCCCAGATTCTTCATTGCACTGGGGAGGCCTTAAGCTTTGGAACTTTCATAAAACACCAACCAACAAACCAATTTTTAGAAACATGTTTAAGAGATATCGGCTCCAGGATCACCGCAAGCCTGTACTGGGTTTGTACTGGTTAGGGATTATGCATAAAGGGATTACAGATTTTTCAAATGTAGCAGTTTAATTGTGTAACAGTGATACTGCTGAATTGTGAACATTCATGTTGCATGTTGCTGTATCTAAGGATGAGTCCTTGAGATTATATGGCCTCTTGTGTGTGTAGATATGAGCTAAACAGGGGTGGATTAACTTTTCTGGGGGACCTAGGCTGACATCAGCATAGACACAAAGTGGGGGGCGGGGCCCTAATGTTTGCTGGGGCCTTTGCTTTAACCCGCCCTTAGAGCTGGAAACTGTAGGCTTCAGCAGCCAGTCTGTGGCTCTCCTTTATGCCTCTGACTGCTTTCCTTTAAGAGACTGGGTTGCTGAGAAGTGTTGTCCCTGAAGCCCCCCCCTCCATACCCCCCCTATCTGATGCCGTTCTCTCTGTTTCCCTGCATCTCAGGCGCCGAGTGCTGGCAGAACGGGCCTGAGGTGACGGTGGACTACAACACGGGGGACCCCATGGTCCGCTGGGACTCCTATGAGAACCTGGTCACCGATGGGGACGGTAGGCGCACAACCCCCGTCTCTTTATAACCTGCCACAAATGAGGGGCATGAATCTCCCATCAGACAGGGTTATGACGCAATTCCTCTGACCTGCGATGCCTGATTCAGTTTCTCTGATATCACTGGGAAAAGCAACAGATATTTCTGTGTGTGACTCCGGAAATTTACCAGATTTTTCTTTAAAAAATGAAAACACTTCCTGATGCAGACCTATACTTCTGTCTATAATGTCTGTTTATACCACTCTATGGTACCAGTTGGCACTCTATGGTACTTATATTTTTAACGCTACACCTACGCCCCTGTGTCTGTTCAAGGACACAATGTCAGTCCTTGGAGGACTCAGATCAGTGTCCCACCCACTGAACGCCTCAGCTGTCACTGAACTGCCAGAGTCAGCAGGCCCACTCATTCAGGATGTGGAAGTTACTCTATTCATTTCCACATAATAGCGCATATAGGACATGACACCCGAACAGTGTCCCAGTGTTACAAAAATTGCTGTGGCTGAAATTTCACATCATATTTATTTAGCAAATACTTGTATCCAAAACGACGCACAACTGAACAGCAGATTTCCAAAGCACTCCAGGTCCAATGGAGTTCAGTTGAGACAGCAGGGTCAGCCATTCCCTGGTGCAACTGGGGAAAATCACTCTATTGACCATGACGTTTGGAACCAGCAACCTTCGGATCATGGGCACGGGAACCTACACATTGCCCACCCACAGCATATGGATCAGTCTGACTTACATGCTGCCAGAAGAGTACATGACTGTACCTGAGTAGAAAAGCTGGGGTTTTCCCTTTCATCAGCGCTATCTGTTTATTCTCCAAAATTCCAAAACTGACACAAAGACCCTCCAAAAAACAGAGTGACATATAGCCTTTGTGTCTAATTCATCCGTGGCTGCAGAAGTTCTGATACGCAACTGCAGAATGCTTCTTCTCATTCTGGAATCTTTCAGCATCCCAGAGACACTTTCAAGTACAAAAATGTTGCGAGTAAACGTGAATTTCACTAGGGATGGTCCTTAGCGACCCCAAGAGCCGGAGGACACATATTTACCAGTCAATAGCACTTGTCCGTTTTCTCTGAACCGCTCAGGATGTGGCTGTTTTGTCGCATTTGGAGACAGATTCCAAACCACATTGAGAGTGCCTCTCCGGGGAATAATGACCAGCACTGTTTTTGCAACTCGATCTTTTGCTGAATGTTTCTGCTGTCCAGAGCAATGCTATGATCTTGTCACTCTGTCGTGTTAGTTCCACACCACCTCACACAGACGTTCTTTCAATTATTTCAACGTGAGACATGACGATGGAATTTTCTATAATTATTACTCTACAAGTCAGCGTGCTCGGTGAGACAACTGGAATTATGGGTATATCAAGGGGCAGAAGTTTAGCATTTTCACCTTGCAATGTAGGTAGCCTATCCCAACAGCTATGAAAAGTGGAAAACACTACACAGCCATAATCGGTAATTGCTGGGAACAAACAGATCATCGACTCAGGAACAAGTAGTCAGTGCAGGACTGGCCCTGTCACCTGCTAGCATATGCTAACTACTAGTCTAGCTCTGTGACAAGAGCTTCAGATCAGACCTCAGTCATTTTACAAAGACTGAAATCTCCCTTTCATTTCTGAGTGAACGTGTAACAAATATCCCTGTTTTTCTTTTAGCTATATAAAGGCCCCATCCTCGGGTCAGAGACCGACGGGGAACAAAGCACAAACAACAACTGATACACCCGGCACTTGGGGTTTCACGCACATCTGGTTTTAGCACAGCACTATATATGTTGATGGCAGACCTGTAATTTGGCGATAAGTAGAGCTGGGAAATAACTCGAGTGAGCCTCGAAAACAGCCAACAGAAAGCGGGACCGTAGGGAAAGTGGGACCGTAGGCTAATTAAGGCAGTAGCCGGGCTTTATGAAAAGCCGTCACCACTAGGGAATGTTGTTTTCAGCTTCTGATGGTTAAGCTGATCTCGTCCTCTTTCCCTTTCTCTGTGACGGCTTTTTCCTTTTCTGCTTCTGTCTCTTTCTCTTTCTCTCCCTCTCTCTCTCTTGGACTGTGGGAGATCAGGTTACGGCCCACCTATCTGCCCGCCCCCCCTACCCCCCCCCAGCTAAGTCCTGCCCTTGTGTTTACATTCCCACTCCCATATTTGGCCAAACCAAGGTCTGGTGTATACTGCACAAACACTTACCTTCTTCAGAGAGAGAGCAGGGCTCCAGCAAGCTGGGCCTCTCTCATGCTAAACTGGCAATCGCTCGTGCCCCCAGTCACCCTCCCTGAAACATAGTCACTGGGAGTTGAGAGCAGAGAGGAGTAGAAGCAGAAGCGTTACCTGCACCTGGCTGCGAGGTAAGAAGACTTTCTTGAAATGAAGTTTAAGAGAAAGGAGAGGTTGGAGTTGGG
>JAODJW010000001.1:20247953-20258018 GCA_026777045.1 Hyperopisus bebe
GGGGGGGGGGGGGGGGGGTCTTTTTTTTTGCTGAGCTTTGCCTGCCCATTTTCTGTTTCCCAGAATAATCCCAAAGTTTATGGGACAGGCAGGAGGCCGCACTTAAAATGGGACTGACTTTTACAGTGTTGTCATCATGTGATTTCCAGTCTCCTTCCTAGAATCAATTCCAGGGTTAACTCCATGGCAGACCGGGAAGCCTTGCCCCCCCAGCTGATTAGGCTGCACATCTCCTTCCGCTGGGCTTAGTACTCTGTTCGGATTCTCCGGCTTTCTTGAATGCTCCTCGGTTTTTCCGATGCGCCACTCGGAGACACTCCGACACCCTGTGCATTCTGATGAAGGTGACCCCCTTCCCTCCCCCCTCCACTCCGGGCTTGTCCCCTGTTCCGGAAACGAAAAAAAAGGTAATCCCTCGTCTGTCTGGCCAACTTGCCTTTTGTATATGATTTCCCCACTCTGTGCGAAAGTAATGTCCCGCCAAGGGTGAATCGATGACTCCCTCAGAGGCCATCCATGAGGCTGCATGGAATACAAATCAAAAACGTTCTGTGCCAGTTAGCTCGCTACCTTCCTGGTTCAGTGCCAGCTTTGGAATTCCCCGGGCTGTGGTATCAGTCTGTTTGCCATGATTTATCTCTCTGCTTTGCGATAGCGACGATGGCCGGATGGTGGATTAATGCACAGGCTATCCTAGGCTGGGCGGCATTACCATGACTAATTATGTTTGACATTTTGATCACCAGAGATGGTGTTTAAAAACATATACATTTTGGCACAAATACGTTTGCCTGTACAGACACCTGAGTGTCGATGCTGGTGTCAGCCTGGGTCTCCCAGATAAATCGATCCATTTCTGACAATGACTAAGGGACAAGATAACCCTAGAATCCGGTTGTTTGGGAACACACAAGTTGGTCAAACCAGGGACCTGTGTGTACAGACTATTCGTCAGTCCTAGCTTGAGTGTCGTTTGCATCCAAGAGAACACTCCAGTTTCGATAAACAATCCATTCCCCCCGAATCTGTTTATCCCAGCGATGAGGCAAACAGCGTCACTTTTTCTTTTTTTTTTACAGATGGACGGAGACGTGACACAGACGTGATCTGGGTCAACCCGCTGAACTCGTGCGGCACCCAATGTCACACCGCCAAGCCCCATGACTTTCTGTTTAATAGTTTCCAAACATCTCACGATAAACTTGCAAAGGGCTGATATCTGTTTATGGTGGAAACCCAAACTGCAGCTTGTTTATGACATGGAGGCGGGATGCTCCACTCCACTCTCACAGCGTAATTAGTAGGTGTTTACATAGTTAAATGCCAACATCTAGTGGGTCCATAAATAGACAAATCGAATTTTCTAGACATGAAAAGACGCCCTCTTTTTGGCCTCATAAGGATGGGCAACATGCTTTATTTATTATTTTTTATTTCACCTTAAACACAACTTGAGACACATCATTGCCACTTTCAGGGTCAACAGTACCACTGTAATATATAAATAATAACATAAAAATATTTTCTTCCTTTGGTGTATATATAGACACACCAAAACATAGACACAGATATGTATAAATAAAGTAGGTATTAGTGTTAAATAAGGACTCTGGGATTCAATGCTGAAAACATTGTCCTCCAGTTCCAAAGATGGGTTTCAACGCTGACATCTTCTTCCAGTTAGCATTGTCCTTTTTAGGAAATTATCTTTGCAATCGTCACAATCATTAGGCCATCCAGTTATCACTGGAAGGATTCTTCAGGAAGTGATATTGCACGTGTTTGGCCAATTGCATCTCAGTACCAGTGGTATGTTTATATGTACATAAAATGTATTAAATATCCTTCTGATGGAAATATATATGACTAGCATCCCATCCAGGGTTTTCCCCTGCCTTGTGCCCTATGTTTCCTGGGACAGGATCCAGGCTTAGTGCGACCCTGTACTGGATAAATGGTTATGGAAAGCGGAATGGTGGATATACATGCTATGATGTAAACACATCCCAGGGTTGGTGATTTCCCAGAACTGACTTGGAAGTCTGATGAATGGTGTTCCCATTTTCTCAAAGGTAAGCCAATCAGAAATATGGTCCCTGACTGGATGATCTTGAGTAGATATTTTTCGTCTTTGTTTTCTGGCTTTGAGTATGTCGGGAACATTGAGGCGTTAATACTGCATGATCGATCTCTCTTACATTGCCATCACTGCCTCTTGTATCAGGCAACTCTGCGTGCCTCCGTTCCAGTGTACCTTACCAGTGCCCTCAAGCCATGGAAACGGAACCTCAATTAATAATATCCCCAGCCTGCCAAGGAGTTGCACAACTTTTGGTTATGTATAGCCTGCCTGCTGGGGACAAAGTGAAGCCTCACAGTGTAGCCAAAAGGTGTTCAGGGGACTACTGAAAACAAGATGTTCCAGTTTCATGACAAAACAAATCCTGAATTCCAGGCCGCAATCGTTCCAACCTCCTGGCACCCTGCCCTAGGAAGATGGGCTTCGCCAAACGCTGGAAGATACGTTTCCATTAAGAAAGCACCAAGTAACTCATCTGCTGGGGTTTCTGGGACTTTGTTTTGAACAAAAACCGTGCATTCAGGCGCAGGTAATGCACGAGAACACACAAATTATTGTGCCTCTCCATACTTAACCTCTCTGGTTCTTAATCAAACATCTTCACGATTTTTAGCTTCTTACCTTGCTGGCAGTTTTAAAAATTTTACAACTCTTCTCCTTTTAACGCCACATATACGTGTTTTTGCTGGAATAAAGACAAAAGACTGAATTTCAGCTGAAAACATTCCCAGAACCACAATCAGACAGCCTGTCTCTGCTGTGATTATTTGTTCCCCAAGTTTATGGCATATGTAAGTCGTCAGAAATAACATTCAGAAGAACATGTTCTCCCGAGATCATAACTACTTATGCGCTAATCCCAGTCTAGTAAGATAGCGGCTTGTCCACCATGACAGGCAGTTTATTAACAGATTATTTACCTACTTAACGTAGGCAGCTGTGTCCAAAGACGACCAACGCGACTTAACAGTTAGCATTTTTTTGTTTCGAAAACATTTATCAGGACTGTCTGGCATGTACGACTGCAGTACACAGTGCCGTAGTCAAACCAAACAGAGGTCTTTCTGACAAACAAGGTGGAAAATGGAAATATACAGCTTAAGAAACTGTTTGAATCTATGGGAGCTGATAGGTTAGAAGGTCCTGTGCTGGTGTTTGGGGACAAAGCCCATCTGTTGGAGTTTTTAAAATAAAAAACAGTGATAAATGTTCAGAACGGTCTGTTCCTATCCTGCCTGAAACCTCAGTTTTGGTAATCTTTTATTGAATCAAAAACTCGTGGCAGAGGTCAGGACCTCCTTTGTTGTAGGGTCACGAATCCGCCCATGTGTTCCGGGGGCTAGTAGCCTACAGACTGCTGTGAGATTGCTGTGCATGCCGCCTAGTCCTCCTGTAATTCATGCAGTGGATTTTGTCCCTGGTGCGGTCCAGTGCATCTCGCACACCAAAGATGGGGAAGCTGCTGACGAAGACAATGCTGGCCTTATGTGGAAATAAATGAGTATGAAGCTACAATGTCACACCCGGTTTTGCCTACAGCATTGCAATCAATGAATACAGCATATTAGCTGTGGTTATTAGATTAAGAGGCACCATATCCTGTTTCATCATCTAAGTGCCCTTGGAGAGATCTTCGGTTACTCGTGAAACTCGGGGGGGGGCATGATCTTGTTCATTATCAAGACCCTTCCCCATCACCTTGGTGCACAAGTAGCCCTTATGATGCACTTTGTATGTGTCTCCTGTAGTCTGCTTCCAAGTTTGGCCATATTGTAGACTGTAGTGTAGTGGGTGGTAGCAGGAAATCAGCCATGAATCCTGGGCAACAACTTCAGTTCAGACCAGACAGTCAGCAGAAGAGAGCATAAGAAAACCAAGCTTTATCAGTAATGATTCCTTCCAGTCAGAAGTGGGGGGTGGGGGGGTTTCAGACCTCAAAGAAACATCGTTCGGATACAAGACAAAAGGCAGGGGATCTCCAGCGTGGTGTAATTTCGGCAAAACCTAGTCAGGATTGTCCCGGAACTACCGGGAGAGTCCCATGACAAGCAGGGCCAGGGGCAGGTCACACCATCTACCGGCACACAGGAAATGCCAGTGACTCAGCGAATTGAGTTCACCCACGAGGCAGCTATATCACAAGCACCCTCCCCACCCAAAAAAAAAAAAACGAATAAATAAAACGTACCCTCCTGGAAGAACGCCATCCCTAATCTACCTCTTTAAAAGGAGAGGTCGGGGGGGGGCAGACGTCACCCGCAGCATTTACCCCAGGGGCTTTTGCTCTCGTTCCTTTTTTTTTAGCCTCCCAGGGATCCGACGGCGGCCAGCAGGAAACGCTCCATTACAAAAGGCTGCTTAAGCAACAGCGCAGCTCAGTGCTTTCAAAAGACGGGCAACAATCGACATTCATCTGGAGGGCTCACGCCTTTATTTAGCTGTTATTACCTTGACCTCTGACCCAAAGGGGGAGGGGGGGGGGCGAGACAATCAAAACGACATTTCGGGATGTTTGGCACACAGATTTCACTCTCCGAGACACCAAGAATGACTTTTTAAGTTAAAAATAATAGCCTCTTCACAATGTCTTTAAGGTAGTTGGCGTCTGTAGGATCTTCTCTGCCCATTTGCACTTTCGCTTTGGCATTGAGTGAAATTACACAGCTTGCCATTCCCTGGCCCTGCCGCTCTCATCGGCTATATACTTTGTGGGCCGCTTCGCCATCCATCGACATAATTAGGGCCAGTTCTGCTGGATCCATTTGGTTTGAGGAAAGGAGCAGTCGAAGGATGATTTTAGAAGTCACTTAAGCTCAAAATAGTGGATTTGATGACAATACCACGTTTTGGAGAGCATCCATTCGTGGACACGCACGAGAAGGGTTCCATGCGAAAACAACGCAGGATACCTCGAGCAATGCTGTCCCCGTGGAAATAAGAGATAAAATAATCAGGCAATGGGTATTGAGGAACCTACCATTTAAGCCTAAAAGCCTTCTCTTTCACTAGTGATGAAGGACTGGTGTTGAGGGTTCTCCTTCCCTATCGAAGAAAGACTAGTGCTGGGATATGAAGGTTATAGAACATACAATCTAAGCATCAATGCAATCCCCTTCAATACTGATGCAGGATTTCATTTTGAATTATGATGGTTGAGGGATGTATCATTAAAAATGCCTTTTCTCAGAGATGGACCTGTTCTGTGAGTAGGTGATGAATGGTTTACTGACAGACTAACAAGCACCTTACAAAACCTCATTAACAGCTTGAGCAAACAGAGAATCCTTTCACATAAAGGCACCACCCTGAAGCACAAGGAAATCCAGCAGGAAGCAGCACTTCAGTTCGTACTGAATCGCATCCCGCAGCAGATGAGATTACAGTCTGTCTTCGAGCGCAGCGCGTATGAAGTTACAGTCTGTTTTAGGGTGGCCTGTGTATGGGATTACAGCCTGGGTAAGAATAAAGCTGCACAAATAGGCTCCTCGTGAGGCTGAAATGACAGCACTGGGTTATAAGTTTGGATGTGTGGAAATTTTAAGATCCAAGATGTTTTGTGATGTGTCACCTGTCTCAGTGCGTAACCAAGACTGCATCTTGTGCCGAGGGAGGTCCAAATCAGCCAACTGTGAGCCGGCTCCAATGGTCCAGCGGCTCCTGCACTTACCGCCTCAGGACCAGGCTCAGCGTTGCTAAAGTCTATGACGCTGTGCCCACTGGGCCACCGGTCCATTGTGAGCCCCACCGCCCTCCACGGGGGATCTCTGTGGCATGTCTTAGCTTTCTTTTCAAGGATGGGGGTGGGCATGGTGTCCCGGGTGGTCTTGGGGGACCCGGTGCATTTTGGCTCTTGTTAGAAACCTGCCCCCCACCCCCACTGCTGTTTCTCACTATAATTGACAGTCAAGTGTTGTCGCTGGGGGGGCGGGGAACAGTGAGCAGTGATGCGTGATGAATAACAGCGACGACTGGGCCAAGCATCTCCGGGACGGAAAAGGAGGCCCATCTCAGGACCCCCGTCAGGACCGCAATGGAATCCAGGACATTCAGTTGGCTGTAAAACACTTTTATTTGGGACCTCGGGTATAATTAGAGCCTCCTGCCGGCCGTCCCAGGAGTGCAGCTGGCATGTTTTCCTTTATTGTGTCAAGCGATTTGCCAAACGCTCCGCGGCAGGACCTCCACCGGTCGCCAAGCCGCTGGGGTCGGCAGGGTCATGCTGTCCAGCTTTTTTCTTTCGCTCGAGGGGGCATGTGGGTAATTACGCTGATGAGCACAGGGAGAAAGGCAGGGGTGTTATTTGCATCCCCCATCATCGAGGCGGGGGTGCATTCCTCCGGGTACAACATCCACTGCTCCACTGTGCGCATTCCAGGCCACTCGGCCACCGGCCCTGTACCCCCCCCTGGGCATCCAGAAAATGTGCAGGTTGTTAAAGGACTTCCTGGAGTGTCCTCACCGTGCATGCTGAGTGCCTGACATTCCACACCACGCCAGGCCCCACTGCGGTGGCTTCTCCTGCCACGGATTTGCCCCCCCCCCGCCCTCCCTGCGGAAATTAAAGACGTGGGCAAATGCGGGGCCCACTGGCCGCTGCATGCAGCAGCATAATTACAGGCGGGAGGCAACCCCAGTGCTCGCCTGGTCCAATCCGCATCCATGCCGTGGCTGCACGTTTGCCTGTCCACGGGAAAATATGGTACTCCGGTAGTCATTCGGGATTTGTGAAGTAACCAAAAAGGTTACCCTTTCAGCACCTGTGACACTAAAAATCCTCACTCACACACACACACACACACACACACACACACGTTTGTATCCATACCTTTCTAGGGACCATCCATTCATTTCTATGGGCAGAACCATAATCCCAGCTGTGATGACTACCCAGCCATAACCTTAACCATAAGTAACAAAACAAAATATTTAGTTTTTTGATTGCAGGATTTTTATAAAATGGAGCTTCCCATTGTAAAGACCAAAAAATAAAAACACAATGTTGAAATAAAAGGTATTTGTCACATAATGGGGAAATTGGGTCCCCACTATGTAATATATACATGACCCACACACACACATATACAAACATATATACACACACACTCACCGCCAGGAACAACAGATTGTTTCTGGTGGTATTGCACATTAGTCAGAACCAGTTAATGTCCTGATCGACTGTGACTGTCTGGGGACAAGCCGTGTTACTTACAAGTTACTTACAAAAGTAATCCATCAAAGACAGAGGAGGAAAATTCTGGCCCAGAAAGTTCAAATCCAGACCCAGGTTTTGTTTCAACCAACCAGTTGAGTATAAAGAGTCACAGTAACAGAGTACTCAACTGGTTGGTTGAAACAAAACCTTGGTCTGGATTTGAACTTTCTGGACCAGGGCTTTCCACTTCTATCTAATGGATTACTTTTGTGAGTGACTTCCCCAACACTGGGGAGAATATGGTGTATACAGGAGAAGCAAAAGGGGTGGGGCTGGATGTGTGTGTGTGGGGGGGGGGGGGTTGGTTCAGGAGCATAAGAATCCGGTAGATGAGAACAAGCAGCTTGGGGGAGACCTCATGGCTTGACTGGGAGACAGTCACCTGGTCACTAAATGAGACAACCTCAGCACAGGGGGGGTCATGAGGGGAACTGAGAATGCAACTAACCAAGAGAGGCACGGATTCCAAATCCCTGTCTAATCCCTCCAGGGTCAGTGAGCTCCAGTGACCCAAAGCTAAGACAGGCCTGCTACGCCACCTTGGACAGGATCCGCCATCACTGATACAGTGATCAGCTGTTTACTGGATGACAGGCGGAGATTTTAGTCTAATCACAGCTCTCGCTTAGAGAATCAGGCATAAACATGCCTCTGACCCTGATTCACAAGCCCGAGGACCGCCAGCTTGGAGGAGCCAGCGTTCTTTATTTAGTTTTCCTCCCTCCTCATCAAACCATAGTTTTCTCACTACATCTCCCATTTTCTCTCGAGTCGACTAGCCGAACCCGGCTCAGCGAAGCCGGAGGCGATACTTTTTTTTGGCCCACATTGCAAACATTCTCTCAGACGCTGACAGTTTAGACGAAGCAGAAATCCCCGTAGAATAACAGCGGTGAAAAGTTAAAAATACCAACATTCCAGTGGATAAACTCGCGCAGAGGACGGCAATCGAAATCCTGGCTTTTTTCCCTCCGGAGATATTTGGGTTTATCTGAACCTTCCCTTCCAGTTTCCGCCTCTCCTTCTCCGGGACCCGACGACCTCCCACTTGAGCATCTCCGCTGTGTAACATCTGTGTCAGACATGTGGCACTGATGAAATCCTGTCACGGTACGTCACGGAACAAGCCCCGCAGCACCAGGGCGGAAAGGCTCCCCCTTGTATGGGACCCGGGCTCCACGATGATGGAGGAAGAGAAGCTCGCCATGTTAGTCCCGCACTAATGATATGCTCTCACTTCTCTCTACCTCTCTGAAGATCAGCAAACGCTGTAAGAGATTCTGCTCATGTAAAACTACCATGTGCCAACACAGAAATGCAAAACTGAGAATGTGATGAGGTCAAGCAACTGTTAGGAACTGCTAACAAGTAATCCAAACACAGAACTGCTGTATGAAGAGCAAGTTTCAGATTTTTCTGATGCTTCTTATCCAAAGGGACTTACAATAGAGGGAACACCATGGGATGTCACCCTACAACTTTTGCATGGCTAGTGCAATGCTCTACTTTTGAGCCACATATGCTGCTGAAGTGCCAAAACTTGCTCAGTCTGTTTTTCATTGCTGTTCAGACGAAACCACCAATAACCTAATGTCAGGCTTCCTCATCATTTGTTACAGTTTTGGGAACCAAAACTCACTTAGTCCTCATGTAATCCAATAAAGAACATTCATTCAATTTTCAAAACTTATTAAGCACACAGACATTTTCCCGTGGACTGACTGAGTTTTGGAAACTTACTCTTCATATATGAATTTGGTGTCTAAACCAAGATTCTGTGGTTGAGAGCCTGTAGTCTCCGAAAAAAAAACCCTACTTTTAAAATAAAACACAAATACATGGTTTATAGGTGGCAGCCTAGCAAGTCCTGTTAATCCAGGTAACACTAAAATGCCACAGAATCCATCCATCCATCCATTTTCTATAACCATTTGTCCTATTCAGGGTTGCGGGACGTCTGGAGATCATACCAGAAACTATGACGCAAGGCAGGGAACAACTCAGGATGGGGCGCCAACCCTTCATGACACAAAATTTTAAAACTTTTCCTAACACATTAAACTTTACAATTACATTTTTAATTGATTCATATACAAATAAGTGACATACAGAAGCCCCACCCAGACTGCTGAAGCATCAAGTTGATCCCTGACTGGCACAGCTGTTGGGGTCACCTGTGAGGTCATCTTCTTCGGGGTCTCTGACGCACCCTAGCAGAATGCGATGACCCTCTATCAGAAGACACCCATGTTTCCCAGCAAAAGTCCAGTTCCGCTTCTGTCCAGGCATTGTAACGAGAGAACAAACAAGACAAAGGGCAGCAATGTTACGAAATGGCAGCGGAGCACCTTAGGCTTCCAGCAGGGGGCAGGAGAAGAGAGCAACACTTTGGGCCCTGAAGTTGGGGCAGACAGCTCCCAGAGGCTCCTTTCTGAATGTCGCTCCACACTAGAATTGGCATGACTTTCACCTGACTCCTGACATTCTGGATCTGCGCCCTACGACCTGGCTCGAAAGCCATTGATGGTCAGGGCAGGGGATGCTGATCCTCTTAGAAGATTGACGCTAAGGGGGTACAGAGGGCCCTAGGCTTCATGGGCCTGCACGTCGGTAAGTCAGAGCCCATTATCTGCCCTGTATCTTCCTGGGAGCCTCTTCTATCTGATCTCGGTATGGTGGCACTCAGTCCTGCATCTCCACTCACTATCGCCTGCTCTCCTTCAGCTTTCACTCGCTCTCCTTGTCTTTTCCCCCACTCTTTCCCCACCCCCCC
>JAODJW010000001.1:20280379-20315801 GCA_026777045.1 Hyperopisus bebe
TGTTCAATAAACATGTTAAGTGCATATATATCCCCTTTTTTCTTGAGTCTGTTTGCTCATGCAAAATGAAATGCGATGAATATAGATTTAAAATAAAGGCTATTTAATCGTGATTAATCGAAATTAATCCACAGCAACCCTGTGATTAATCTGATTAAAATGTTAATCATTTCACAGCACTATTATAAATATGATACTGCAGGAAAGCTTCAAAATGTTGCATTAATCAGAAATGGGTTGAACCTAAAAATAAAATACAAAATTAACAACTTGAATCATCTAATCTTAAATATGATTTTCGCTAATTGGGTGCACAAACTCGCCTTCCCAGATTGTAGTATCACTATGTTATTCTTATTTGTTAACTACTATGGACTATTCCAAGGTGCTTTATGGGGAAAATATATTACATAAATATGTGAATGAACCTGCAGTGTCCGCTCTTACCAACCTCATGGACCACAATTTTGAAATACTGTGACTTTGGCACATTGACAGAGGTATGTGCATTCCAGGGGCGTCGGAAGTTGGGGGAAGCATCCACTCCGATATCGGCAGAACCCCTGCCCCCTGCCCCCCATCCTTCACAGTTCATAAATAAATATATGACCAGCAGCATGTTCCTTAGGTTTCATTATGAATCTACGCGATACTGAGGCCAATTTGCGGCACATTCAGAGCGCAAGGACGAAACCTAACGAAGATTGTAGTCCGGTATCAGACAAAATTATTTTATCATATGGATCAGTTATTTTTTAGTTAAGTGATGCCTTGTTGTAAAACTACCCTTAACTATGTTAGTCTTATTTTAAATGAGCAGTATGAGCCGACAACAGCGATTACAGACAGCTAAGAGATGCTCAGACCAACCTTACGAAAAAATGTCTTACGGAAGATATACATAACTATGAATGGCTCGGGAAACACATCGGAGAGTTAAGACACAACTTAAGGTAGAACTTAGGAACAACACAGCGTTAAGAAGGTTTCGAGAAACCAGGCCTAGACCTTTTCTTCTCTTCAATTCTCTACAGACATTAAAGCACAGGGAGTTTAAGCTTCACTAAAACAATTTTTAAAACTTAAAATTTAGCAAGTTTTGCAATTTTAATCATTATTCCTTTTCAAGACCTAGTATATATTCAAAAATCAGTTTTCCGCTGCTTTTGCATGAAGGCTGCATGCCTTTTCCGAGACAATCATAAACAGGTTTGTGAAAACATTACACTGAACTCCAATTTTGCTTTATAAATACCTCAATAATTTTTACAATAAAATCACATTGCTATCCTAGTAGCTATATTATACACAATACTCTGCTTTATGTCATCCATACCTTATCTTGACCAGTCCGGCGAGTCGGGTTCACGCACACAATCGATTAAAATTGTATTTATGGTTAAATGATTCATTCGATTCGTTACGTTTGTATTTTTGTTTTTAAGTTCTCCCCAGTTCTGATTAATGCAATATTTTGAAGCATTCCTGTAGTGTATATTTACAAGAACATCACTTCCTCTCATGCGGCAGTCAAGCAGTTGTTGCATGGCGGGAATAATAAATTCTCGAGCCATCGTTGTCAACCAATTAGGTGTTCCGATATTTATTAAGGTCGCACTTAAAAGGTTCTCCCTTATGCATCCATTAGAAGATTGTTCGGGAAACAGACATAGGAAAAAATACCTTTCGTACGATACATATATATCTTTACGATCTTCGTAAGACGATATGAGTCGTCTTTATCGGAAACGCACCCCAGATCGCAATTTTAGCTTCGGTCTCTTCATTTGTCCACGCCTCCTTTATTCATTTGTTTGTTCGTTTATTCTTTTCCTTTTTTCTGAGTTCGCAACTTGTTGCTAGACATCGGGTGTATTGTGTTTCAGAGGCCTATTTTCATAATTAATCGACAAAGAAATCCCACCCCAAAGGAGGCCTACCGAAGTACCTAAGTACCTCAACTTGTTTGGCACTTTTTGTACTGGAACTTTTGGTACTGGTACTCGATTGGAAGTCAATAGAAAAGGGAAAGTACCAAAAGTACCATACCTGGTGCGGAGGAAACCGCCATAAGGACAATAAAGGAAGCTAAATCCAATCAAATATCTAACTATGTTTTGTACTTTGTACTTGACAAGATTTGATTCTGCAGCAGAAATTAGTGTAAAACTAGATGATTACTTAATAGTTGAGTTTATAACTGTCTTTGCTCATTACACCACATGCTTAACGAGAACTTGAAATTCGATGTGTGTGGCCAAAAGCATCGAGCTTTTCTGAAAAAATATATCAAACAAACACAACACCTTATGAAAGGAACTTGTGAAACTGAGTAAAAAAATCTCCACGAAATGAAAAAGCTGAGATTTATTGGTGCAAACCAGGAAATAGGGTGAGTGTGGATCGCTAAGTATATAGCAGAAGAGGAAGCCAGAATACGGGAGGTCCCAGCTGGGACCTCTGGAGATGGCAGTTACCATCCAAAACAAACAGGAGCCAAAAAGGGCTCCGTCGGCAGACCTTTGTGTGAAGACAGTGGTGCAAATTATGGCCGAACGCTCTCACAAACTCTGGTTCCTGCTTTATCCTCAATAATCTACTTATCTTTTTAAGTTTCCGTAAATGAAGGCAAGACAATACGTTGTTGAGGATAAGTAATTTATTAAATTATGTGTGCGCGTGCGTATGTATATGCTACCTGTATATATACACATTTATATATTCATTTACATAAAACAATACGTCAAAAATTATAAAAGTGTACATACAAGTGATAGAGCAGTTGCTTTGGGATACAACAAGATCATAGCAGCTGTCTTCAATCGAACGTGACGGACCACACTTACAAAAATACAGCGGGGACAACAGCAGCATTTACGGCAAAGCGGAAAGCCTCGGTCTTGTTCTTGCAGCCACCGAGGTTCAGCGTGATCTGCAACGTGCACGCAACATAAAACGTAAAAACAGACGCATCTTGGGGGGTTGGGGGGTCAACAGAGCACAAGTGACAGAGGTAGGTTCAGTACCCGTTCGCAAGGTAACGAAAATGGCTGATGTCATCGACTCTTTAATGCCACAAGTATATAAAGGTTAAAGCACCTCATATTCACGGGGTGAGCGCATTTGTTCCAACAGAAAGGACGAGAAAAACATGGTCGAAATGGTTAACAATTACGATTAAGGAATCCCCAGGGAATGAAAATGCCGGTTCGTGAACTACATCAACATTGTCCTGGTTTGTGGGAGAAAGGGACAGTGGGAAAGAGACGGCTGAGGTAAGCCCTGTAATGGAGTTATTTAGAACGCAGATTGACACACTTTTGCTATATACATCGATACAAAAAATAAGGCATAATATTTATATAAATATTCTTAAAATAATTACAAATATTCAATACCAATATGCATACACAGAGTTTAAATAAATAAAGCTATATCGTAAATAAACTTAGATTCGTTTTTTTTCCTCATTTTCCTTGCAGAAAAATAGATTTTTTTTTCCTGAAGGGGTGGGGTTGACAACCACAGTTAACAATCGCAGACAGGGTACCTGAATCAAAATAATGTACATCAAAATAAATAGGTATCAAAAGACAACACGATGTGCGTGTGTGTGTCAGTGGTCGCGGGTCTCGGCGCTGTCAGTGGGTAAGCTCTTGCTGGCAGTCAGATTCAGCCAGGGGGTCGATGGAGCCGAGGATTCTCTTCCCATTCCAGGAGGACACGCACCAGCACCGGCCTCTCCGGCCTTCCAAAGACGTCTCACACTGTTAGGGGAGGATAAGTAAATTATGTTACTATTCGTATTAATGGTTGTTTAAATGCACCATATTCCCAATTGCGTTTTTATGATTGCCGTATATAGCGTGTGAATGGTGTGGCATCACCGAATCCCTGGATCCTGCGTGAGGTTCTTCCTATCTCAACTGCTTGTCCTGCTTCTCACCCGCCAAGCCTGAACGCTGTGTTTTAATCATCCGCACGGAACACCTCGCTAACTCAGTAAACGCCTGTACGGTCATGCACTAGTCATGTACGAGCTTGACATAAGAGTGCAAGAATCTACACAGTGAACGGCATCCAGAATTAAAGCAGCGGCTCTGGCCATTGCTTTGGGCTCGGTGCCTGATAAGCAGGTGGCGGCAGGGGTACATGCAGGTGGGATGCTTTTCCACTGACGGTGTGGAGTCAGCTCGGTCAGGAGGCGACACGCCGCGTACCTGCTTGGCTTTGTAGAAGCCGTGCTTGTCGCAGTTGGGGAGGTAAAATCTGGTGGGCTTGTCCCCTGGGTTCTGCTGGAACTTGGCGATCTTCTCCAAAGCTCTCTGCAGCTCGATGTGGCAAGGGCCCTGCCAAAAAGAGACGCGCGATGAGTTATTGGTTGCTTGATTGTACATGCAGCCAACCCGTCCGCTACGAAAAATTCTGCGCTGCCTGCCCAGACAAAAGTTGGGATTACTTGAATACTGCGTAAACCACAATGCTCGTAGCAAGGGGGTTATCATGGGCTGCCATAGGGAATACGTGCTAGCCATATCTGCCGCATTATCTTACACTTTAGATTGGTTCCGTGTGAATGAACGAACATACACACTCTTACTAAGCATCCCAACAGTCTGTGCGGCAATCCGATTTTTTTTAATGACATAACGAATCGAAATCAAATGCTTGTTGGACTAAGTTGGGTTAAATGTGATTGAATGCAGTACGATCGCCGCAACTCCACGTACAATTCATAGCACATCAGTGTCCCCTAGTGGTTGCCGTCGGATTTAAAGCCCAGCCGTTGCAAAGCGCTCGTCCCCTGCAACACATGTTCTTCTAAACGATCTTAGGTTTTACCCAAAAATATAAATAAAATAAAAACTGCAATTTGAATTAACAATGACTACGCCGAGATCGTCACTTTATGGCCAACTTTACTGAAACGACGCGTCTTCGGCAATACGGACACATATGCATGTCCGGTGCTTACCTGCTCTGTCAGTTTCTTTCGAATGACATTGACCTTGGCTTTCATACTCTCCTGGGCGTCCGCAGCAGCTCTCGGATCAAAAGGCTTATTGTGGCCAGGGAGGTACAGGGCTGGTCCATGATCGGGAGCCGCAGCGCTGTTTCTTGCTTCGGTGTCAGTGTCATCCTGATCTGAATGAGACACCCAGAGTAATCACACGTGAGACATTGACATTAATAATGCAGAGTGCAATCAATAAAGATATGAATTCGTTTTAATTATTGTTCAGCGAGCACACGCCAATAAAGCCACAAAATAGCCAAAGTCGCATGCGTTTTTCATTTTCATTGTATCAACTTTTAATAAGGCACTTCTAAGGACAAAATCAATAACTTAATATCGTAAAAATTATGAACGTGAGAGATCGGAATAAATGGCATAGAAAGTCAAACTGGAAAAAATTGTGTAGCCTATATGTACCCATGGGCTGGCTTTGCTCAGCTTCGGGTATCTCCGTGCAGACAGCTTGCCCGCGGGTGAGAGAATGAAGGGGTCTTGGGTCCCCGGGTCTCGGTGAGCATCGTAAGCCAGATCCACAATGCGCCGTGTAGATCCCGCAAAAGTCCCCTTTCTTCAGGGCGCAGGCGAAGCAGCATCCGCAGCCCGGTTCCGGGAGCACCTCTTCGCAACCGGGCGCCACCGCCGGGCATTCGAGCACCTTCTCCGGCGTACAAGGAGCGCAACGGATGGGCTCCGGTGCCAGCACAGGCGAGCCCAACGCTGGGTCCAGAAGGATAGAGGACACTGCCACCACCCAGAATTTCAAAAATAATCCACACATCACAAACGGAGAGTAAAGAAAACAACTAACAAGTATTGCAGTGTCTCGCTACAGTAAGTTGGTCTTGTGGTGGATGACTAACTTCAGCCGGCGCTCGGCAGCATTTATACTGAGGCTTGACCTCCAGTGGATGTTAATGTTTGACGCATCGCTGATATTAATGATTTCTTAAAAGAAGGTGTGATGCTCCGATGTCCTCTGATTGGTTTGCGTAGATCCGGACCGGGGCTTAATTGAATTCAACATGGAAAAGACGTCAATATTTACATAGGAACAAACGGTACCGGCACGTCGCTTTGCAAGGAAACAATATCGGTGAGTGACGACAAGAGAAAGAAAAAAAAGTCGGCTCTTCCCACAAGCGTTAATGAGTTAGCTTCTATAAATGGTATCGTGTGCTGCCTTTGGTAGCCTCTTATTATTTTCCCAGGCAATCGTCACGTTAAATAAGCTATTTCTGCAGAAAGTACACTTGCCCCCTAAGTATGGATGCATATCGGAATTGATCAGATAAACGTTTGAAACTGGATAAAATATGTGTTTAGTGATGCTGGACAGTGGCACACAATAGACTATCTATTATGGAATAATGAGCACACTGTGTCCCATTCATTGCGGTTTTTTTCAGCCATTCACAACACACCCAGAAGCCAATTCATAACGCTGAAATACACGGTATAATTACTATGGTAAGTTAATGACATTATTCGAATTAAAGCGTCTAGTTTTTGTTTTGCTCTTGAGATCACCTGGCCTTCACACTGCTGTGTGAATAAAGGAGTTGTCATGGATTGCGCTAAATCGTTGCCCAAGCTCTCTTACGTGACCTTTCTCAGGAGAGGGAAGCCAAGCCGGGATTAGTTCTGAAGGAATCCTATTGTAATTACCCATTTCCTGGTGTAGTATTAGTCACTTACACGTTTTTTTTAATCTAGAGCAAACACTGGCATGGAGGGAGACACGTCTCCTAGTCCCGCAGCTGTCCGATTCTTCCGCACGGAGCGGTGCGTTTTGTCATCACCGGTCCGAATACTCGATACAGAAAATATGCCGTGAATGGAGTCCGACACTGACCGACCAGCGACCGACCAGTGACCCAAAGCAGGGAGAGGACCCGGACTTCCCGATATAACGATGATGTGATATGCCAACGATCATTTGAGATTTCCTTCTCTCCACCTTCTCCAATAATTATAGTGACCATACGGAGCACTGAGACTTGCGTATATATAGATTTGTCCACTTTAATTTAATATAGGTTAAAATATTAAAGCCCTTTATATGAAGAAACATTTCTAAATTGTTGAGGCTTGCCACCCAGTTTGTTTCACATTATATGAAAAGATAGAATAATAAATTTACAATCTGGCCAGTATTCAAATCAAGCGTGATTCCGATGATCTTGCTCTGAGAAAAGCGCAGTTCTACAGTTGCAGAAAATGCCTAATGTCCTTGGAGGCACATGGCACGAGGCTGATAACATAGGGTAGTGGCATGCCAGTCTATTGTGAGGCACGCACGCACACACCCGGAGATATTCACACTCCCCGGGTCACCTGAGCTGCACGTCTTTGCACTATGGGAGGAAACCGGAGAGCCTGGAGGAAACCTGCATGAACACAGCGGGGAAAAGCGGGAGGTGGTACAGGGGAGCCCGCCCTCTTTGCATCGGGATCTCCAGCGCTGTAGGTGTGAGGCAAGAATACTTTGGACAGAGTCGCGTACTAACTGCGCTCATTTGGAAGGGCTCTATTTTTGGAAGGGAAGGAAAGATTATAAGGTCAGTTGGTGATTAATGTAGTGGACCTCCTTCCTGACTAATGGCAGTTTCCATCACAGGAAGAAGAACATCACTATGTCGTTGGAGGACTCTTTAACCTAAATTACCTTAGTAAACATTCCTGTACATGAATGGGCAGCCCCTGTTTATGGACGGGCAGCTTGTACAATCCCTGATCGTGAATGTGTTCTGTACATGTACAATATATGTATATAAAGTGTAACCTGTACAATTCCTGATTAGCAACGTTTAGTTTCTATACATAAATGGGTACTTTGTATGTGAAATCTTTGTATATAAATAAGTATAACGTGAAATCCTAGTTTGCATATCAAAATCATGTAAAATACAAATATAAATGAGTGGTACTGTAGGTACATTTTCTGTATTTACATGGGCAGTATGTACTCTGCTTTCATTGTTTGTTCTTAGACTGTGTGTACAATCCCTATATAAAATAGGTAGTGCATACATTGCCTGCATATAAGAAGCATGTAAAGTGATGTTCAGAGGTGATCCAATATACAGTGGCATTTCAAGAGTGAGGTTTCATGTGACGAGCTTTCTGGTACGGTGGGGGGGTGGGGGGAATCCTCAAAGCCTGGAGATATTAGAGCCATTGTCTCACAGCTTCATGCAATATCTTCGGACAATGCAATCCCAGCAATCCACTCTAGGGGCCTGACGTTGATTAATGCATCGCTAGGGAGAGCAACATGGGAACCTGTTTTCGAAAGAGCATCTGGATTTCGAAAGCGTGTCAGGGTACACTGACCCTCTCAGACACTCCCGGCTATTTTCATTAGGCGTGGATGTTTTTCGAATGTTTGAGACCAAGCAATGGGTGGTGAGCTGTTGCATTATGGATGGAGCAGATGATACCAGAAATTGTTTGCCTGGTCGTCTGTGTTTTTCTGGAGGCCGGTGACTCTGCATAACCTCTCGCTGGGTTTCAGGCTTGTGCAAGACCAAACAAAAAAACTGACCCCAAAGTTCAGTGTCCGCATTTGAGAAGCGCGACCCATGCGCTGAGCCCTGTGTGTCTGTTTAATGCCCCCTGCAGGTCACATGACCAGGTGGAAGTTCGACCAAACTGACTAATGACATCATATGGGTCTGCTCACCATTAGCCAATCAGCTGCTCATTCTCAGGATCACCTGACATCTATAGACAAGCAATAAAATACAAAGTATTCAAGCCATATCATCATAACTAACTATGAGTCTGTATTATGTTGTAATCCTGCTAATCAGAACAGCTTGTTGCTATCCTACTAAAATGCTCAATATGAATTGACTCAGTAAAAATTCTAGGTTTCTGAGTTCACTTGGACAAATGTTTCAGGAAAGCAACCGTAATCATAACAATGGCAACAGCACAACATTTCTGAAGGAAGAACATCCATGGAATGCAGATGAATGAGGTCACAGTTTTCCATATGTGGGGGGAAAATACTTGATTAACATCTCCTAGAAGAATTAAAAGCACCCAAAGGAGTCATTTATCTTCCAACTGCTTGGAGGGGTTGGGGGTGGGGGAGAATATCCCAGGCAGCATAAGGCAGGGGTACATCCCAGAAGCCTGACCATCACTGGGTGGACAGTCATACACCACAGGCAATTTATAGAGGCAACTAATGCTAATTGCATGTCTTTGAACTGCAGGGAAAATGGGAGCACCCTGAAGAACCTGGCAGAAGCACAGAGTGGGGGCGGGGTCGAACCTCCAACAAGTGTATGGCTAGTGGGGCACCTTTCAATGGAGTTATAACTTAAGTATTGCTGGAAAAAATCATGCAGAAACCATGACTCCAAGCATAGGGGGTTAGAAGTTGATTATATAGATTAGGATGGATAGATAGACAGACAGACAGACAGACATGCAGCTGTGAGTCTGCTTAGCCATGATCCTCTCAAGCTAGGAAGTTTGAAGAATACGCTTTGGCTGGGCCACCTGAGGATGTTTAGAGGCTTGTTCCAGTCTGATCAAGGACCTTTTTGTACCTTTCCCTCAGTCCTGACCCGTTTCCTGGTCCCTGTCTCAAAGAAGCGTCCCAACAGAATGATACTACTACTTGAATGCTTTATCGTAGAGATGGTATTAACCAGGTGATGAGGTGCACTGTCCTCAATAAACATGGCGTTTAATTTTTATTTAATCAGACTGGAAAGTCTGAGGCCTTATTGATTTTTTAGCAAAACTTGAATCAGGTGGTCTAACAGAGTTTCTTCAGCCGAGCCGCTCCATCATGGAGGAAAAAAAGCCTTTATTTAAAGATGTACATTATTTAATATCCACATACCCAATCTTGCTTTCCTTTAAGATATTTGCAGGCAAGATTGAAGCTTAGGAGCAGAGTACAGGGTTAGACATTTATTCAGGCTGCAGAGGCATTTTTGGGGGCCTTGCTCAAGGGCCCAGTGAGAAAACTGTTCTACTAAATTTGGGATTTGAACCAGCAACCTTCCGATGATAGGCACAGAGACCCAACCTGCTGAGTCGCACACCACCCAGCACACCTGATGGACAGAGTACTGCAATAACTTATCTTTCTAGCTCAATCCCTTATCGGTAAACAGGAACTCTGAAGCTCTGCTAAAGTGGCCAAAGCCCTTCTTGCCCAGTAACCCTATTTAGCTGGATAGCTAAATTGAGTCATAGTGATTCCAAAGTACTTGCATCTGGCAATGATGGAAGTCAGTGTGCTCCTGGGAACCACCAACACATTGCCAAGTTTTAAACCCCATTTTCAGATATATGCATAATCACCATCTAGCCTCAACCACATACAGAGAGTTCCCAGGCCAATAGCTTGGCCTTAATTCTGCCATGGATTGTGAGCTTTGAGGCCTTATATACCCAGCCTTTCTAAATCAGGTCCAATCAAGTGAATGTGCCCCAGGTGGCTACAATCATGTTCTAGAGCAGTGTTTCCAATCTGGTCTTCAGGGACCCACAGTTGGTCCATGTTTTTGCTCCTTCCAAGCTCCCTACCTGACATGGACTCTCTGCAGGTTCCCAAGGACCGGATTGGGAAACACTGTTCTAGAGACTTCTCAGTGCATGCTTATGAGTTCAATTTGCAGTGAAACATCTGAGTGTTTATACAAATGGGAGATTTAGCTTTTTTATTTTTAACAAATTTGCAAAAATACTTGTATACATGTTTTCATTTTATGGGTTATTGTTTGTTGATTGAATTCAATCCACTTTGGAAAAAAAAGTCCACAACACAACAAAACTTAGAAAAAGTGGAGAGATTTAAGTAGTTTCTGAAAAACAGATGTTAATAAATGTTAAATGACATGTTGACTGAATTAATGTTGTTTGCTGTCTGTTATTATTTGGGTATGACACATTTTACAAAAGGAAATGAACTTCAGAGGCGATGTTGGGAAGAGATATATTTGTTTCATGAGGCATTATGGGATATGTCAGAGAAAGAGGGGTTGTTTCTGGGCAAGGACGTGACGCTGAGTATGTCCCCGGTGTGTTGAGGAAGGGGGGGCTCCTGAAATGGTTTTCCCTCCATTCTGAGTGCTGGAATAGTTCCTCTTTGTGGAAAGCAGAAGAACATTGCCCCCCACCCCCACTATCCAGCTGAAAAGGGCAGCGGGGGGGTATCCTGTAGTACAGACGTCCAGTGTCCCAGTTCCTCCAGCTTCCGTCAGCGAGGGCTGCCGGGATGAGGGAGCTGCACATGGACCCCCGCAGTGCTGCACCTTCATTTCCTGCCCCGTGAACAGCTCTACCGTGTCACACACGATAAAAGCCATACAGCAATCCTGCTGCAATGTGAGAATGCCAGGGAAGCGCAGGCCGCATCACACTGCGAGCCCGACTTCCTCCACGTCGCTTCCTCCCCACCACACCACTTGCTTGCTCGCATCCCCCCCCCCCCCACTCAGCGTCCGTGTCGCTAAAATTAGCATTAGCAGACTTGGGGTGTGCGTGTATGTGTGTGCGCTTGAATGAGTTGCAGGCCGTGGAATTTTTACATTTTGGCAATACATTAGATACGGAATGTGGAAATTTCTGGAATATATAGTGCTGAGAATCTACTCCAGTGGGCAGAATGTGAATGGTGGCTTGTGTCAGTAGCGTACAGAGCTGCTAGACGTTAGCTGCCACATTTACAGATGGCCAGGAATCCTCCGCATATTTTCTGAGATAGGCCTCTGTGAGCATCCCTCAGTCACCCGCACTGCTTCTTCAGGTCTCAAATTTATTCTTTTTAAATATGATCAATTTCAGAAACAATGCGTTTTTAAGCCAGTAAGCCTGTTTGTTTTGGTATCCACCCTGATGATTCATTACTTTAGGGCCCAGAGTTTTTTTTTGACCCACATGGTGTTATGAGGTTGACACAATTGTTTACATTATAGTGCTTTCAAAAAGAGATCTATGAGCATCTTTACCCATAATTCTTAACAGCAGGTTACGTACTCCAACTCATAACAGCAGGTTATGTACGCTAACTCATAACAGCAGTCAGGTTTTAAACCATAAACCTTTGAAAAGAAAAACTCCCTGAGCTTGAGGCAGCAATGTGTAAATGCATATATATAATATGACAAATCAACCATATTTGTTAGTATGTTCAGGCTATAGTGTCAAATAAAACAAAAAAAGAAAAACTAAGCTAAAAATAGCTGAAAAAAAAGCTGAAAAACTACAGTCAAGTTCACCACGAATGTCACCTGTGAGTGTTGCAGAATAAACAAAACTAAACCTAATCTAAAATAAAATAAACTCTATAGGTGTCTTTTGTTTGTAGTGACCTCCATCTTGGTAAGACAGACATTTCATAGCCTCTCTTATCTCTGTTGAAATGGAATGAAGCACTTTCCCGAACTGGACAGGACCCAGCTGCCCACAAGGATGATTACCATGCTGCAGAAATTCTGACGAGATGGTATGGTTTCATGGTTTTTTACCATATAATATAACATTACAGGACATTCCATTGTAAAAGCTGCCTCCCCAGGCTTGGCTTGTACCACTTCTCTGAGGGCTAAGGAGGAGTCTGGTCTTGCATAGCAAACTCTAAATTAGCGTCTCGTCTGTTTCTGTGGTGCACCTTAATGAGCTTTACGTCAAACAGCGCGACGGTCAGGCACTGCGGCATCTCCGTTGGTTAAACCAAATCTCGGTGCTTCAAACCACCATCTGACTCGGAAACAGAGAGTTAAAGGTTTGATGATGCCTTTCTGGTTTATCTGGTGCAAGATTATGGCGCCAGGGTGTGGGGATCTGTCCCAAGGGTGTTCCTTATTTACCGTAAAATTTGTTATTTTGCTCGAACACGGACTCTGCCCCTGGATTCAATACGTTAAGTATGTTGGTTATTCCCGCACTCCAGGGAGCGGCAATTTCAGGAAGCGACAGATTCCCACATGTGAAAAGAGGGTAAACATGCATACCCCCACTTTTATGACGCCACAGAGATACCAGATATCTGCTAACTCATGGTGCAGATCATTCATTTACCCAGGAAGGGTGGTGAGGTTGGCCTTATTTTTTTTGATCCACCCTCAGTGACACAGAGGCTATGGGTTCACTAACGATACATTTGACGTTTGCCGCAAGTTCTTTAATCTTTTTTACTGCTTTTATCTTGGTGATTTAAAAAGAAAATTTATTATCAGATCTCTGCAAGAAATATTTTGGATTTTTCTCATAGGGGGGTCACTTGCAACAAAATCTTTTTTTTTCGTTAACATATAATATAGTATATAATTTGGCTAACTTACTTAACTACTTGAATAATTTATAACAAAGGCGGATATTTTGTTAGCACCTAAATCAGAAATTCAGTATTTGATCCACTGTGCTACATGTCATCCACCTTGAATGCGAAATGTAGTTGCTGGTTCATAGCATTTCATGTGCTCTGGTCACAGATATTTTGTGTCCTTTTTTCAGTCCCAGGATGAATGGGAAAAAAAAGAAAATTTTCACATATGTTCCACTGATTAGCTGCACACCCCCAAGAATGTATACAAAATGTACCTTGGCGCAGGTCAGGAATGCATGTTTTCAAAACACTGGCTTCCACCGGAAGGATCTGGAACGCCGGCATGTTTGCCCGCTGTTTGCCGGCGTTTGTTTGCTCTGTTTGTTTGGCCTTATTGCACAGGCTCAATCCCGGATCTGTTTGAAGATTAGCTTTCAGCAAAAAGGAGTCTAGTCCCTCCCTATGATATGAGGTTAGCAGGATGTTGAATGTAATGATTTTTTTGGCATGTATTATTTTACAGTACCAGTACTCTGTGAAAGACCCTTATGAAAATAATTTTAGCGTCAGGTTTTAGCAAATCATGACTTTGTTTAGCTATTCCTTATCAGTCTGGTAAACATCCCGTGGATGCAGTATGAGGCAGAGGGTGACATCAGCATGGTCCTTCATTTCGCGGTGTTCCTCTGGGTACCGTCCCAGGCCCCTTGTGATTTCTACATATATGCATAATAAAATTAATTAGAAGCTTAACATTTAAATTAGGTCCAGCTAGGCAATTTCCAGTTGTAGCAGTAGTGCCAGAAAGTTATGAAGATTAGGTTGTGTGATCCTTGATTGCAACATGAATTAATTTCGATTAGATTTTTACGAACACTGTTTTGATTAAGAAGTATTAGTAATGTTCATTTCATTAACGACTGTACTGATACCAGTCTTTTAGTCATGGATAATCTAATTAATACTACTTTCATTAAGGATGTTGTCCCTTGATGGTGAATGTCTGCAACATGCCTTTCAAATGATTCTTTAAAATAAAAAGAACCATGTTTCCATTGTTTACTCATTGAGTCTACGTTCCCATATTGCATTTTATACTTAGTGTCTTTCACATGTAGTTAAATTTCACAGTGACATGAAAATAAGACTAAGTAAGTAAAAAGATGTTTAAAAATATCTTAATCTTCACTGTTTTTCTTGTAATTTGGACAAAGTTCTATATATGCTGCTTGGAACTACACATACACTAAACTTTATGAAGAACATTTGTAAACATTGTCTTGTTTCCCACTGTATACAACACTGGGACAAACAGTAAGATCTATGAGCAGACAAGAATTTACCTTTATTTTTCAACAATACTCCATTTGATTTAGGGGTGCAAGCACATAGTATAAAAGTTTCCATAAGAAATATTACATTCACATTTAACATTTCAATCAAAGGTAACAAAAAATAGGACACGAATACAGCTCCTCGGGTTAGTTAACAATTTTGTAAAAGACTGGAAGATACTCTACAAGATCAGAGATACTTACAAAAGTGGACCCGTATCATATATGAAAATATGTAATTCGTTCTTAGTAGATAAAAGTGAAAAGTGTACAAGGTTGTCGGTGATTGTGGACTAAGATAATCGCTTAGAGTTGTTGAATAGGCCACGGTAGTAAGTGTTTATAAAACGATGGTCCTTCAGTGGGCATTGGATCTGGCTCCTGGAAACGCAGTCAAGAGGAAGTTACAACAGAGTCCATATTGTGTTTGTGCACAAAGAGTCCTACACGAGAGGCAGGAAGTGCTTGAATCTCAATGACAGGAAATCAAATCAATTTAGATAGGGGCTTTAACGTGATTTATCGAGGGACTGGGCTCAGGATTTCATAACTTGCTGGCTTTCTGTTCAGCCACCTCCCCATGGGCCTCCTGGAATCATTGCTAACGTTGCAGATGTTTGGGGGGTTTTTAAAAATGTTTTTATGTTACTTTTTTGTGTTACTCTCAAACCCCCGCAAGGTTAGGCTGAAGATGGTAGGCTGTAGGAACCACAATAAAAGGCCGCATGTCCAGCTGGTTTGGCTCGACAGGAAGTGCTGCACCAGGGCATTTTTATTCTTTCAAGCAATATTTTTGAGGAGAGCTAGACCATCTAGGTATCATCATCTTTGTGATCTAACAAATCATTGGTGTGTCTCACAATCAACCCAAAACCGGGGGAGATTCACACAAAGGGGAAGACAAGAGGACCCAGAAATCAGCATCCTTCACATGTAAACGCAGGCACAAATCACAGGGGCTGCACACAGACCATAAGGTAATTCTACCCACCCAAAATTTGGGCCGTGAAACCAGAACACTTCTGAGACTTTCTGAACGGGCACATTCACAGGCTCCATATCCCTGCTGCAGTTCTCCGTAATAAAAAGGAGCAGCAGCGTGACCTGGTTAATTACGTTTGGTCAAAATATCCTCAGAATAAATGAACTGGTTAATGTTGCCATATTTTAACTGCTGCAATGAACGGAGAACATAAAGCCAATGAAATAGGACATTAACTTTAAAAATTCCTCTTCTATTTGAAAAGGGGTGGGAGGGGGGGGGTCATAATTTTGCAGATTGGTTAATGGATTATTACTGGTGACAATTTATTGCTATGGCTGTTATCAAAAAAATGGAGTTTCTCTTATAATGTGATCTTATTTGACTTCCGGTTACACTGTATATTGATGACTACAATATTAACATGGTCACACAGTAGATGTCAGACAATTGCAATATTAAAGTTAATGCAGTTTGTGTTGACATGACTTTGCTCTTAACTCTCACAGAGACCCCTTGTGCAAGAATCACTGGTGTTAAATAAACCTGAACAACACGCACATTGGCATGTGCTGTCAGTGCGTCTCGTTCAAGGACGTCGCCAGCGGTCCTCCTGTGCTCATCGAGGTGTTCACACGGTCAATGTCAAGTTAGCTGATAGCATGTAGCATGGAGGACGACACACCATACCCATGGCAGTCAATTCCACGCATGGGCCCTCAAAAACCAGCCGGGGCCCTCGAATACCGGACGCTAGGAGGGCTGCCGGGGATTCAACACTCTTCTGCCCAAACGAATGGACCAACGGGACGTACCGTTCCAGAAATATTACTCATGAGCTACGGAAATCCTGTTTGTGCCGTTTAATTACCGTTGAGGGCCGCCTGAAAAACCCCCGTACGCATACCTATGTAAAAATAGAAAGCCTCACTAGACTACTGTAATTATTCAATCTTACAGGGCAGTATCACAGTACACCAAACTTGGCCCCAAAGCAGGAACAATTAACCTTGGCATATTACTGGAGATGGACCAAAGGAAGGCCTCCACATTCTTCGGACGTTTCAATATGCGCAATGCATTTTTTTTAAACCAAAGACACCAGAAATAAAGACTATTTACTTTGAGAAGCAGGGCCAGGGACTCCCAGAGCCAAGCATTTTGGATAACTTGAAATTACTCTAACGTCAGACCAAGATGTCCATCAGAAGGAAGTCTGGGGGCTTTCAGGTTGGAACGTGTGCTGTGGCAGCCTCCTCTTCCTCTATGAGAGATATTGCCTTGTCCAGATGATTTGTCTCTGTGAGGCAGGAAGACGTTCACGTCGCCCTAGCTTGAGTCTGCGTAAAGTGAATCCCTTGGTGTTGAAACTGTCATTCCATGGAAGAAGCAGTTTGATATTTCATGCACTGTTGGGTCCCGTAAGGACCCAGAAGTGTTTTACAAAGGGGACGCCCAACACCCCAGTTACAACCTGACCTGTCACAGGTGCAGCCCAGAAGAAGTTGTGACCTGTTTGCCCTCCTTTTGTCCCAAATGGCTGTTTTCACAGCAATGGTTCTTTGTTATCTTTGGTTGGACCACAGGGATTCTAGGTTATACTTTTGCCTAAGACCATGTGGTGAGCATCTGGGGGGAGAACAGAATTCTCCACTCATCCAGTGGTGGTTGGGCGGGGTGGGGTGGGGTGGCAGGGAGGCAGTGGAGCAGTAGTCTCGGCACATTCTGGCTCCTCATGGCTCAACCGTGGTGGAATACGCAGACCTTGGCTGCAGGCAGGGGGTGGCGGGGGTGGCTCCGATGGAGAGGAAGCTGGCCCCCAGCTTAGTGCGGACGTTGGCTCGGCCTGGAGGATGTGCCCTGTGCTCCAGGCCTTTGGGGGGGCGCTGGGAGCCAGGGCTCTGGGACTTCCCCTCCAGGAAGTACGTCAGCATGTCTCCTTTGCCCTTCACGCTCACCGTGCCCCGACACACGAGCACGTAGCTGCCCCTCAGCAGGCGGTACACGTCCTCCGTGACCTAGGACGCGAGGAGAGACATGCACACGTGCAAGCAGGGGGGAAGATGCGGCCGCTCCATGACGGCTGGCCGCTCTGGGGGTGCACGGCACAGGTGTACGGCCTCAGCAAGGCTCCCCACCCATCCATCCGGTACACAAGGGTGCCAGTTACATTGAGGACAAGCGATGTGCTAAAAATGGGCAGTGAACTGAAGGAGCCCTGAGATCTAGGCTGTGAAGTCTTAGCATCCTACTGTACATCAGAACGAACTCAGTCGCAGCCTGACACCCAGAATCCTGCTGGCCTAATCAGCAGGAAACGTAAGAACAGGGCCTCCACTGATGAATCACTGTGCTCCCTCCTTTTTTAAGGAGCGTAGCTAGAAATTTGGGGCCCCTTGACAAAATGTAATATTGGGCCCCACCACTCAGTTTTATGTATAATTGTATGTATTCAAGGGTCCTTGTAAAGTGATGGGCCCCCTGAAACTGCCAGGGTATCCATACCCCCACCGCACCCCTGTCTATCACCTTACGCTTTGACCACCCCCCCAGCCTCCCCCCCCCCCCCGAACCCTGCCTACCTGTATCTTCCCCTGAACGCCGGTGCTGTCCATGCGGCTGGCCACGTTCACTGTGTTTCCCCAGATGTCATACTGGGGTCTCCTGGCCCCAATGACCCCAGCTACCACTGGGCCCACGTTGATACCTGGAGAGGCAGCCAAATCAACATGGTTTTGTACCCTGTAACCATAAGGCTAGGATACTTCCCAAATCAAACCTAAATCAAATAAAAACAAAACTTTGAATATTAATGCCCCCCTCCCAAAAAAATCTACATAAACCATGGCCCCAGTGTGCTTCATATGCTTCTCAGCCCCATTCTCGGCTGGGGGGGTGGCAGTGATTTCCCTGATGGCCGGATCAGCGCGATAACCAGAGGAATGTGGCGATTGGAGCGCAAAGCCCCGCGGGCCGCCAGCCTGCCAGGACCGGGCGCTGAGAACTGGACCTGCAAGCCGCTCACATCGCCAGATACGGACGCGGCGAGGGGAAGTGGGCCGGACTGCCCCCGCGACAGGACGCCATTGTCTGACGCGGCTTAACGTTGCAGCTAAAGGCTCCCCTTCATTGCCGCTGCGGACAGGATGTCCAGCACAATGGGGTAATTGCAGCGGGCGCCGCGCGGCGCCCCCAATGGACGGCGGCCAGCCAACCTACCCACTCGCAGCACAAACTCGTTGTACGACTGGTAGTTGATGCTGTCTAGCACGTCAAACATCTCTATGGCGAAGTCGGCCACCGTGCCCAGATGCGAAGTCACGTTGTTCTTGCCCTGTGTTCCAAAACCGTGGAAAGGGTCACAGACGAGCACGCCCGAGGACACACACCTGTATTTTTTAACCTCCCCCCCACCACCTTTGAACATGTGGTCGGCACTAAGCCCACGGCTGCCATGTATGTGCTGCCAATGGTTTTGATCTTCTCGATGTCCTTGTAGCATTCCTTGTCCATGAGCTGTAATTTTTTTAAAAATCACTCATTTCAGCATCATTTCACCACATCTGCAGCAGATCCTAACCCTAACACATGCCAGCCAGTATTATTCAAAAAACACCTCAATTGTGAAATCATGAGATATACGGCTTTGAAAGCCATGATAGGCGGGCCATTCTGACCTGTCAATCACTACCTGCTTTGACATTCAATAGGCTACTTGATTGACTTTGGTTAAACTCGACAGTGATTGACAGAGTGATTAGCCCCTCTTACAGAATTCTTTACAGCCCTGTTCCTACCACCACCACAGACATCACCCCCTTTGTCGACCTGCGTGACAGAAAGCAGACAAACCTCGTCAAAATCGGCGATGATCTCATTGAGGAGTCGCAGGCATTCCACCCCCATGTTGTTGCCATCCAGCTCGATGTAGAAGTCATTAAAGTTGGGGATGGAGGCAAAGAGAACGCCAACTTGGGAGTAGGACTGGTAGTACAGGTCCTGAAAAAATATGCATCTGTCAGGTATTATTCATAGGACATTAAGGTACCCAAAAGGGTGAGAAAATCACAAACACAGAACAGAGAACGTTGAACCCGTGCAGGAGTGTCACTAGAGATTTTGGACCTCATGAAGGTATATCATATTGGGCCCCCAACCCAAACCAATCCAAGTACATTGCAGTGTTTTTAGGTACTCTGTCACTCAGCAGCCCTTGGAATCATCCTAACTACCTCCCCTTTTTGGTACCAACAGCACAGAGGAATCACCAGAGGTACGTGCAGTTGGACCTTTAAAAGGAAATTTTGCATGAGTAAGACTGAGATGACTGCACATGGCTAAACCAAAAACATACACAAACCACCCTGATCAGGTAGTACCATCAGTCACACGGGACGTCCCTTACACCCCTCTGTCCTGGGATACATGATGCTAAAATATCACTGATATGTATGTTTCACCAGGACCAGAGCCCGATATAGGCAAACTAGACTGTTTACTAGGGCACGATGGGCAGAAGGGGAACCAGAGTGAATTATGGAAATCAATCAATCAATCTATCAATCTATCAATCTATCTATCTATCTATCTATCTATCTATCTATCTATCTATCGCCAACTCTAACTATAAGCAGAACAAGCAGTTCCCTAGGGCCTCTGAATTACCTGTGTTGTGAAGGACATGACATGATCATCAATTTTCTTGGGGAGGGGGGGACAGCTAAGGCTCTTGAAAAGTTAGAGCCAGCTCTGGCCGTCACACCTCTGGGGTTGCGGGTCTGACTTCCCCCCCTTCACCTCTTACATCCTACAATGTGCACTGACGCTATAACAAGCTCTGCCATACGGGACAGGCTGGGACGGGCTTCCTATCTCCAATGGAGGCGCTGTGAAGAAAAAGTGAACAAAAGCGCAACAGAAGACTGATTCAGTCGGCTCCGTCCCCCACTCTGCGCCCGGCTTCCTGTCCGATGTCATTTTCGGCCATTAAAGCGGGGCCCTCTAACGAGTTCACGTGCGTCTGCTGTGAAGCCGTGTGTGAAACGGGCAGCTTCCACCCACTGTTCTGTCATCGCTCTCTTGTTTTTTCCTGATTGCCCCCCAAGCTGAACAAACACTCTTCCTCCCTGGCCGATACTGGATGTCCAATCCCTTCGCTTCCTCAGAAGCATGCCAGGAAGCGCCGGCTGACAGTGGCACGGGATGTGCAGTGCCCAGGGGGCAATGGTGGCCTGAGGAAAAGCCAGGAGGGCGGCAGGACGTGGCATGGCTATGTCGACATCATAGTGCTGCGTGGGAAGGGAGGGGAGGGACAGGATGGACTGAAAGGATAAACACCCCCTGGTGGCAGCTGGGCTCACCATGTTCCTGGGGTTGGACATCAGGAAGTGCTGTGCGACATGTGCAGGCAGAAGGTTGAAGAGGATTCTCTTATTGTCTAGTTTCACCCTCTCCATGTCGTCCCTCTCTTCCTCAGCCTGAAGACGAAACAGACACATACAGCTATGGCCACTGGTACCATCAGCAACACAAAAGCACGAATATACCACTGAAAGCACATCTAAATCAAACCGTCAGCTAATTCCATGTATTAAGATTGCACTATATATTTTGACCACCAGGGGTCAGTAAATAAAAAAGTTTGCTGGACTGGAACTTCACGAGATAAAAAGAAACAAATGTTCTTCCAGTAATGTCAGAGTTTACATTGGAAATACTTGGAAGTGTGTGAAGCCAACGCTGCAATCAAGTTATAAAAACTCCCACTATTCATACCTTCCTCTGTCATAACACAGAAATTCCTGAGAGACCATAAGCCCTCTCTTAGTCAAATCTGACTACCGACACTAGGGGAGCATAAAAATATGTCCGTGTTTTTATTTCCACAGTTTTTCATTTATTTCATAGGGAGCTGCAGCCAAACACAGTGAACTGGCTACATTTCTGGCCCACTGTGAGAAAGTGCAGTTAAACCATTCTGTGAGGTCGTAGTAACCTGGCTACAGATACAGTGACCAGAACGGCAGGGCCCTGGGGAGCTGTAAAGAGTGTAGGATACAGGAATAGAGTGACATGCCACCGGGAGATAAGCGCCTGACCTATATACACTCCTAGCAGCACACATAGCTGGAGTGGGTTAGCATACTGTACAGCAAACTTCAAGTGTTCTGCCCAAGGGGATCTCCGGCATGGCATCAATCATTCAGAAATTCAGTTTCGGTGTCACTGCTGAAATGCTGCTCTTTCAAAACAGCAGGTATGACACACACACACACACACACACACATATTTATTCATATCTTTGTGGGGACTCTCCATTCATTTCTATAGGCAAAACCTAAATCCCAATAATGAAAACCTTAACCCCCGCCCAGCCCTGACCTTAACCATAAGTAACTAAATAAAATACAAGTCTTTTGGTATTTTGAGTTTTTTGATTGCTGTCACAGATTTTTCTAAAACTGCGTTACTCCTTCTGGGGGCTGAACAGGTGGTCCCCATAGCGTCAAAATAACAGGTTTTCATCACATTTGGTCTCCAGAACACACACACACACACACACACACACACACACACAAACACATTATCCATCTACATATGACACATGTGCATACACACACGTATTCTTTCAGATGGTAACCCCCCCCCCCACACACACACACACACACTCTCTCTCATTGAGAAGGCCCTGGGGGGATCACACTAGCACAGTCTGTATACTCAGCACACACCTGAGTTTCTCATGTTTTGCCGGGGGTGGGGGATTTATGGCACCTGAAGGCTTGTCTGCCGCTCCCATCCATGTGGGAGGGACAAACACAGGCCCTTGGCAATAACACCGAGGAACAAGGCCTCCCACTTCACTCTAAAAATAGCCGTGGCTCAGTCTCAGCGGGGCGGCTGGCCCGCGCTGATCTGTCGCAGCGCCCCCCTAGACTCACGTCGCAGCTCTGCACTCCACGTGCAGCCTCCCGCATCCTCAGCCCCTCCATGTCTGCCCGCACATACATGTGCACACACGTGCAACGTACCTGACTCAAACATGTACTAAACCACGAGAAACGGCAGGGATGCCCGTGTCTGTGAGCACATAAGTCACCCGCTGACGTGTGTGTGCATGTGTAAGTGAGACTTCCAGCTTGGGGGGGTGGGGGGGGCTTCTTTTCATGGATACCCCACTTAATTGCTGCCCCCGACTCAACAGGTCAGACACCAGATGATATTAGGCACCTGTTACCCTATTATTAGCATAAATTAGTCTATTATTGGCAATTTAAATCTAAATATATATAAATATACAGCTGGTTAATTCTATTAAAGCCACTGATTAAGGAATTATACTGAGGGGCACAATAGCAGTTCCCCACAGACACTTCAATAACCAGCTTTTTGAAGCATTGCTATGTCATTGGCCACTATGCTATCTGCTGCCTCTTTTTCTAACTGCTATGGGTGCTCAGGGATTTTAAAGGGTGGTGCTTAGTCAATCTCTGCAGGGCACTACAAACAGTACAGGCACAGAGCTCTTCGTGCCACATTAGCTTAGTGCTAACCCACACTAACTTAAGTCAGTGTATGCTAATCCTGCGCTAACACATGCTAACCCATGCTAACCCATGCTAGAGTGTGCTAATCCTGCACTAAGTAACCCATGCTAATGTACACTAACTCTTGCTAGCATATTCTAATCCTATGCAAACACATGCTAACCCACACTAACACATGCTAGCATATGATAATCCACTTTTACCCATGCTAACACATCCAAACCCACAATAGCATGTGCTAACTCACGCTAATCCAGATGAACCAATGCAGACAGCCCACCTGCGTGGCCCAGAGGTAGTCCAGCCGCAACTTCAAGTCCAGCTGTCTCGAGTGGAGGGCCAGGGTGCTAGTGAAGAGTAGGATGGTAAGGATGGGCTCACAGGCCCAGGCATGGAACACCCCAGCACTGCGCAAAACCGGGAGGGAAATGGACACGTACAAAAAGTGATTAGCAAATGCAAGAGAATATATTCTGAAGACCGCTAAACATGCAATAGAACATATGAAGAGCACAGGAGCTGCCACTTAAATTTGGGTACATGATGTCCGTCACAAAAATACACTGAGATACATGAAGTGATATTTTGACATTCTGAAAGTTTTCTTCTTGCAAGGCCCAAGCTCACCCACAACCCCCAGGATAAAAGGCTGGAAGAGGAATGGATGGATGTTTTGGAAGGATGGTCACTATATCAGTTATTTACTCTCACCCCATGGGCCCGTCTAAGCCGCCGACCTCAAGGACAGTGACGTACAAGCCGGCAACAAGCAAGAGCAGCGCCATCTTGGGCACCGAGGAGACGCGGAGGAAGAGGGCCAAAGTGAGCGTGCCGGTGACACAGCACAGCAAGGCATAGGGCACAGCGTCACATGGCGGCTGCTCCTGCACACTGCGGTTCAGGAGGACCTCAGAGGTGTTGGAGTTCAGGCCCCGTGGCCGCGGGAGGCAGCCCACCTGGAGGCATAAGGCAAGGGTGGGTGGGGTCATCACACTCACCTCCCTGTAGCAAGGCCACCAGGCTCATGTGACGGTCGGGGAAGGTGTCATACCACGCAAGCTTGGGCCACTGCGTAGATCAGGAGCACGATGAGGATGCATAGGACTGTCCGTATTCTGATGGTCAGGCAGCCCGGGAAGCACTGTGTGACCGGGGAGGGCCATGGATGGAGGGAGAGTGGGAGAGGAGAAGAAAGAAGGAGAGAGGGAGAGAGAGGGAGGGAGTGAGAGAGAGGGGGAGAGGAGGAGTAATGAGGACAGGAGGAAAGAGAGGGAATGAGTCAGAGTAAGGAAGAGAGGCAGAGGACAGAGAATGGTGGACGGGGGTGCAGAAAGACAGAGAGAGAGAGAGATGTGGATAGAGAGAGGAAGGAAGGTGGAGGGAGGAAGAGAGGGAGAGAATAGGAAAGAGAGGGAGGGGGAAAGAAATATGTGGATAGAGAGAGGGAGGGAGATGGAGGGAGGAGGAGAGGGAAAGAGGAGGAACGAGAGGCAGGGATATAGAGAGGTAGGGAGAGGGAGGAAGAGAGGGAGAGGTGGAAAGAGAAGGAAGGAGTGGGAGGAGCAAGAGAGGGTGAGGAGAGAGAGAAAAATGTGGATAGAGAGAGGGAGATGGAGAGAGAGGAAAAAATAGAGAGGGAGAAACAGGAGAAAAAGGGAATAAGACAGAGAGAGCGAGACAGGAAAAGAACATGGGGAGAAGAAAGGGGAGACAGAGCGGGAAGACAGATAAAAGAAAGATGAAAGAGATGAAAGAGAGATGGCAGAATCACTGATAGTAATAATACACAGTAGTGATTAATATTTCACTAATAAAGGCAGAATAAAAGGACTCCCCCCCCCCCCCCATGAGAGCTCGACACAGCCAGCTGAGGGCTCCATCCTGCCACGCTGACACTGTACGCACTGAATCAGGGCATACAGAGGGTGTGGCTTTCATTCTGGGAGGCCCCCACTGACTATGGCTGTACCCGGTCTGGGGTGGTGGGAACCAAACACTGCAGAAGTCCCAGGTGCTGATCCACCACTTAACTGGGAGCTTTTCCCAGTACATGCTGACTGGTCATGCGTTGATCCTTGTGACTGACATGAGGTTCTGTAATGCCTCACTTTATCAACTGTGCTTTGGTGAGGGTCTATCCAGCACTGAGGGTGGGGTTTCCATTCTCACGTCTGTGAGCGGCCTCGTCTGCAATCCCCAAAGCTCAGGATGGGGAAAAAACATACGGGGAGCGAAGATGAGGAGTATCTGTCCAGACAAGCCAAAGACCCAAAGGTTCCCACAACATCCGCACTGCATGATTCTCATTTTCCGTCACTCCTATTGTCAAAAGCAGTATTTGCCGTCATCTATGAATTTAACTTTTTCACTTTAGCCACAGCAAGGCTTCGTCCTCCTCACACGGTGCCACAGAGGATAAAGTTTTTGTGAAAAACTGATTGCAGGAATAATGCTTTCCTTATCAGGCTAATTAAGGTCATGGCTGAGTAAGGTTAGGGTGTTCAGAAAGAAGGACCAATCAAAAGGCACTTTCTGACACACATACACACACGTGAGATTAAATGGCATCAGTCACAGGCGTGTTTGGTTATCATCATTTCTCCTGGATGATTATGCTAAGTAGTATTGTGGATTAGGGAAGTCTAAGGCACGGATAGATAATTCGGTATCCGAGAGAAAAAAAAGGGGATGTTTCGGTAACTATGGCGACGCCGGCGTGTTACCTGGACACTGGTGACGTGCAGGTACATGATGCAGGCCACGTGGAAACAGATGCAGAAGGCCAGCAGGACCAGCACAACTGTGCCTCTGAGAAGGAATCACGGGGGGACGTTAACAGCTACCCAGAGGAATGGGGGTGAGAAGGCTGGTGTTCAGGGGAGGGGGAGGCAGCGGCACTACGTACGGTGGGATTATCAGCAGGTAGACGAGGCCGATGGAGGCGGCGAGGACCAAAGAGAGGGTCACGGCGCCCGTGAAGTGATCGTCAAGGATCTGGTGATACTGAGGAGTGAGAGAGAGGCTCAGGTGGGGAGGGGTTGGGTCATGTGAGTCAAGTGGCATGATAAGAAATGGAGGTCAGCTGCACTGTCCAGACACACACACACATGCGCCAACACCCATGCGCACACACACACATGCACGCACACACACACAGGCACACACACCTGCCGGATGGCCCGCATGGACCCTGCCCACGATCTCTTGCTTTAATGCTGTTATTTATCTCCACCCACACAACAGATGCTCCTCAATAAAATGTTCCGGAAGGTGTTGGTGTTGAAGAAGCGGACAAGATGCCGCTTTTTGAGAAGCTGGTGAAAGATCGTGGGAACTTTTCTTTTCCCCAAATTTGTGCCTGAGCGTACAATCAATCCTCACACACACTTCACAAATGTTCATGCTCCTAGTATCACAGGAAAATGTTTTTCAAAGTGTTTGTCAGACGGACACGCCCACCCTGGCCTACACCATGTGACTGAGCCCCCTCACCTTCTCCTCCCGCTCAGCACGCCGGTACATTAAGGAGACACAGCGCAGGTCGGCCATCTCGGAGTCAGTCTGCCGTGCCTCGATCAGACGCCCGATGTAGCGGTTCACCCGCGTGCCCGGGGCATGCTGGGCCGCGCCTGCCGAGAAAGACGTGCGGCTCCGCAGCTTCTCCGAGGCCGTGCGCAATGCCCTCCTCTGTGGGGGGGTGTTTCACAGACAGTGTGCATGTTGGGGGGAGAAGCTTTAAATTCAGTCGTTATACCCGTGAACACATATAACACAGGATCATGGTTTCGGGCAAATGTCTAACTCAAATGTCTAATCCCTAAGACTAACCCTAACCTTAACCCCAAGCCATAACCCTAACCCAAACCAAGCAAAGTCAACAGAACCTAGGCTAGTGTAAGCAAACAGGATGGCCTGTGCATCTTGTCTTCCACAGAGGGCATTTGGAGGAGAAAACGATTTCTCTCTACCCTAACCCCTAAGCCTGACCCAGTGCTCCTAACCCTATCCTAACCCCTAAGCCTGACCCCATGCTCCTAACCCTATCCTAACCCCTAAGCCTGACCCAGTGCTCCTAACCCTAACCCTAACCCCTAAGCCTGACCCCATGCTCCTAACCCTATCCTAACCCCTAAGCCTGACCCCATGCTCCTAACCCTATCCTAACCCCTAAGCCTGACCCCATGCTCCTAACGCTATCCCTTGTGCCAGGTATCCCCTGGGCCAAATTCCATCAGCAACACAAGGCCAAGGTCTACTGCCCCAGATAAATATGCCGAGCCTGGGGGGCGACAATCGCAATAACTCCGGATTAAATGGTTTCTTAGTCTGGGTGTAGAGTCTGCTAACTGCTAACTATGCAGAATAAGGAACACGTAATCTTTATCGTCCTTTAAAAAATAACTGAAACAAAGAGTGAGAGAGATAGAGAGTGAGAGGGATTGCGGCTTGAGGTCCTGCTTGTTGCTCCTGTCCACCAGGGACAGAAATAACAGTAATAACAAGACTAAAGCACATTTTCCCCACATGGGTGCGGCATTCCCCGAATTGTATCTATGGAGATCAAACAGGACAGGAAACAGCATCAACAGGAGCACCAGCAACAGATAGTCAGTATCGTGTGTTAGTGTGTGTGTGTGTAGGTGGGTGTGTCTGTATGTATGTGAGTGTGTATCTGTGTGTGTGTCTTTTACCCTAATGCCCCCATGTCTGTTCCCCTTGTGTTCTTCTTGATAAATAAACAAAACGTTCTTCTTTGGGCGGGGGGGGTGGGGTGGGACAAATCACTTCTCCGAATCTCAGCATGAATCCAGGCTGAAAAACAGCTGGCAGGGCATCGGACTTGAGAGACAGCGATACAAGGCACCTGCAGTGTAGTAACAACACATGCAATACACAGAACAAAAGGGAGGGGGCAGTGCAATCATCCCCCAGACTCATGTAGCACGGAAAGTAGGTCATGTGACAAGCAGTCAGGCTCTATGATGTCTGCTCGGGCCAGTGATGGGCTCAGTCTCCACCTGACTGCCCGTTTTCGTACGAGGCTCACATATACACGGGGTGACACCCATACGGATGTGACAGATGCCTAATGCAGCCCATTCACACACAATCCGATCCAATAACTACTGATTCTGCTTCACTGTGCTTTGTGAGACAGAAGGTTTGACGGGGAGACACTTATACTTCCTGTGTTTCCCTTTACAAAGACTCCTGCTGCTGTTGCTGTTCCCTCTGCAAACCGTGCACTGCTACAGACCTCCAGCCAAAAAAATGCAGATCACTGCAGAAAAACAGCAGCTAAAAGAGAGACAGGAGCACCAACACAAAATCAAGCACCTTGTCGTCATCCTCACAGGTCATGACGTTGGAGAAGGGGATCTCAGCCTTGAACATCTTCTGACAATGCATGAGCTGCACCAGCAGGTAGCACACAGTCTTGAACTTCATCCGCTTGGCTGGCTTGATGTCCGACAGAATCAGCCCGGGAAATATCTGCAGAGCCAGCAAAAGGGCCACCCAAAACACAGCACATCAGTCACGTTTTTATTTCTTGTTATGATACTGATCTTTGCAATAAATTGCTCTTGAGGTCCTCGAGTAAAACATCAATCTGCAGAAACAGACACCTACATGTAGGATGAAGGATACGTCAAAGTTGCCTAAGTACCTCTGATCCTGTTACTGAACCCAATAAAGAAGAATTGAACCCTAAACGGAACAAATACCCAGCTGTATAAAGCAGACTTGGGTCTTTGGCAGAGAGCTGTGTATGGTGCCTTTAGTTTAGAGGAAACACTACCTTCCGTCGGTGTGACGGCACTATGAAGAAGGTCTCGATGTCATGCTTCTGAAGGAAAGAGTTCCTCTGGTGCCCATAGCCTGGTTCTACCTCATAGTCTCCGTTAAGGTATTCCAGTGTGGTTCTGGTAATGTGGACCTTCCTGTGGGAACAAAAGAACCAGACTCGGCTAGTCCCAGATCCACTGTCTCTGTTCGGATAGTCAGATTAACTTATCAGGGGGCGCTAGGCTGGGAACAGCATGAACACACAGGTGCTGCCGGTTTAACTGACTGTTTCACTTTTTCCAGTGCAGGGCCCGAATGTTTGCTGAGCCATGAGCTATAGCCTAGGATGACCTATACATTAACCTACCCAGGCTCATTCAGATGAATGAGGTTGAAAGGGATATTTTATGCAAAAAACATGCTTCATCTCAATGTGACCAGCAATTGCTAACAAAGGAAACCAGAATATTGGCAGGAAATGAAAAGTTAGCAAATATAAATACAGATGTAAAAGGAAGCACAAACGGAATCTGGAGAAGAGAAAGACGGACCCAGGCAAGCCTCCGGCCTCCATGACGTTGGCGAGCGTCACATCATTGGACCACACATCATACTGCCACTTGCGAAGGCCCAGAACTCCACAGAGAACCCTCCCTGTGTGCAGCCCCACGCGCATGTTGAGGTCCACCTCTGTCGCTTCTGCCACTGACCTACAGGGGGCAGACAACGCACATTAACCGTCATCACTAAGACACACCCTCCCAAGACCACCTGGTTCATCCCTCATAAACCCCCCATGACACCCCCAGGGTCTCTTCGAGGTTAATAACCTTAAGAGGTTGACGAGTATCAAGTACCATTTTCCGCCCAGGGCTGGATGGCAGGGCACCAACTACAGGCATGAAATTGGCATTTGCAGTGATAAAAGGTGACCAAAGGGTCAGCCCCCATCATCTCAGAAAGCATGAGGAGTGGCGCTGTGGATTCCAGAACATTCCATCACTCCCAAGGATCCTATAAATAGTCTCCCCCTGCCTCATGCTACACACATTTATATAATACGCAAAGATGAGGGAGAAAGGGGACAGAGTTGTACTCCCCCTGACAGTTTTTCTATTCCGACGGCGGGCGTGCTTTTCGGAGATAAGGTGCTGGAAGAAAATTATCAGCTCTCAGGATTTTAAAGACACCCCCCTCCCCTATGGCTGTATGTGAAGCAGGTGCGGATCTGTTTCAAAGCAGAAAGATAGAGACACATCAGCCACCCTGAAAGGAGGGATTTCCCCCGGCCAGGGACAAGCCTGCCGTATTTTGCCCATACCCTATGAGACCCTTAAAATCCCCCCCAAAAAACCACCGGCAGCTGATAACCAGGGAGAAAAAAAGGGTCCGTGAAGAGTCAACCCCCCACCCCACCCCCGCTGGAGACACCAAAACCATGTTCTAGAACATTCTGTGCCCTCACACTGGAGAGCCTAGAAGCACCTAGATGTTTCCACATGTCCGTTTGCTCATTTTCTTTCCAGGATACCAGATTAAAAAGCAAGGTCTACTTCTTAAAATTGCTGGAATAAGAACACGGAATCTTATTAATGTTCCACACTGTGAAAAGCTGAGCAATACCTCTCGGAGCCAGTCCCAAATGCACAGTGCGGAAAAGGCCCGACAGCTCCTGATGCTTCCATGGCGTCCATCATAAGCTCAGACCTCTTTTATGAGATGTGAAATGGAGCCCATTGTTACTGTAAACCGTGGTCCCGTCCCCCATGCATTTTAAGCCCTTCCACTGGTCAAACACGGCTTCCCCTGGCTGCTTACTTCCTCCCAGTCACTTCCTCTACAGAGTGCCCGGGCAGCTGGTGGAAGCAGAGACCAGCATGTCGGTTTGACATCATGTCCTTCATATCCTGATCAACAGGGGCAGTTCTAGAATTTCTTTAATTGAGGTGGGGGCCACCAAAGGTGAATGAAACTAAACAGAGGTGAATGTTTTAAGATGGGGGCCATAAGAAGGACCATACCTCATACAGAGGAGACAACATTATGATTAGCCAGTGATGTGTTTTGAAACAGTGAATGACAGGGGATGGAATGCTCCAGGTGCCAATCAGCATTCATCTGGGGCCCTGTATACGCCCCTGCTGACCAAATGTGTACCCCAGTCAACCCTGAAACAGCTGCTGATTCAACCGCCAGCATCCGAAAGCAAGCGGGATCGATGAGCATCTCGCTCGTAGCGTTTTCAGCCTCGCTTGGTGCTTTCATCACCCCCTCGCCCGAGCGTCACATGTCGCTGAAATGTGATCAGACAGGAAGGCCGCTGATGTGACGGCAACAGGGACCCGCGTCGCTAATCCTCCCGCTGTTTGATCTTCTCCGTGATGAGCTTAGCTGTCTCTCTGTGATCTGAGCTTTGGGAATTGTTCAATAATTCTGGTTCTTGTGAGAGAGTGAGCCAAACTGGACAACTTCTGCTAGTTTATTTAGTGTTTTTTTAACAGTCTGTTAACTCAACTCGGCACACTGTCATGTGAGTTTTGGTCTGGACTCCCACAAGCCAAACAATGTGTCGATGCATGAGCCCCTACAATAAGCTGGTGTATCATCCCAGGTGACGCCTCCCCTGTGCTGCCTGGGATAGGATCCAGGCCCCCTGCAGCACTGTCCTTGATATGTGGGTAGAACATGGATGGATGGATGGATGGATGTGTTTATTAACTCTGCAGTTCCAGGAATGAGCTGACTGAGACCAGCACTTTGATTGATTTCTTCCTGTAGCCATTGTGTCTCTGAAGAATGTCTCTAAAACTACTCAGTTCTTAAAATCTCCCTTAAAAGCTGTAGACCTTAGGTGGCGACATGGGTGGGAGGAGAAGGTTTGGGGAATCAGGTGACCAGGAATATCATGGTGCTTCTGTTCCCCCGGCAAACTTACCCAGAAACCTTCTCTCTCGTGTTAATCCAACACACTCAGCTGAATTCGATTTGCATATTCTTATTTATTTTTTTCAGTTTCCACGGCAATGAAAGTATCCCACAATTGATCGTGTTCTTGCCCAAGCCACGTGACCCTAAAAAGTGCATATTCTTGCCCGGTGAACAAGCCACTCCCTCTCACTTTCCATGTTGCATGGTTCTATCTGCTTCCTCACCGAGGCTTTTTCACACAGACCTTCCCAGATCTAACTCGGGAAGCTCAATTAAGCTAAACCAAAGCAGCAGAGTAGGGAGCCCCAGGGCAGGGCAGACGGCACTGTGGCACTGCGCTAACTCACCCGTGTCTCACAAGCTTAGACAAGCCCAAAGATTATCCCCTCTGCACAGTGGAGTCATATTATACATTTAAATCATTGGTGAACTCATCGCTGAACTTATGTAATGTTTAAGTCAAAGAATAAATGAGAAACGTGCTACATTTCACACGCCGGGGGGATTCCGTGGCCCAGAAATCACACTTACGTGATGGTGTCAATCATGTCCAAGCCCATCTCCACACAGCAGTGGGCATGGTCTGTCTTGGGCTGGGTCAGGCCAGACACACAGTAATAACAGTCTCCCAGAATCTTGATCCGTCTGCAGTGGTTCTCCTGTCAGTCGGGGGGAGGAGACAGAGAATGAAGATGGAAGCAGAGAGAAGGATGGAGAGACAGTGAGAAAGAGAGAGCAAGATGAAGAGAGAGGAGTAGGAGAGCGAGAAAGATATACAGAGAGGGACAGCAGAGAGAGAAAATTAAAGTGACAAGGATTGAGGGAGAGAGATGAGAAAGAGAAAAAAAGAGGAAGATGAAAGAAGCAGGGAAATAGAGGGAGAGATAGTGAAGGTATAGGATAGAGGATAGTAAAGATAGTGAGAAGAAAGGAGAGTGAGAAGGAAGAGAAAGACCAGGGAGAGACCAACAAGAGACAGGATGAGACTCCATCCACGTATGCTGACGGCTCACATTTTATGTCAAATAGTGGAAAAATGAAGGCAGACTGATTCGGCAAAGACTGAAACGGGAAGATATACCTGCTGACATCCTGCAGTGGAATCGTGACAAAAACACAGCCCACTGCTTAAGGATGTAAATAGAATGGTTGTTAGCCAGAGGAGGGCAATGCTGTTGAACCATTGAGGGACTCATCCCGAACAGCTTAGCTAAATATGTGTTGTCAAGAATCTCAGGGCTAAAGAATAAACTCAAACCCCGGAAGTGACCAGATGGGTCTACTTAGCAACAGTGCGGCGAGCCTGGATAAATTTCACACTCACCAGAGCAAATCTCACCAGCACGGCAGGATGAGCCAGACCAGAGCTCTGCCCCCCCCCCCACCCCCCGACTGAGGAAGTCACAGAAGTGTGAGACAAGGTGACATGCCACATGGTGTGGTCATCTACCTCTGCTGTGCATTTGTTTGTGAGTCTATCCACGTCCGCGTCTGCATTAGTCAGGCCACGCAAGGGCCTGCATCTCCTGGTCTTTATTTATAGATGTTTTCATCCATCACTGTGTCTCTACGCACGTGGCTTGGTAAGGGACCTGGGACTCAGCAATTCATCAAGGTGAGTTACAGGACCTGGGTGTTTTGGTCAGCAGCTGTAGAAGCTCACCTGGCATTGATGGTTCGATTTATACCATTAGGGGTAAACAGGGCCTGCGGGGTGTATCTGAGAAGCTCGCCATATCCCCAAGCAAATTTTCACACACTACAGCACTGACCAAAGGAGCTCAAGGTTAGTCAGAAAAAGGAACATAGAATCGTCATTCAATTTGACGTTTGAATAAGGGATGAAATGGTGAAAAAGTCAGGGGTTTGCTAAGTGATAGTTATTTGTCTGAAATGACACCTGCCACATTCTGATATGAAAAAAGCACGTTCCCTAATCTTGGGTCTTCCAGGCAATTATGGAGTGGCTGAACACTGAGTGCTCAGGCAGCGGGGCGCTGTCTGAAGCACAGGAAGGCCAGTTTTAGATCTAGGCTACTGCCAAAAAAAAAAAAAACACACGTCCCCTTGAGCTGACAGCTGAGAGTCTCTCCATTGAAAATAAGATGGATTTAAACATCTCGCCTCCTTCCAGGGCACTCTCTCTCGCGAAAGCGAATGGGCTCCAAAATTTAAGGAGAGGCATGACTAAGGTCATGTGACGAGACGGAATGGCATTGAGTTAATGACTCAGATCACACAGATGTGAGACGCTGGTTTTTGTCCCATTATGAGGTCGAGGGAAAAAAAATGCAGACACAACCTTCTCGCACTCGAACCTCAATAAGCAGGACGTATGGCGCCCAAATGGCGTCATGACCCCCCCTCCTCCCTCGCTCATTTCCTCAGCTGGTGTTCCAGTGAGGCTGGCTAATCTGCCTCCTTTTGTACCTGGACAATGATGGGCCCCACTGATCTTCTAGATCTATGTTCCAGCACTCTTCCGTTGTGCTGAACACCTCAGGATTTTACATTTAAATAACAAGTCCACCTGAAAATCTATGGCTAGGCAAAGAGGCGCACAGCAGCACCGAGAAACCTGAACACAAGGCCGAGTCCTTGGCTTCCTGTCTCGAGTTCTTGTCGCTCGAAAAGCCACGACTGGACGCCTCGTTAGATGTGCATCCACACGTGCTCTACAGACCCATTAGCTAGCGGCCATTAACATGCACGGCTTCTCCAGACCTAACAGCATCTCAAATGAGCTTTTTGACAGGCCGACGCAGGTAAGTGAGCATGAATATTCATGAGGCTCCGTGGATGACATAATACAGCCCGAAAAGGACCTCTTTCCGGGAGAACGCGGCCCGTTTTAAAATAAAACCACAACAACAGAGGATGACAGCTATCCCACTCTTGCTGTCGCTGTAATAATCCCATCAGTCATGGTAGGTAAAAACTGACTCAGAGGAGGAAACCTGTTCCTGGCAGAGGATCTCCAGAACAAGGTTCCATTTTTTCTGCATGTTCCAGGAGTGAATCAGGCATCAATGTTGTTCAGGCATATAGCAAATATCTATCTTCTTATCCCATTGTGGGTTGTGGCCTAACCCTGCAAACACAGAGCACAAGGCAGGGGACAACAAGAAGAGGTAAATGCCATGGGCAATCTTAGAGATGCTAATTCATCTAAATGCATGTCCTTGGATACCCAGAAACCCAAGGATGATACCCAAATGCCAGAAAAAACGAGGCAGGGGAGGGAATCAAACCTACAGCCTAAAGGTGTGCAGCCTCAGTTTTATCCACTGATGCACTACACCACCCCATATACCAATCAAGTGAAATATAAACGGCCATGAAAGCCTGGTTATTCAGACAAGAAAGCCTTCCTAAAGACATGATGACCCAACATAGCATTTATGAAATTAGTAGGAAGCACTACAAGCAAAAACAGAAAGACCATCAGGGGGCGGCCATAAGGGGGCGACCAAAATGGGGCAGGCATAAGGGGGAGGCCAAAAGGGGGAGGCCAAAAGGGGGCGCCATAAG
>JAODJW010000001.1:20317231-20335941 GCA_026777045.1 Hyperopisus bebe
AGAAGGGGGACGGCCATAAGGGGGACGGCCATAAGGGGGCGGCCAAAAGGGGGCGGCCAAAAGGGGGTGGCCATAAGGGGACGGCCAAAAGGGGGAGGCCAAAAGGGGGTGGCCATAAGGGGGCGGCCAAAAGGGGGTGGCCATAAGGGGGCAGCCAGAAGGGGGCAGCCAGAAGGGGGGCAGCCAAAAGGAGGACAGCCATAAGGGGGCGGCCACAAGGGGGCGGTCAAAAGGGGGACGGCCATAAGGGGGAGGCCACAAGGGGGCGGCCAAAATAGGGGCCATAATTCATACAGGCGGGCCAACCTTATTATTAATCAATCATATGTTTTGAATCAGTAAGTGACAGGGAATGGGCATTCCGGGGGCCAGTCAACTTTCAGCTCATGTAAGTGCTCCCCCATATTAGCCCCTAAATGGAGGGCACAGCACCGGACAGCAGGCGAGCATGATTTACAAAACGACCCCGAAGCACCGGTCTGGTCTCACGTGTCCCGGGCGGATCTGCACGCATCCTAAAAATAAACACGGGGGGCGAGGCGGAGTGGCAGGCCCTAAATCTCGCCGCTCAGCCAGCGTGCCAATGAGTGATGTGTGGCGGGGAGGCGGGGAGGCCGGCTCACAGGCGCGCGGGGGCTTTGAGAGAATCGGGGAGTACAAATGTATAGAGCTGCATATCCATCTGCCAACCCGAAAGCTTATTCCAAGAATAACAGTCAAACTGCAGGGAGAAAAACAACCAGCTATAAGAGGAGCATCTTATTGTGGCCTTTTATAATCACAATACTTCCAAAATCTCAGGCATCGGTGGAAAAATATTCCAAAGATTTATCACTCTTAATGCTGACAGTCACAATAAAGCTAAACTGCTTCATTAAGGATTTAACTATATAGCTGGTGAGTGAAACAGATTATAATGTAAAGATCATGTTCTTGTTTGAAGCTATACTGCAGCAGTGTGATCCATAGGGCCTTTAGTCACATGACGCGTCATGTGACACCTACGTGCCCCTCCCTCTCCACTGGTGATCGCTAAGCCAGGCTCCCACGCTCTGATTCATGTCAGGGTTTCATCTCACATTTATTTATATCCTCCATATATCCAAACTTCAGTTTCTTAATGGGCATCTGTGAGTAATCTCCGAGGAAACTGATTCCAGGTGAGGCTCTTAAAAACCCCACATTTAACTGGCCAGATTACTCACAAATAAAGGACTCTCTTCCCAGGCGGCACGCAAACCCAGGACTGAAAGAAAGCTAATGAATGCAAAAGCTACATTAGCACCAAATCACCTAATCTGAACTAAAACTAATTAAACGACACCCCACCAGAGGAGACCGCTGCCATTACTGCAGCGGCACTCCTCTCGAAGTCTCATGATCCCTTTCGATAAAATTCACAAGCTAAGGTGATAATATTTTCTAATGGATTAATACCGATAAATTTTGTAGTGCTTGGGGGGGGGGGTGTACACATCAGAATGTTCAGAAAATGATCTAGCAACCCCTCCAAATTATTTTGCAACTCAAAATGATAGAAAAAAATGTAAGAAGTACGCAGGGATTATGTACACGCTGGGGCATCATACATGAAGATTTAGTACCTCACATGTACAGACATCACATGTGTGATTATATTCCATGACCGTTACATACAGCATGCCACCCAAAGCGTCCCCACGGGCCCTGTGACCCCGACCAAGATAGGGGATGGATGCATGCATGGATTACATACAGGAAACAGGCAGGTGAGCTCCTAAGACAGTCAGAAAAGTAAATATGTCCAATCAAGTAGTTTCATAGCTCCTAACATCAGAAGAGCCTCACTGATTATAAACTTAAACAGCAACAGATTATAAACAGCAAACCTGTCCTCAAATGCAAAGACCTATGCTGGGATCAAATGTAGTGGGGTGCAACCGGAAGGTCACTAGTTTAAGTCCCAGTGCTGCCAAATGTAGTATCAGGCATCAAAGCATGTGCAGTTAACCCGAAATACATCACCTGCTTGCATAGATGCATCAGCTACATATTTCTACAAAATAAGCATGTTAAGTCCCAGAAGATCCCTTCTGTTGTACCCTGTAGCCAACCTATTCTAGTGAGCTATCCATCTGTAGCAAACTGATTGTTTTAGCAGTAACAATAGTAGTAGCAATAACTAAATTAATTGGAGTAATTAATTATTGTACTGAATTGGTCTATGTTTAGGTGACTCAATGCCCTTCTGTGTGTGTGGATGCCCTGTAGGATATAATGTCCCACCTGTATTCCTGGTGTCCTAACAGAAACCTGGGTCTCACAGGGGAGTTTGGGGTGGGGGGTGAACCTCGGATGGGATTTGGGGGTGGGGGAGCTTTGGGCCACAACCTCTAAGCACTTACACCAGCAAAGTGGCTGATCATTTTAAAATGCATGACTGCAATTAAAAGAAGAGGATTAAACGGGCTACAATAAGGTCATTATCAAAGAATATATCACCCCCCTCAAAAAGTTAGGGTCTATTAGCATAATTGCCTTCGATCCTTTCCCTTAAAGGAATCTTCTAATTGAACTATTCAACTGCCACATTAACCAGGCATGCCAAGATGTTTGTAGGTTAACCACTTGTTTAATTAAAGGCAGTAGTCTTGAAAGTTAAAACAGCAGTAATTAAACAGTTTAAAGTAGCCTCTTAAAATATGTTTCTGTCTCAGAATAAGCAGATTTTGTACAGTTCATAATCAAACTGATACCTGTTTCTGTTCCTGAAATCATTTAATCAATTAAGAGTATTAGACTGGGTTGAAATGCAGGCCAGCTAATTTTGCATTTCATTTATTGAGCAGATGCTTTGCTCCTTTTTGTCCAAAGTGACATACATTCTTTTCTTTAAAAAAAAAAAAACGGTCAGACAGTCCTCAGGAACAATTGGGCGATAAGGACCTTGCTCAGGGGCCCAACAGTAAAGTCAATGAGCAAGCAATGGGATTAGAACCAGTACCCTTCCAATCACGGACACAGCACCCTAACCGGCTGAACCATGCATCAGCCCAGGATGCAGTAAACCTAAGGATAAAACTTTTTAAACATTTTACCTACTTTAGAAGCTTTTGGTTTAAGTAATTGTGCCGGTTCTTATCACAAGGAAAAGTAGAGCCCAGGGTGAGATGCCACGATGTAAAACATCCAACAGCATAGGTCTCCCTGTGCTTTCATGCCAGCAGCACCTATAACCATATTAAGGTGTTGCCAAGATATGGCATCTCCGATTCCTAACAAGGGCCGGTCGCTCGCTCTCTCACAATGATGCAGCACAGAGAATCTTTTTTATTAAATGGCTCAATGTAAAATGTATAATTAGCAATGGAGCACATAACATGCAGAAATGAGTGTTTTGCTTTCATCAATAGTACCTTTGGGTTCATTTGCATAAGCCACTATGCCTACTGTAATGATACACAGCATTAAATGGTGTCATATATTATTGCAACATAATAAACACTCATCCATCCATCCATCCATCCATCCATCATCTAACCGCTGATCCTGGTCAGGGAATGGGGATGAGCATCACTATTTTTCCTTTATATATCCTTATTACTGTTTTTTTCTTCAGACTTAGGAGGCTCTGTGTGCCCAAACACAAACATAAGCATCTAAAAGATTAAAGATATGGCTTCTCATCCGCCGGTGAAAGGATACGACCTCGAGTCCTGGATGCTATGAATAGATACGCATTCTGTCAGTGTGATGGTACAGCGCACACACAGTAAACACACCACAGACACCAAATACTCCCCATACACAACAAACATAGTGAACACACACCAAACATACACATACATACCAGATATACATTCACACAACACACACACACACAACACACACACGGCAAAAAACATGCACCACACACACACACACACACACACACACACACACACACCAAACACACCATACTTATACATACACACATTAAACACACACACACCAAACCCGCACACACCATACACACTAACACACACACCGCACACAATTACACACATAAATTTGATTGCAGAAATTTAGCATAAATAGCTACCGTGGGGAGCTTCAAGATTGCGTTTTTATGGATTTACGGTTCACTAAATACGCGCCTTATATTAAATACGCCCCTTCGCCGCACAATTTAATAATCCCGTTTTGATAAGTGGCGAAAAACAAAATAGCAGACAACCACGAAGTAATTAAATAGCCAGACGCAGCTGATCCGCTAACGCGCCCTCCTGCGCTATAAACATCATCGGTCCGACACCGTAACTCCGCCGCTGGACGCGGAGAGTAGGGAGAGGGAATCAAAGCTGTTACTCACAGTGGCCAGCTCGTCAAACTTGCCGAATAGTTCGTTGAGCAACTTGACAAGCTCCTGTGCGGTGCACTGCGACGCCAGACCGGTGAAGCCCACGATGTCGGCGAAGAGGATGCTGCAGAGAGCAGGGGAACCACAGTGCAATACCTTCGATCAATCAATCAACCAACCAATCAATCGATCAAAGTTTTATTTTTCACCTAAGCAGTTATACCTAGTCGAGTGTGCAGCGGAATGCTGTCATGTTGCTCTCCAAGACATAAGTAAGGGAGACCAGGGATAATTGACATTTTTTTTCCATTTTCATTTTGCTAAAATATAGAAAAACATGTATTCCTTTCTAAGTAAAGCTGTACTAGTTTAGTAAACATAAGTGGTCTTTAGGGGAATTAGTTAGGTAGATTACTGCATAACAACTGACCCCGTTCAATGACTATCCCCAGTCTCCCCATAAAACACAAACCATTATGCGGAGACAAGCATAAATAATGTGCAACTTACAGTAACGTGACAGGTGGTCCTGCAAAGCGTCAAATGTCAAATGAGTAAATAAGTGAGTATTTATATATGTCAACTAAACAGGAATACATATCGGAGCTGAACATCTCTGTGTTGAGTAAGCTTCAGGCCTTTGGTTAAAGTATTATGTCCTAGACATTGTCATCATTAAGGATCTGAACTGCATGGGGAACATGTCACACCCGATAAACTTCAGCACCAGCCTCTACATTATACATTTCATATGCTTATGATTTTTTGGAAACCGCTTTCTTAAGTTTTTTTAATGCTGCCAATGTAATATGTGTAAAATTCTCTTGGACCGTCTGCTTCGGTTGCTGTCAAAACCTAAGAGGGAGATGATAAAGAGTAAATATCGTTATGGACTGAGATTAGATGTGATGAGTTTAGATAACACTTGGCATCATGCTGATCCTGTTTATGAAACCAGCCGGATTTCTAAATCCACTCACTGATGTTCTAATATAAAACTCCATCACTCCAACCACATGCTGATCCACAACCTACACTTCTATCTATATAAGGAATGTTTACCTGTTTAATGTGATTTGTATGAAAAATGCCAGCATAATTGTCCAGTGAAGGTCCAATTTTTACTTGTGATTTTGTACAGCTGAACAGTTGTGTATTGTTCACCAAACATGTCAATGAGTTTCGGGTGGAGAGCTATGTACACTTACAGTCTCAGTCAAAAGTCTAGGTACAGCTACTGAAAATTACTTGTTTTTCAATAGGATAATGACCCTAAGAACACCTCAAGGTTATGTAGTATTATCTTGTGAACAAGGATAGTGATGGAGTGCTGTGACAGATGACCTGGCCCCCTCAACCCTCCAACCTAAACCCCAATGAGCTGGTTTGGGATGTGTAGGATTGAAGAGTAAGAGGTAGCCACTTTGTGCCTAGATTTAGGACTGTGACTCCTGGAAAACCATTCCAGATGGCTACATCTAGAAACTGGATGAAAGAATGGCAGGAGTCTGCAATGCTGTCATAGATATTTGATATGTATTACTTTGTACAATGTATTACATTGCCTCAAGGCCTTTCATTATAAGCTAAAATGGAGACAAATGCATTAAAAGCAGGTGTATCCAGACTTTTTACTGGTACTGTACTGTTCGAAAACCCATGACAAGCAAACTGATATGACCTAAACGTTTCAGTTAGGATTCTTACAAGAGCTGTACATTGCTTTGTTGTTGATAGCTGATATATAGCTGTAATCTGGATAAAACCCCATCAGTTTAGAAGCTGTTTAAAGACCATATTACAGCAGAGTGCACCAAAGATATCGACATGTGAGTACAACTATTAGGCTGCACTGTAAAGAGCTTTTGTGCTATGATTTCACCAGCCCTTTGTCAAATACACCAACAGAGCAAACCACTGACTACTTAGCTACCCCCAGAATCTCTTCAGTGCTGTTGACAGGCCTTGTGAAATGAATGTGGCCCACCCACGGCATCCAGATTTGGGGGGTATAACATCTCGCCTTCTTCATGCTACAATGAAAGTGCATCAGTAATTAAATGGACACCTACTAACATATGGCTGCTACTTTAAGTAGCTTTCCTGAGAAGTTGAAAGCTGGATCTTAAGAGGGAATCTTTGTTTCATGCACTTCAGGGTATTAGGCCTAAAGATTTTGGAGGTAATATGCTTAATTGCGCACCTGCACGGTATTAAATGTTTACTGGGATTGCAGCTCAAACTTTGCCGGTCTTCGTGGGGTTTTCTGGACGTCTGTGGGAACATAGCAGCTCTTTGGTGTATTTTTGCTGGTGGGAGGTGCTCCTCAGCCAGACTGACTTCTTTGGGTGAATTACTTTGTCAGCTGGGGTTTGAAAATATTGCTACACATGTCCTGCTAATGATGGCCCTGAAAATGGTCTAGAGATGTTTATATGCAGACGCCTAACTAAGATCAGCTGATACTATCTACTGGTTTGACTGGAGTTTCCACATAGGTGTTCCACATATCATGGGAAAGGATATGTGACCTGGCTGGTGAAATGATACCTTTACTAACTTTATTTTAAACATATATATTGATATGAGCTGTAGATCTTGAAGATGGGCCAGTATGCATAAAGGCAACACTCTTCACCATGGCATCATATCACAGGTCACTGACACTGACCAACAATCATCCTTGGCATCCTTCTCACTGCGTGGCCTGAGATTCACCTGGCCACTATCTCCAGCCAGAAATGAAGAGCATTTTGAGGGACAGCAGCGAAAAAATCAGACAAAGGGCAAGTAGGCACCAAGAGAAGGTTAACTGAAATCTTCAGCTCCGTGTGCACCTTTTACAGATTTAATTTGATAACAATTTTCTCATAGTGTACACTTTTGAAAGAGGAGAAAGGACTTCTTGTATGTCTTGCCCTGCATGCTGTAGATTAAAGACAGTGTCATTACTGTGCCTTTGCTGCTGTTAATGGAACTCATATGTATTTAGCATGATGAGAGGATGTCCCCAGTGAGGTGAGAGAGATTATTATTATAAGGTGCTGCCAAATTGGAGTGGACTCCTGCGTTCCAGAAACTTCTGCCACCTGCGTGGGTCTCTATGCTTCCTGGGGGCATGTTCATTGTTGTGACGATTGTATTTGTATCCGTGTTGCTTGTATTCCTCTTCCTCTTGTACTGTCACAAGCATTATGAGCAGTTCAAATACGCCGGGGCTTCTCATACCATGCCTGAAAGAGAACCTAGATCTTCATCATTGAAATCCGATCCCAGGGACACAGAGATTTTTGGAGGGGAAGCTTCATATGTGCACCCTCGTGGTGTGACAGACAGATGAATTTAACATGATACAAATGCATCCCAAATGAGTAGATCATGCAGCCATATGAACCTGAAGAATGTTCTAGCTCTCTCACAAAAATTAAATGACTTCATATCCTTAGTTACAAGTATGTAGAGGGACTTGTCCACCCAAATTCAGCCCTCCCCTGAAACATTCACCCCCTCCTATGTTTCATAACATCCCAAAAAAGAAATATTTTAAATCTGTTTATTTATTTTAAATCTGTTCATTTATTGAGCAGAACAACGGAACAATTTTGCTTAAAGGTTTTGCTCTAGGGTCCATTAGTGAAGTCACTCTGCCAACCTTGGGAAATGAACCAACAACCTTACAACTACAGGTAAGGCATCCTAACCTAGCAAACCACACATTTTTCCCAGTGAAAGAGAGTGACTGAGGATTACATTAGCAATCTTACTTCTTGAAGTTACTATTAAACGTAGGCAAAAAGAGAAAATTATGCAAAAAAAAAACAGGCACCATGTGATGGTTTAGTGATGGAGTGTTGGGGGATCATGTGTTGGGGTTTAAAGGTACAGTGTCAGGTTCTCACTGTCTGTACTGCTCATGTCTGCGGCCTCCTCTATTCTACTTAGAAGCCGTTACACAGAAAAGAAGTGTTTCATTTTAACTGACTCCATCACAGATGTTTCCATCCTTCCCTGTGACCCATCTTGTAGGAGCACGACTTTTTAAACACATTGCTCGAGGGCTCAACAGAACTAAGCGATTCTCTTCTCACACCCATGGGGTTGCAACCTGAGCTTCTGGAATCTTCTGAATCAACCTTCTCCCTAACCATCCCAGCGTTGGTTCATTTACACCTGACGGTCCTTTACGGAGCTGCTAAAGGAGTGTTTGTTCAATATTGACAGTGATTTTAAATTTTTTTTTGCATTTTTCTTGTGGATCCATTGGCCGACGCCCTTGGCATGACGTCCTGTTCCCATAGCTGGCTACGGAATGCAGAAACGATTCTTGCACGTGGAACATGCATTATGCTGACCGTGGCTTTCCTGTCCGAGGCTTAAACATCACTGAAATTAGTCGGAGGCAATTTCGTGAGCTGAATGGAGTTGTTTCGCTGCTCTTTTTGGGGTCAGCGGGGCACATGTTCTGAATGCTGAAGAAGAGGCGTCCAATTAAACACAGCATACAGCAACCAGACAGCCCTGTGCTTCTTTTTGATGTTGAGGCGGGTGATTTACAGGCTTGAGGAAAGCGAGGAGTTTGCTGCTCCAGCTCATTTGTCAGGGGGAACTCGGGGCATCCCCACAGCTAACTGTCAGGTTTCAGCTACGTCTGGGTACAGCAGCTTAGACCAACAGCTCAGTGCTTCCATTAACGGGGCAGACACATGTCATTTTACCGGGCCTGCTCAGGTCCTGCTGGTTGAGATAACACACAAAGAAGGGTGGAAACACTCCAGCAGGGACCCACATGGATTTTGCTTGTTAGGGTTTTATTTCTGGTCGCTATGGTTTTCAGGACTTTATGGCACTGGTGCCAGCCTTGTAATGTTCACAGTTTCAGTTTAACCCAACGCTCAAGCACTCTATGAAACAAACAATAGCGATTTAGCGATTGGTCTCAGTGCTGTAGTTGAGCTTTGGAAAGACCTCAAACACTTGCACATGCTTTGAATTGGACCAATGGTTTGAAATGGAATTACTTAGCGAATATTTTGAATTACTGGGTCAGGGGACAGAATTGGACATTCTCAACAGGTTTTGAGAACGTCTGGGTCAGGTGACTAAGGTGGGCATATTCAAAGCTGTTGAGGACCTCTAGGTCTTGTGACTGAGTTAGACTTTCTCCATCAGATTGTGTCGAGGTGTTGAGAACCTCTAGGCAAGATTCAGACTAACCTGACATTGTCATGCCTTTGGATATAGATCTTGTGGAAGATACGCTCTGGTGGCTTTAGGAAGTCCTCCTTCATCTCCATGGCCACATTCCTCGGCAGCAGGCTCATCAGGAGACGTTCCTGGAAGGGGTAGAGGGGGCTGATAATTAGCATTGATGAAGCATCCCATCCCAGCTCCCTGATTGGGTGGGAGAAGCATTCAGCCATCAAGCTCAAATCTTCTGCCAAGATGCACACATATAATCACATGATCTACACATCTCACCCCCTCCTTGTCATCGCTGATTTGTCTCATAACTCATAGCACCATCAAAACCAACATGAAGCTTTTATACAGGTATTTTGACTCATGCAATTAAGGGACATCATTCAAAGGTACAACTTCTGGACTCTCTCTCAATGCAAACACTCCCTGTTCATAATGGCCCTTCCACCAGCAGCAGTTTTTATATCCATGTTCCCTAATACCGTCTTTGATCCTTAACATCATGCACCGTGCTAACAAATCATTAGAGTTCAATGAATATTTTCAGACAATAATTCATTCATTTTCCATGCCATTTGTCCTATACAGGGGTCCGTAGCCTATCCCGCAAGCAATGGCTGCAAGGCAGAGAATAACCCAGGATGGGGTGCAAACTCATCTCAGGGCAGACATACCATTCATACACACATTCTTGGACAATACAGACAACCTGGCAACTTCAATTCACATTGTTTTTCAACTGTGGGGGAAAACTGGGAAAGCCAAAGGAAAACCCATCATGATGTGGGGGAGAACATATAAACTCTACACACAGAGCTGGGCAGGGGAACCAAATATTTGCATTAACTACAACTACATGCCAAGGACTTTTCAAAGACTCTGTTGACGTGTTAAGACATTTTACATGCTTAAGCTCAGTCCCCTTGTCCTACAGCTAAGGGGTCGAGAGTCCTTTAGGTCCTGCTTTCTGTTTTGAGTATGATCAACTTTGGTTAATAGCTCTGACCACGCATTTCGATTCTGAGACCAAGCAAGCGTGAGCTCCAAATCACATCACCCCTGGCCTAGTGTCGCCTGTCGGCCTCATGAATATTAACCACGACTGGTCGTCTGCCCGGCACCTGAACACAGGGGTGGCCACAGTGTCGCTACAGATCCAATCACGGCGACGGCGGCAGCGGTGTTCGGCAGCACCGCGTGACCTTTAATGAAAGCCACAGAGGCAGGAAAAGCAATCTGCTGAAATAATTACCTGTCAAAATGTCGCCTTCTGAACTTATTAGGAAACAAAGACGTCACACGCTAATCGGCCTCTGCACGGGCACTAATCCCCGTGCGACTGGCCACACCGCGCTGCTGTTCTACAGAATGCTTCTGCTTTCTCCTTTAAGCCACAAAAAATACGGCACTCAATATTAATACTTTTGACAGGTTTATTTTATGGTTTCCCTCCTTTTCCCATATTTGAAAGGAGGGTGAGATAAGGGGCTGGAAAATCGACAGTGTTAGCTAGCAAGTAGCTTAAATTTAATCATTCAAGAAAGGGAAATGTAACATTTGCATAAGAATTTTATTAAATCGTTAACTGTTAATCAATATCTGTTATTTAGATGAAAGCCAAATATTTCTTTTGAATGTTTATACGAATATTGTTTCCAAGGCCGTTTCGTGGATTTTTTTAAGGTAGGTGGCATAAAAGAGGCCATAATTCATACTGGGAATCCAACTTTATCATTACCCAATGATACGTTGTGAATCTGTGAGTGACAGGGCACTCCAAGGGCCAATCAGCTTTTCGCTGCCCCTGAGGGTCCACCCTTGTATATGATTCTGATTGCTACTGTATATAATATAGCTATAGCTAACTTGTTTGTGAGAGTGTCTCCGCTTATGTGTTTACATCCAGGTATCCCACCTGTTTCTCATTCTCATCCTCCAGTCGGAGTCTCTCCTCGATGCAGTCGCGGGCCTGCAGGAAGGCCTTCCGCTGGGCCCTCTCCGTCAGGATCCTCACGAAGGCCCCAGAGAGGTTGACACTGGTGAAGAGCACGGCATTGGCCCCCAACTGTACAGCAGAATGGGAGTCATTACATAATAAAGGTGGAGGTCACCATACCCTGCACTGAGTTCTAAACACCACAACACAGAGCCCTGTACTTATTTTAATTGTTTACTTCCAGTCACTCAGGTCAGGCCAGAGGCTACCCCACTACACCCGACATAACGTCCTTGTATTTATTAAATATTCATTGCGTGTTCATGTTTGCATAAATTAATGAAGCGAACATGCTACTGAATCATGGCCCTGACATTTTTCCTTCGGTTCCGCGTTTGCACCAAAGTGACATTTAACAAAGTAGAGCAAAAAAAATATCAGGGTGTAGAACACAGATACGCAGAGCAATGATGCAGAGATATGACAACTGGAATTATTATGTATTTTAAAATGCACACACAAGATTAAAGGATAAACTAAAATAATAGATTATTTGCTGGTTTGAATTCTATTAGACAAACAATAGACTTACTTATCAGATATCAACTATCATATCCTCTTATATGTGTAGCCAACAGGCATGTAACCATTTAGTAAAATTATGAGTCCAAAACCTCCTCGAAATTTGCTTTAGCCCCCCAGTTGGCAAAATTCATTGTTAAACTCCACAAAACTTATTTCTGGCTGCAGGCCTGGTGCCTATATTTCACTCTGGTCATAACTTTACCCCAACTGCACAAAAAAGGTGCTTAGTGATGCCATTAATACAGTGTATAACAACCAGCATTCTGTGCCTATATTCACTAAACTAATCTTTGACCTCGAGTGCCATCGGATACTTCATGGAAGGTTGAAGAACGTTGATGTCAATAAGCAATCTCCTGCATTGCTTAATAACTTTTGACAAGGACTATGTGAACCCTGACAATGTCATTTCTCAACCATTGCTATGGGGTACCACAAGTGTCTGTACCAGGTCCCAATTTATTTTCTTATTTATCTCAACAACATACCTCAGGCAGATAGAACCTCACACATTGGCCTTTATCGAGACACTCCTGCATCTAGCCAGTCCATCCTTTGGGCATAATACCTAATCTTCAAGAATGTTCTGTAAATACCCAGTCTGCTCCCTGTGCTCTTTTCCTGCTTGCTACTACTGAACTGTAACAAAAGATTTTGTTTGGTAAAGAATTCTCAGTCAAGATTTCACAGAAAAGAGTTTGAGTCTGTCTCTTTGCATAAGTATCTTTTTTGCTGGCTAGACTCTCCCTCTCACCCCCCTGTATTCAAGCTGCAAGGCTTAGGTTCTACCACACAAATAAGGCATCTGTGGAAAAGACTGAACAGGATCACATGACAGGGGGCTTAGAAGGGGCTGGAGTTTCATGTGGAGATTCTGCTTCTCAGGGCTGGATGGGACCAGTGAGGGAATGGTACAAAAAAGCCTTTGGAATAAATAAAGATATAAATTGCTGTTTCTGTGAGGAAGCACAAAAAGATAAAGACTACAGGGTTATATTGAAATGCAGCACAAAGCCTGCATCTGGTCCAAAACCAGAGTATTTTAATATATAGGGACATCAGGAACAAGGAACAGATAGAACAAAAATAATTAAATATATTTGTCTCATGGGGTAGCAAAGTTGCACAGCGGTTATCACTGTTGCCTCACACTTCTGTGACTGGGGTCCAAATTCTCCACCCTAGCTCTATGTGTATGGAGGTTGTATGTTCCCTGTTTGTCATTACTGGGTTTCCCCTGGGTACTCTGGTTTCTCCCGCAGTACAAAAACATGCCATGGTGAACTACAGTTACCAAACTGTTTGTGTGTGTGAATGGTGTTGATGCCCCATCTTGAGTTTATGCCCATAATTTGCAGTTCTGTTCGTGACGGCTGCAACTTTGGCCGTGCTCGAACTGGTCCGAGCCTGACCATATCCAAAAGGTCCCATCCGCTGCACTGTGTGCAGCAGGCTCCAGACCCCCCAAATGCTGAATAGGACAAGTGGGTACAGAAGCTGGACGGGTATTTCTCTCACCCACCTGAGATGGAAGGATAACTTTCCTTTACTCCCTTATTTACATTACCTGGTACAATTGACCAACTTTGCCATCAACTAATTCTATCTACACCGAGCTGCAGCCATAGGGGCACTAGCCCTATCTTAAAGCTGATTGGCCCCTGGAATACCCCCAAACCTGTCACTCACCGGCTCAACCCTTATCATTGGCTAACGATAAGGCCGGCCCCTCTGTATGAATAATGACCCCTCTTATGTCACCACCTGAAAAAAAAATCCTAGAATCATCCCTGCATCTACAGAAATGTAAAGGGGCCATTAATTGTTCAGACATCCTCTACTACCCACCTAATTCTCTCTATAAGCCAATGAACTCCATGCTCTCTTCCATCGGTTGTCACTGGGTGGAAAATTTACCCTGTCCATCCCCATCCACAAATCCCTATTAGGTGTTATGTGGCCATACCTGAGAAACTTCTCCTTGCTACAGCTGCCTCACCCTTCAACACCAGACCTGCCAATTATATTCAGCTAAAAATACTACATTTAGCTCCATTCCCAAATTGCTCTTCTTACTCTTGCTGCAGACAGAGACTGGAACTGGATACAAAATCCCTGAACCTCCTCTATTATTGCCACAGCTTCTGAGAAGTGGTTTTTTAATACCAATATGATCCACTCTAACTTATTACTTGCCTCTGTTCCCCTGATTTTGCATTAATTTCTCTCCTTCTGTCTGTAATTGGTGTTGCCTTGCTGTGAACGGGCTCCTTGATCAGGACATCGTTAAAATATCAATTTTATTCAAAAATGCCTGGTTAAAAAACAGTTAAACAAGGATTTACAAGCTAAGAATGTGATCAGCGATCTAATTAAGTCTGCGTTTACATTGCATGGTATTTATTTAACCTAGAAGCCCTGCGGGGGGCATCAGCTCAATTCTCTGACGCCAGTCGACTCCCGCAGTAGAGAAGACAGTTCGGTTATATGAGGAAGATGCTAATCTATTCATATGAGGGAGACAGCGCTTCTGTTAGGCTGGACGAATTCCAGTCCTATGGGACAGTATAGTGAATTAGCTCCTTAAGAGGGGAGCCCTCCCACTGATGTGGCTTAGGGGAATTTTCCCGAAATCCTAAGTGCTGCATTTTAAGCATGAAGTGTACTTGCAGAAAATAGATCCGCTTCAAGGGTGTTCACTGTAAATATATTCTCTATTGAGATTAAAATGCCGGAGCTGACAGTTAACTTGGGATTGACACATCGGCACACCTTTTTTCATCCGTACTGTTTGTTTACAGTTACACGATGCACATTTTTCTATAATTGCTAAAATAAATATGTAAATGTAATGGTAATTAAAAATAGTCAATCACGGCGCTTCTGTCCTGGTAATATTTGCACTTGTGCACTCATTAAAATGTCCAATATATCGTTTTGGATGTGGTATTTTACTTAAGGGAATAATCTCTTTTGGTGAACATTCGTATCTAAACATGATTTTAAAACAACAACAACAATAACAACAACAACAACAATAATAATAATAATAATAATAATAATAATAATAATAATAATAATAATAATAAGTACTATGCACCTATTAAACCTCCAGCTACACGTACCACGTGGGAGTTGGCGAACGGAGCATAGGCGTTCAGCATACTGACTCGTTAATAGGTGGGCGTGGATTCGTGTGCTTTGGCGCAACACTCAGTGCGTGAATTACATCATTGAGCGGAAATTTGACCCGTTTTTAAACATCAGAAATTACATAATGGGTGTAGTTTGTAAGGTACAGTAAAAACCGGCAATCTTGATGCAGCAGTAATGACTCACGCCTTTATTTGTATTTCACGTTCTTCGATTTCTTTACATATGATGGTCATATAGGCTTCATGCACGACAGAAAATTTTAAAATATTTTTTTTCATTTGCATTTAAGCCCTATTTGTTACTTTACTAGTTGATAAAAGCTTTCATTGCAGTTTATAGGTATTGCAGTTTATCGGCAATGCTATTCATATTACATTTTGTATTTCAGATTCATAAAAGACAATCACATTAAATTCTTTGTAAATTGTTTCAGGTTCCTTTGAATGTATGTAATGTAGTTCATGTCCGGAATGGAAGGATATGACTGTAAATATTAATATTATGATAAACATGTGCGTCAGTGTTTCAATACGGTATATTTAAGGTTTACAAGGAAATATCTAAACAACTATATCTGTATAAAAAGAATAAAAAATGTCAATTAAAGAAGCCATGAACTGGAGGACATATTTTGCGAAATAAAACTAGTTAAAGGTCGCAAACTTTTAAGAGCGGCGACGCCAGTCGGCTGAGAGACTGCGCACCGCTCCGGGCTCCGCGCGTCCGCTGTCCATCTGCAAGTGCTGAACCGAGAAAATCCAGGAGAAGTCGGGGGTCGTGTCGCCCACCAGTCGAGTGAATTGCACACACAGTGCGTTGCATAACGAAGATTACGACATATACAAACACACACACACACTCCAAAACTACAATCATACAAACGTAAAGACGGACGCAGGTATGCCCTCCAAGTAAGCAGTAACCCTGCACTTACCGTCCTCCACAGTCTCTGTCTCTTGGCTGTGACTGATGTCCCCGTCACGATTAGATGGGAGATGGCGACCATAATCCCAAAAACTACGGCTAACAGCGTCCGCACGGGCAGGAGGGAATAGGCGACGAAGGTGACCAGCATGAGCTGCCACATTCCCTGTTCCGGGGACGACGGCTTGTTCACGCCGTGCGCTCCCAGGGCGAACGGGCAGCAGAGGAAGGAGAAGGTGAAGCTGAAGAGCAAGGTCAGTTTGAGGATCTGTTGAAGCTGTGTCACCTGCAGGTACTTGACATTGGTGACAATGAAAAGGGAGACGAAGATAACGCAGTGCAGCGGATGGGACCCTTTGGATATGGTCAGACTCGGACCGGAGACCAGTTCGAGCACGGCTAAAGTTGCTGCCATCACGATCAGAACCGCAAGCGCCTTCAGGGTGGACGTCTGCTCCAGTTTTAGGTTGTAAATCTGGAAAAGGGACTCCAGCTCCTTGCAGTCAAACTCGTCCTCGCAGGCGATGGCATTCAGCGGGGCGCCGACAGGACAGTGGCCATGCTTCCTGCGTGTTTTGACATGCTGGAACGGAATCTCCTCCATGTCGGTGCCATTCATAAACCGAAACCGCTGCGCTGCCTGTGTCGCCGTCGTCTCCCTTTCATAAAACCCGCGGCTTTATCGCACGATCGCTAGATGCAACACGCCATCCACAGGTTGATGCGTGTCGTCGGCGCAGGAAACTGACCGTTAAAAAGCCCAGAGCTTTAGTTTTCCTCATACACGACTCCAGTAGGAAAAAAAAGTACACCGCCTACAGTTACTTGCTTCACATTTCCAGAAATAGGTTAACACGATAGCGTCCAACAGCTTTCTATATCCAACTGCTCAGATGGAATCACGCCTGCGCAATATAGGGCGAGAAGGACGGCACGTCTCAGCACCTGAAGACTGACAAGACAAAACAAAGATTTCACAAGAGCCGGACTCGGAAATCCGACCTCGTTCGTAAAGTCCCCTTGCAATGATAATCCGATTGTATCTAACCAACGCCATCATCGTCTTACATTTTCAGGGTCTTCGTGGAAAAACCACGCAATAAGAATCATTTTGCTACATCCAAATAATATCACGGTGATCAAAAATAAGCTCGCATTTGTTTCACAACTTGGCAGTGTTTGATATCAGTGTGTTGCTTCATTCAGTTCTATTTTTTTATCAGTTAGGCTATGTTCCTGATACAGACAATAAATCACCTCTGGCGCTTGAAAAAAAAAAATCGATATTTATTCTTTAAATCTATAAAATCTCTTTTGTGCGATTATTTTTTTTAACCTTTTAATATCTGAAGCAGCATATCCCCCTGATCTATGGAATTAAAGCATGGAAACATGGGAATCGCAAAAGGAATTCTGATCGACACCTGTCCAGAATGGAGCAGGATAATCTGTTTCTATTAGGTTTTTGGAGTCCCCAACTCTAGCTTTACTTATATTTTTAAATGAATGTTCAGTTATTATTTGCTATTACATGTATCACTTGTGTTACTAATCCAGGAAATGACTAGAAATTCATTAAATGAATACAGGCCTCAGTGTGAGATTTTTGCCCATTTATTCAGTTTTGGACTGTGGGTTATACGTCAGAGATAAAAAATATATATACACAGCACTGGAAAAATTAGGAGACTACAGAAAATTGTTCAGTTTTACTCAGTTCCCCGTTTATGGGTATGCACCTGTATGTAAAATATCCATTTTTTGCAAACTCCAGCCTGGTTCTTCCCTGCTTTTCATTGATGAAGGGCTTCTTCCTTGCTTTATGGGACTTCACTCCGGCTTCTAGGTGCCTGTTATGAACTGTCCTAGCAGTGCATTTCACACCACTTAATGTTTCTCATTCCTTTTCAAGGTCACTTGAGATCACTCTCTGATTTGGGAACTGAAGCGGTGTTCATCTAGCCATTCAACTAGATATCAGTAACTTTTTACAAAACAGAAGAAATTATTACTAGTTTTTATTGCGTTACACTTAATTTGCACATGTATATATATAAACAATTCTGTGTGTGTGTGTTAGTATGCTAGTATTTTGTAAGCAGCTGGGAGGAGGGAGGGGGTTGTCCTCAGGGCAGTGTGTGTAACCCTATCGTTTTCGTACACAAACTTTACGCTGTTTAAGATCAGTCTGTACTTGAACCACAGATGGATGATTGCCAAGTTCTAGGGCCAGTGGGACATACTGGCTTCTCTTAATTGGATCGTCGGATCTCAAAGTAAATTATTTAATTGTTTCTTTAGTGTTCAGGGCTTCAGAGCAAACTTAATTCCCCCTGAAACAGCAGCAATAGTCTTGTACATATGCAAGACATGATGGCACAACATACACCCACAAATTAAGAGATTATTTTGGGTATTGAGTCTGAAATTCCAACATATAATATAATATTGAACAAACCACAAAACCTCTAATATTTTCTCCCATAGGTCAATGCTCACGTCTTTCACAAAACTGTGTTTCTATCTATCTATCTATCTATCTATCTATCTATCTATCTATCTATCTATCTATCTATCTATCTATCTATCTAT
>JAODJW010000001.1:20356530-20371653 GCA_026777045.1 Hyperopisus bebe
CCCCTCGCTCTCCCCCTCTCTCTTTCACTCTCACACACACACACACACACACACACACAGCAGAACAGGGATCATTTTAAAATGTCAAAAACTAAAACAGCTGTTTAAACCCAACCTGTAAAAACAGGCTGGTGAAAGTGCCTCCCTTCTGAGGAGAATGTGAGCCAAATCCTTATCAAAATTCAAAATTTACCAGCACCATGTTAAAAATAGCAGTGTACAGTATGTAGACAATGTCTCTGCAACTCTGAGTAGGAGAGATGAGGATTGTTGGATTTAAATAACCAATAAGTTTAATTTAAAATATAATAGCTATATTGGAGATTACTGGAGTGAAAACAAGAGAATGAAATGAAATGGCTTTAAAATGACCACTTTAGATGGAAAAAATTAATGTGTTAAGTGGTAATTAGCCCAGATATCCATTTTCGATTAATAAGACTACTAAAATCTGACATTTAGGGTGATTCGTACAAGACTAAATCTGTCCTAATTTGCCTGGTCCTGTCCCACCCTTACTGCATGCTTTCTGGCATGTAATTCTGCACTGTCGAAAGCAGGTCCTGGTATAAGCAAATCCAGGTCACATCAATAAGGGGAAGCCTGTCTGTAGATCAGCCCTACAGGACGTCAATGTGGACAATGCGTGTGCCCACTGGGCTTTGAAAGACCCATTTAAAAAGTCAAGGATCAGACGGCACCATGCGTCACCATGCCACTGCCACAATCCTCGACAAGCCAAGCGCTCTGCCATCTCTTTGAAAGGTAATGCAGCCTGCTGTGGGCATTTATTGTCCAGAATTGCATCATGGGAATTCTCTCCCCCCATTATCTTCCTAGCTGTCGCGCAGTCAGCCTGCTGGTGGCCCTCATTGCTTTGACTCCACAAATTGGTAATATATCTTCTGAAATCTCTTTGCTCAAAAACAGCTGAGTTCAGAACAGTAGGTTTCCTTTAATAGCCATGAAAGATTGGGCTGCGGATGTAAAAATAGTGACATTTTACAGCATGTATGGACTTAACCCTGAACTAGAAGTTAACATAAATGCCCATTATAAATAGATAGCAGTGTGGGGGGGCTGGTGCAACAAATACCACTGAATTCTCATCCCTGCTGGGGTACAATAGACTGTAGTCATACTATTGCAAATGGGGTGCGACTTAATGAACTGAAAAGGAACATTTTAGCTCATTAAAGTAAACACCCTCGGGGGAAGGGAGGGAGCTTTGAATTACAAACCTGGGAAGTTCATGGAACAGACCATGAGAGCAAGCAGTGGCTTGGTGGGGGTGGCTGCAGTGATGAGGGTGACTGCAGTGATGGGGGTGGCTGCAGTGGCGATGTTTATTACCACTCAGGTCACAGCCCCAGAGGTCTCATTGTGCCCTGTAAGAAACAAATAGTCCGTACACTAGGGTGGACATTGGCCCCAAAATGGCTTTTTGAGTGGGGCTCAAGCATGGGCGTCCTTAGGTCTGATCATTCAGGGCTACAGCCCCCAGTATTTTAGCCCCAATGCCAATCTTCTTTCAAAAAGTAATAATAATTAAAAATTCAAGCCCCAGGTAAATTTGTCAATGTTTTAAGTAAATTTGTAAACACATTCACAACAAATAATAATGCATTCATGTGAGGCACTGATGGTCTACACCAGCTTGCGAGCTACTTATAAATGACCAAGTCAAAACGATCAACCTGCTATAAAAATGTAAACCATATACAGTGGTACCTCAGAACTCAATCCGTTCAGAACTCCGGATCGAATCCTAAAAAGTTCGATATTTAAAGTAAGAAAATAAATGTATCCAAACAATGTGTCATGCCCCGATTGTCCGCTCCTTCCGTGTGGCACGCCCCCTCGTTAACCCCGTGTGGAATCCCCGTCTGATCAGCTGTTTCTGGTTGTTGTCATTAGTCCTCTGTGTTTAGTCCGCGTTTCAGTTTGTTTCCCCAGTCCGGTCATTGTGTTGCCCGTCTGCGTTTTGCCTGCCTTACCTGTAATTAAACCCCATATTCCCACATACGCCTTTGTCTCCGTTCCGTCCCTGCTGGGCACGACAATATTATTATAATTAAATGTACTAATGTTTTATTATTAATATTAAAATAATTAATAAGAAATCCTTATTTTAAAATGTATTTTATTATATTATAATAATTACTGTTACTATCGTTGTCTAAATGTATTTTACTGTCTAAATATATGTATTCAGCTAGTGTAAACATGCACAATGCTATCACAGCGAATGCGAGGCTGAGACTGAAGCGTTACCCTTTGTTTCCGCTGAGAAACGTGCCACGTGACTCATTTCCCCGCCCGTACAAGTTATCTTAGGTCGGCGTTCATGGTTTGACTTCTGAGATTCAGATCGAGTTCTACTAATTTTTTTCGAACTGGTTGGTTCGACTTTTAAGAAATTCGAGAACTGAGGTACCACTGTATTTATTTATAAATATGACTAATCTTTATTATTTATTCATTTTGGGATAAAAAAGGAATTTTTGAATTGAACTGGGGTTTTAGTTCCTTCACCTTTCTCAGCTCGCTTTTCGGAGAGAAGTTAGTGCCGTAGTTTCTATGAACAGTCCGAAAATGCCGATCCACATTTCCCTTCTTCGGAATAGCAATGGTAGACTGACAGATGAGGCAAACGCACTTTGAATATGACATGGTGAAAAAAAAGTTCTCCTCCCATTCCGTATGGAAGTGGTAGGTTTTTGGCTTCTTACTTGGTTCAGCTCCCCCATTCATTTTTTATTCATGTTTATTTATTTAGTTTAATAGAAATTTAATAAATTGGAGACTAACTAGGCGACTCGGTAGGAATTTTGCAGCAGCTGGCGCGGTCCAATGCGTCATCCATCCTCTATTTTTATGACATACAATCTACCCAGACTACCTTTGCAATCGACCAGTAGATCGCAATCGACGTATTGGGCACCCCTGGTGTACATTATATGGACAAAAGTATTGGAACACCTGGACATTACATTTAGAAGAACTTTTATGACATCCCAGTCTAAATCAATAGGCATCAATATGGAGTTGGTCCACCTTTTGCAGCTATAACTCTTCCCACTCTTCTGGGAAAGTTTTCCACAGGATTTTGAAGTGTGTCTGTGGGAATTTTTGCCCACTTATCCAAAAGAGCATTTGTGAGGTCAGGCACTTATGATGGATGTAAATGCCAGGCTCTCACTCTCCTTTCTAGTTCATCCTAAAGATGATTGACGGGGTTGAGGTCAGGGCTCTGTGTCGGCCAGTCAAGTTTTTCCACACCAAACTCACCCAGCCATGTCTTTATGGACCTTGGTTTGTGCACAGGGGCACAGTCATGCTGGAAAATGTTCCCACAAAGTTGGAAGCATAAAATTGTCCAAAATGTCTTGGTATGTTGAAGCGTTATGAGTTCCCTTCACTGGAAATAAGGGGCCAATCCCAGCCCTTGAAAAACAACCCCATACCAATATCCCTCCTGGCACAATGCAGTCAGGCAGGTAACGTTCTCTTGGCATCCATCAAACCCAGCACTGTCCATCACACTACCAGACAGAGAAGCGTGAATTGTCATTCCACAGAACACATTTCCACTGCTCCAGGGTCCAGTGGCAGATTGCTTTACACCACTCCATTCAATACTTCACATTGTGCTTGGTGATGTGAGGCTTGCATGCAGCTGCTCAACCATGCCCATTCCATGAAGCTGCCGGCACACAGTTTTTTGTGCTGGCAGACTAACTTTGGAACTCTGTATTTACTGATTCAACAGAGTGTTGGTGACTTTAACGCACTATGTGCCTCAGCACTCAGCGCCCTTGCACTCTTTACATGGTCTGCCACCAGTTTCTGTTGTTCCTAAATACTTCCACTTTGCATCACTTCCACCGTGGAATATCTAGTAGGGAAGAAATTTCATTAACTGACTTTCTGCGAAGGTGGCAGCCTATGACAATACCACACTTGACTTCATTGAGCTCTTCAGAATGACCCATTCTTTCACAAATGTTAACAAATCTGACTGCATGGCTAGATGCTTGATTTTATCCACCTGATTTCAATGATTAAGAGGTGTGTCCCAATACTTCTGTCCATATAGTGTATCATCATGTAGCCATGAATGATTACACAATAGCTTGCCATTTTTCCCGCCAGGTGATACAGAGGAGGGAATAAGGAGACATGTTACCTTGTTTGTTGAGTTATTCAGACTAGGGAAAGGCAATACCACATTTTTTCAATTCAATATAATACTGACACTTTTTGTCACAATTTATGGTCACAATTATATGTCACAATATAATGACACCGATTCTGATGTTTTCTTAAATTGGTATCTGATTTTTTTCAAAACAATGGTAATTTTTAAAAAAAAATATAATTGCACTTAAAGACCAATTACGTGACACATTCCATCCATTAATAACAAATTACAAAAGCAAATACGAGTACAATTAAACAATTAAAATGTTTGTGCAACCGTTTGTGTAAAGTGTAAAAAATAGTCCAGTATTTTACAAAATACTATGTCATGTGACACGGGCCAGCTGAAGTCAGGGTACAAACGTTATACAAAACTGAAAGTGATGCAGCCACAAACGTTTTGTATTTATATAATTACAATAATTTTGTTATTGATATCTTTCTAAAGGAATCGACACCAAATGGGTAGCTTGTGAATATCTAAGTATTGATCCCGCAATATTGACCTGCCTATCCCTAATTCAGACCCCCGTGGGTTTCTGTTCAGCCACTCCAATTTAATTAGGACAAGTTAAATTCCCTGTCAAAAGAAATATGACTTATTTAAAATTATTATGTACATTTAATGCTTTTATTGCAAGTTTTGAAATGTATAATTATACTGATATAACAACCAAAAAACTCCACTATTCCGCTAAAGTGAAGAGGAACGGAGTATTTTTAAAAATTAATAGGCTACTACCGTGACAAACATAATTACAGCCAATTAAATTATTAACTACTTAGGTTGCTTGATAGTTCATATCCTCTGAACAATGACTGATTAATCTCAATTACAGCCCACTCCTAATTTGTCCTGCAGCTTGAGGTGCACAAACGATTGCGATCAATGAAAGACACGTTCTATTCACACAGAAGTTACGCGATAATTACAGGATCTTTACAGGATAATTACAGCATCTGGGAAATAATCTCATAACCACCCAATCAAAGCTCCAATTAGGGGACTAGTTGTATCCGCAGAATCAAAGGACTCACCTAACTTACGGTCAACACATTATTTAAATTTACCAAAATGGCTTGATTGACCTGTTTCCCGTACAGGGCGTCCTGTGCTTTCTGATGTAGATTCTAGGGATGTGCATCTTCATTAGGGCTCCCGCGATTAGTCGACGCTAAAAATGCGTCGACGTCAGTATTTTAAATCGACGGATCTTTTTAATTATTTTAATAAAATGACCTTTATGATTTCTAAAACGCTTCAATTCATTTTAACAGAGGTTTTCCTTTAATATCACTGCATAATTATGGAAGTACTTCAAATTATCACGAAACAAAAAGGTGGTTTTACATTGCGCAAAGCGCGATCGCGTACCACGGCGGCACTAGCGCTATACATGACCCACAGGCGCTATTCTGGATAATGGCCGGAACGCAAAACTGCAGTAAGTGCTCTTTATTCATGTTTATTAAATTAGCATTAGAACGGAGAGCTTTTTTTTGTCCCTGTAGGTGCTAAATACACGCATTATCAAAGCCATAAATTTGCTATTTAGATTAGAATCTTCATTGAATAAGTGTTCGTAAAAATGTTTAGGCTAAAATCTGGGCTTGTTCTACGTTGACTGACGGTGCCAGTGAGTAAGTTTGTGCACGTTGGACTTGTTGGGACCACACCACCACCATTTTCTTTACTGTATTGAACCATAGTATCTCGTCTTGGTGTGGCTGCTGATCTTTCCCTTTCTTCGTCGCGGCTTCAGTGCTTCTCGATTGTGTTGCGTGTGGCGTGCTCTGCTACCCGAATTTATTAAAAATGAGGATAAGCCAAATTTATACAGACATAGATCTTTTAGGCATCACAGTACGCATCTCATTAGTATTCTTATGCGTACTACTAATCTGCTTATGGAAATGTGGGCAAATATCTGCGAAGGCTATAGTGCCAAAAAGTCGGCATACAACTTAAATTAAAAGGTCAGGTAAATTTTCTGGAGGAAGATTAATCGTTTAGATTAATCGACCAATCCATAATTTAGTCTATAGATTAATCTTTAGAAAGTCATTGGCAGCCCTTAACTCCATCACTGAGGCCGATGCGATGAACATCTCGATGCATTTCCAATGATCCGAATCATTAAAGATACCTATAAAACAACTAGTAATGCGATTAAGTTTAGACCTATTGCGATGTAAAGCGACTCGACCCGATTTGATTCAACGCGATACAAAAGAAGAGGATGCCATGTAATCTAGTATGGTGTCGATACAGAAACAAATTTTTAAAAGTGCGAAGTATGAAATTACTGGCTAAAAATTACACTAAAAGGAACAGGGCCTATACTTTTTACATAGGCCTATTAATAAATCGGATTTCATCGATGTAAAGATTTTGGAAACGATCGAGTACGAGTTCCCAATTTGTATCCGGTGCACACTTTTTAAATCGTGAACTTTCATGCCGGTGTACTGATGCGAAACCATATGAATCTTACCATCCCTAAGAGATTTAAAGCCAATCGCAAACTCAAAATATTTCATATTAATATTTTAAATATGACAATTCATCAAAATACGCCATTTTTAGAAATAAAGAACAGTCCTGAATGCACATTTGCCTTTCATTCACATCGAAATTAGACAGCAAGCACATGAGAAACCCGATGGGATTAAAAAAAAAAATCCCACAGACAGGAACAAGCGCAGCACGGTTTGGAAATAAAGCGGCACGCCAGCGAGGCTCTGCCATTTTAGTGTCAGCTGTTAAACGCTCAGTATGGAGAATGCTTAATACAGGATCCTGCTGTCAAATCTATTCATAGTCAGGACTTCCACCCTTCGTAAAAATAGCTGATTATTGGCTAGGATACAAATTTATATTCATTTCCATGGAATCTGCATATTTCATTTAAAGAAATACTGTGAAAAAGACAATACACGCACAAAGTGATGTTTATTACGTATTAATATTGCATATTCCCACGATTGCACACTGGCGTTAGGCATATTCAGCAACCCTTACCCAATAAGGGGTGAGTTTTAAAAGCATTGCGCAGACAGCCCGCGGCACACCCACTCCGGCAGCAGGACGCCTCCCGCAGTTTAGGGAGCGGTCCAACTCAAGCTGTCGCATTCAAAGCACCAAAACAGCAATTTATCGAAAAGTTCATTATCCCTGCACTTCCGGGGGTAAGTGGAGGTTCATCCCGTGACTTCCTATAACAATTTCCAGCTGTGAAAGTACTACAATTCTTCCCTTGATGACTTCTACGACTCAAATATGATTACAGCTAAGGTAAGTAAACATTAATTTACTGATGGTGATTTGGAAAATACAAACAATTTATATCCGATTCATAAACCTGCATCTAAGGGCTATAGTATTTGTCACCTGAGCTGCCCCCCCACCCCCCACCAGGTGACTTTTCGTCAGGCAAACCCAGCAATAAATTGTTCAAAGGGACAGACTTTGGGGTTACATTTAACACACCCCTCCCATCCCTAAAAACTAACAAATTTATAAACGTGTGATAATGCAGATTCTGGACACGTTGTAATTCTTTGTTAAATAACACAAACACATTGTATCATAGGAGATGGCATCAATATGTACTGTAGAGTCTTCCCAAAGTGCAAGTTTGTTCTGGGGGGGGGAGCAAGCTTCCCCTCTTTCCTCAGATGACTTCCGTTTCATGTCGCTCCAGGGCGGGGGGGAGCGTGGTCCCACAGGGGCCCTGGAAGTGGAACCTGCAGACACCCCCCACCAAAATGAAATGAATTATTCAGGGTGGAAAATGTGCCAACTTCCACCTGGCCTACAGCCCAACCTCTAAGGACCCCCACCGCCACTGCCACTGGACTAGTGTCAAGATAACCCCCACCCACAGACAGCGCAGGGTGGGGGGGTAAGAGCTTGCACCATCCAGGCTTTGCTGTGGCTAGTTTATTGTTTACACCTGACACACTTTACAAATGGAGAAGAATAATAAACAAACCATCTACCAGGGGGCAGAAAAGGGTTATTTTAACATAAATATGTCATGAACAAAGGGCTGACACAAAGGCCGGGCCTCGGGGCAAAGCCACGTCAAGACAGAGCAGAGTGTGGAGCCAAAGGCCTCTGCACCAGGTCTGTTTAATGGGCTGCCGTGTGCAACTACCTGCCCCAAGAGCCAAGCCAAGGTCTGCTCCACAAGGACAGCATTCCTGGAGCCTGTCCCAGGCAGCAGAGGGCACGAGGTAGGGATAGACCCAGCAGGGAAGCCAGGCTATTGCAGGGCATGCAGGCGCAAACACACACACTCACACAGGCAAATTAGAATAACTACATGCTTTTGGATTGTGGGAGAAGGTCAAGAATACATGAACACAGTGAAACACGAACACGGTGAAAACATGCAAACTCCACACACAGAGTAGAGGTGGAGTAGCAAGACAACGGCACCACTCACTAAACTGCCATGCCACCCCAGACATTAGTCAACTAAATCATATTAACCCAGCCTCCCTCTGACTGAAATCTGAGGTATTTTATCCAGAATCCCCCACAACGGAATCCAGTGTTCCTACATCTAAAGTTACTGATTAAACTCCCTTTTTACCAAGTACCAAACAATTACCTTTTTGCTCCACATAACCATTAAAAAGCTTATTTAAGGTCTGTTTGGTCAGAAGTATATATTTTAAAATGAAAGCTGGACTCTCTCGATACATTTACCAATTCAGCTTGGCAGCAATTTGACATCCTGCATCAGTCATGTATCTCAGCCCCCCCCAACTCACGCAAAGCGCATGGTGGCAGGTGTAGTTTCCATGTTGAACTCTGCAACCGGGACCCCTCTGGCAGCCACCTGGGGGGCAAACATGGCTGCTGGGTACACCACAGAGGAGGTCCCCACCTGCAGACCACAGAGAACATTGTTAGGACCCTGAGCAGGGAAGCTGAACCAGTGGTGTGGGTTTGACCGGGCTCCAACCCAAATAGTGCCCCCTGATAGCTGGCATTGTGAAACACGGAACTCCTTCATCCGGGTCAGCCTGTGCACCACACTCAAATGCAGCACCAAGATTAGGACAAATTTGCTGTAGAAAGGCATCTAATCATTTTTAAGAGATTCTCAACCCGTGGGTCGTGACAAGTTCTGAAAGGGTCATGAGGCAGAGTTGGAAATGTTAGCACTTTAAAACCAGCAAGCTCCTAATCTGATCCACAGTCAGATTTCTCAGCCCCAATCGTAGAATTAACCTATATAAACGGGTGTTGAGTCTGCAAATGCTTGGCGCAAAACTAGTGAACACTCAGCCAATCCAAGAAGCCAAAACACAGATACTTAATTTAAAATTCACTGGCACATCCAATCAGATTTCTGTGATAGGCATTGATTGCTGTAAATTGCAGAGTGGATTGCGTGCTTGATTATAGCAATTATATTATTTAACGCAATCCTATGCTTGATATAGGGTCGCGACTGAGCTGGCATAGTAAAAATTGGGTTGCAGTGCAAAAAGGTTGAGAACCACAGATTTGTAACATCTGAGAACATTCTGGTATAGGAAATACTGCAGATGCTTGAACCTAAGAACTGATCAGGCCGGATTTTCAAGTGTTCTCAAAGGGTTAAATGGCATCAAAGTGACGTGAGACTTGTGCCACTAAAAAGACGAGTGCGCAGTATGGTGTGGAATCGGCTCTGGCAGACGGGACTGCTTCCAAGGGGGCGGGGCCTATGTGTTAACAGGGGCTGGGATCAGCAGTCAGTCATTCTCACCACAAGACAGAGATCACAGATCTCCAGCTCCTTCTCCACCTGGGTCAGGATATCAGGGTCTAGGGTCTCCCCAAACCAGACAACATGGGGCCGAAGAAGACCCTTGCAGCTGTCCTCCTCACACCTGAGGAAGGATACACACCAGTCTTGGCCACTGAGGAAGCACTTATCCAGCTAAATGACAAGGCATCAGACATATTCCCTTCATGGGATCAAATATCAGCAAAAATCTTAATACAGCCTTACAGAGATAACTTACTAGGGTAAATATATCTATACAGACGGGCAGGGTGCTGTAAACTCTTAAACACTTAAAGCTGGGGTCATTTGCAGACGTTGCTCCAGTGCCCTCTAGTGGTACAATAATGAAACACTATACCATTCTACGAGGTACAGACCTGCACTAGTTACATTAGCCTGAATGTCATAAACGCACAGCTCTCTTCTGTAAATCACCTACCTGGGGAGGTCCTCCACAGCAATATTGGCATCCCTTGTATTTGGATCAGGAGCCCTTGCAATAAAAAGAAAAACAGACAATCAAGACTCTGTCCTGTTCTTCAAATAGAACCAGAACTAGAGCACCAGTTAAGCCAGCAAGTGTCCTCACCCCTTCCCATGTAGGGCAGCACATATCGGGCTTTTGTAGTTCTCCGCCACATGCCCACAGTTGACACACCTGGTTTTGAAGAGACTTCCTGGAAATGACAAGAGCAGGCTGATAGCTAGTTAGCTAAACACTACAAAACATACGTTTTACATTCAGCAATACTGAAGGCTTTAGCATATGTGATTTGCTGTTTCCACTGGCACCAAGCACCAACTGAGCTAGTCTGGCTAGTTAGTAAGTGCTATTAAACCAAGTACAACACATTCACTTCACTGCATATCTGCTTTTCATTGTTTACCAGATCATCAGCGTTGGAAATCCTGTCTTTTTACAGAAGATTCCTCTGGCACATCTCAGGGGTAAAACCCCAGGATAATAAGTCATTTAGAACCTCAGACACATATCAAATGGCCTACATGCGTATTAAATTTCATACTGATTTGGATTCATATCTATATGATAATAATAATAATTATAGACTACAGAAAATGCAAAGGGCATTTAGAGCGGTGCTTCCCAACCCAGTCAATCAAGAACCCCAAATAGCTGGTGCTGGGAGCTGGGAGGGGGCAAAAATGTGGGCTGTCTGGGGGTCCCTGACGACCGGGCTGGGTCTTACTGAGGGCCCTGGTTCTGCGACACACGACACCACCCACCCCCCCTCACCGTGAATCTCCAGCAGGTGGCGTGAGCCGGCACGGCGGTGCAGCTCGTCGATGTTTTGGGTGATGAGCACCACGGAGCGGCCTTGCCGGCTCAGCCGCGCCTCGCACTCTGAGATGGCGCCATGCGCCGCGTTCGGGCTCTTGCTCAGCATCACCTCGCGCCGGTAGTGGTAGAACTCCCAGACGCGTGATGGGTTCCGCGAGAAGGCCTCGGGCGTGGCCAGGTCCTGGGGGGCCAGAAAAGTTGGGTTAGCATGTCTGGGGTAGGGGGGTTGAAGGCTCACAGACACCCATTAAACTTACTGCACTTATGACAACAGAATCCCTCCTGCTCCAGGAGAAACTCACCACTGAGGTTACAAAACCCTTCAGTCCGGAAACGGTGCATATTTTTACACAGTAACAAAGTACGTTATTTCAGTTATGCTGTGGTATTCCCACAGTATGGTACTATAGAGATGTCAGTACTCTGTAATCGTAACAGAGCGATTCCGCATTTGTGTTGATGATCCCTCTCTTTTGATACATTAATGGCTGATTTATACATATACTGCTGTACTTGCAGTAAATGTCATGATTGTCCAAGAAACCACAAAGTGTGCTCCTGCTTGTGTGTTTCACCTGGGCCTGCCATTTCCTCCAGTAACCCCCGGCTCCCCTGAAGGTGGGCACCCCGCTTTCAGCGCTCACACCGGCCCCCGTGATGATGGCGATGTGTTTCGCTTTGGCGAAAACCTTGCGAAATTCTGCCAGATCTGCAAAGTTTAAAAACACGTCGTGAGCCTCGAGTACCAGAACTGATGTTACAGAGCCGAAGTCGTATCCCACCCGTCCCCGTCTCCCACCCGAGCTGGGTCTCGACATCTCCACCAGCGGAATGCGCCTCCCTGCTTCTCCGGCTCCGCAGCGGGGATGGGCGACAAGCCTCCGAGGGACGAGCTGTCTGAGAAGCATCGCGATTATTGCACAGCCCTGCAAACCGGGTGAGGGGGGTTAGAAATAAGAGAAATCATAAATCTTTTCAACTGCTCACCTGAAGCCGGAACCCCGCTCACATACGGAGAAACACGCCGATTAATAACGTCAGCCTCCTCGTTTTTTGGGTATATATACTGGAAACGCCTAGAATCAACTGTTTGTCCAAGAAATACATGCAGTGTATAAGGTGTCTACCTGATAAATCAATATTATAATAAGCAAGCGATTTAAATTCATTATAAACAATACCAGTGCCACGTTTCAATGTAAATATAGCATTACGTCGTTGGAAAAAAAAACTACTGTTACCTGGTATAGAAATAAAAGATATCGTGCAATGATATTAGTGTCGGAATTTTATTTTCTTGTCTAAATAATAAGGTGATTTATCACCGATATTTAATCACTGTACGGGCATAGACACAGCCGATCTGACCGACGGGTATAAATCCAACACAAAAAAAGGTCACGTCCCTCACGTAGTGTCTTATTCTGGGTGGACAGTGTTAATTGACGGCATATGTTAATATAAGGGGCGGGAAATGGCGTGGTTAGGACACGCACATGCATTCCAAGTTACGATGATCGTTTTGGGATGACATACTGAAGTATAGTACAATGCAGTCAATTTAAACAGGCGAAAATAAAACTGAAATCTACTATCTACACACACACACACACAGTAGCCCATCGGAGACGTTTATAAGCACTCAGACATCCAGCTATTTTTTAAATATCGAGGTTGTCCTGTAAACTTTAAAATTTAGCAAGTCAGTGTTTAACAGACGATGTCCTTAGTGTAGATAGCCTAATTCTATTCTCTTTTGAGAATGCTAGACATCTGACTCGGTGGAGAAGTCCCATGCACCTCGGCACGTTAGTGTGACGCATTTTTTCCAAGCTGTGCGTAAGACCTTTCTTACCCTTCCTCACTTGAAAGTGAAGGCTTCCGACAGAAGTCGCTGTGCCTCATAATCCATTCCGTTTCTTTTCCGTTCGCGGACGGTCCGATGTCATTCCTGAATGGTTGTAACCGGTTTCATTACAAATTCCAGCCAATCACGTTTGACCGCTGCGCTTCTTGCGATGTGAAGAGCAACGCGCCCCACATGTCGCCCAACAGGAAAGACGAAACAACCACCGAGAGGGGAAAAGCGTGACTTAAGCGCAGTTCGCCCCCTAGCGAATGTAGGTTAGTTAGCACTCCCACATTGCGACTATGTCGTTACACAGTGTGACTGACACGCAAAGTTAGTACGTACTGGACAATAGACTCATACTGGAGTTAAACAATGAAACTCAAACACTAAACACCTGGTTTTAGACCACAAAATTTTTTTTGTATCATGTAGGGCCTCATTTTGCGGCCGATACTGCATCATTTTGGCTTGGGAATGACAGATACAAGTCCTGCACAGTGGCCAGAGAGATGTTTAGCCATTCCTCTTGCAGAACAGGAGCCAGGTCACTATGTGATGCTGGTGGAGGAAAATGTTTCCTGACCCACTTCTCCAAAACACCCCAAAGTGGCTCAGTAATAGTCAGATCTGCTGACTGCAGTCTTGCTGTGAGTGTTGGTGCATTATCACCCTGATACACAGCACCACTTGCAGGGTACAATGCTTGAACCATTGGGTGAACATGGTCCCCCAGAATGGATTGGTGGTCTTTGGCAGTGACACGCCCTTTTAGAACAAGTAGTGGGCCTAGGAGATGCCATAATATTGCAGCCCAAGTCATCACTGATCCACCCCTGTCCTACACTCTGGGTACATAGCAGTCTGGGTAATAAGCCACTTTGGGGCTTCTCCACACTGTAACTCTCCCAGATGTGAGAAAAGCAGTGAAGGTGGACTCAGCAGAGAACAATACATGTTTCACATGGTCCACAGCCCAAGATTTGCTCTGCTGGCATAATTCAAACCAACATTTGGGTTTAGCAGAAGTGGCCATAGGTTTGGCTATAGCAGCCCGACCATGAACATTGACCCTGTGGAGCTCCCAATGAACAGTTTTGGTGGAAACAGAAGAGTCAAGGTGCGGATCTAATTCTGCAGTGAGTTGGGGAGCTGTGGTTTTATGTTTTTTGGGTATAATCTGGGCTCGTACCCGGACAACCGTTTCAGACAGCTTCTGCTTGCTTCCACAGTTACTCCATGTGGTCCATCCTTTGTGGTGCTATGCCAACATTTCCCTGGATACTGTGGCTCTCGAAACACCACAAAGACTTGCTCTCCTGGTCACAGACGCACCAGCGAGACGCACATTAACAATTTGTCCCCTTTTGAACTCTGATATGTCTCCCATTATGTTGTGTGGATTGCAACATTTTATGTACAGCTGTGCTATTGCTCAGTTAATTCAACCTTCACACTCTGCTCATGCTGATGGAATGAACAATCAATTAAGACTGGCCACCAGGCGACGTATATATATGCGTGAAAATCTCAAACACCAGTTTGGCCAGTGTTTCAGTATTGTTGTTCAACCCTAGATCTTTTTCATGATTTTTTTCAATCATCTATCAATCCATTTTCCAAACTTGTATCCTGATTTGGGAAAAATAAGGTCTTAGAGCAGGGTTCTTCAAATCTTGACCTCAATTCCAAATCTGGGCCCAAATTCTCCCAAGTAGTTTGTTTAATAATGACTGATTCTGATTGGCCAGAAGCTTCACACCTGGCTCACAGGTAAAGGAAGGCTGGAAAATCAGCAGTGCTCAGGCCTTGAGGACCATGATTTGAACAGCCCTGTCTCAGAGGCTATCCCATGCAGCATAAGGCACAAGAGAGAGGCACACCCTGGACAAAAGTGCTTTACACTATACACTCACCTAAAGGATTATTAGGAACACCATACTAATACGGTGTCTGACCCCCTTTCGCCTTCAGAACTGCCT
>JAODJW010000001.1:20371753-20391611 GCA_026777045.1 Hyperopisus bebe
CATGCCACGCTCAAAATTGCTTAAATCACCTTTCTTTCCCATTCTGACATTCAGTTTGGAGTTCAAGAGATTGTCTTGACCAGGACCACACCCCTAAATGCATTGAAGCAACTGTCATGTGATTGGTTGATTAGATAATTGCATTAACGAGAAATTGAACAGGTGTTCCTAATAATCCTTTAGGTGAGTGTATATGCTTGCTGTCATAGCTTTTGATGGAACAGCACCAACTCACATCGAGTTCCATCTTGCCCTCTGTGGTCAGCAAGTGAAAGTCACCTGGTGATCTCTGCATTGAGTGAAATGGGTTCCTGCATGGATCCTTGATGGTGGAACGAGACACCCACCTACACCCAGACAGAAGAGCCCCTCATGGTGGTCAGGTCAAAATATTTCAAATCAGTTGTTCGTCGTTAGTCCATAAAACCAACTTCCACACCTGGGAATTGACAAGTGTATACATTTTAAAGCATATATAGCATAGGCCATTGGAATACGGATTTAAGTGAACATATTTGGCAAGTTAACTACAGTGCAAGTTAACATTTTATGTATTGTATTTTAAGGTACTGTATACTTCTATAAATTTGCTGAAGAATACAAAAAGACAATGGCAAATGTCATTATTCTGTACAATCTGGTCTTAGCGCAAAATAGGAACTACTACGAAACATCAGAGTGAATATTTCCCTGTTTACGGAAAGAAGTAGGCCTATACATTCATTACATGATATCAATTTAAGCTAGTTTTTTGTGCTTTTATCTTGTAGCCCACAAGATGGCACTAGCTAATATTGTTCTGAAATTATTAAGGTTATCTGAGGGCACATTTATTATCATCCAAATATCAGCAGTATGTTTGTAATTTAACGATAGATATTGCGATGAGTGCAGAGTTTCAGGAGTGAGCAGTAAATTATTCAAATGAAATATACAGAGTGATGGATCTATATATCTCAACTGTTCATACAGAGCTAGACGAACGTATTCCTCAGAAAAACCTGCATTATACTCAAACGTATCACATCCTCACCGACAATCTGGCTGCTTGATTTTTTTTTCTCTTTTTGACACAATACTTTAATATTCAGAAGAGATGTTATCATATTGTACTTTGTCCAGCAGGATTTTCAGTGAAATTTATCCGAAGTGATTTGTGCGTCTGACACATGAAATGTCCTAAAATATACACACGACTTGATTTGCTAAAATAGTGAAACTAATGACTACTGACAATGTGTAACAGCCGATTACATCTTTTGTCATAATTTCTTAATATTCAGTTAATATTTTCCCATGTCACCATGTCTGGTAAATACACTGCTTTTGCACGTAAAAGACACATTTGAAATATACATCAAGTGACAGAACACATTATTTAAATGTGATTTTACTGTTTCGTAAATGTACCCAGCCCCATATCATTTACACGTGCCAAGACGCCGTTTAGAGCTCTATAAATTATGCATTGGTACTGTTATTTTGAAATGTTGTTTATGCTGATTTTAATGACACCCCCAGCTCACTCAGCAGTCCTTATTGTTCGGTCTAAATGGTCTACATCACTCTAGTGAATCAAAGGGGCGGGATCTGCTTATCTTTCACTGCCTTCCCTTCTGCAGTCGTTTGGGTGTTTGTTGCCACGTCTCCCTTTTCCTGTTTCCCCGCTCTTGTCTTTCTACCCCTCCAAACGTTGCCCTGAGACCCACTGGCGGCTCTTTGCCCTCCCTCGTTCAGACAGCGGTGCCCGTAAATTAATGGCGGCCGCTTCGGAGGAGGAGATCGACCGCCGGCCCATCAGAAGAGTCCGGTCCAAGAGCGATACCCCGTACCTCGGCGAGGCTAGCATCTCCTTCAGCCTGGAGACAGGTAAGAGCACACGTGTTGACCACGCCACGGGGATGACCAAAATATGAAGAAGCAGCTATGATCTGTTTACACTCCATTAATTTATATTAAGTAATTCTTTTTAAAACGCTCGGCTTTTGGACGCTGCTTGTACATTTATTTAAATATTGATGTGAGTGCGCAGTCCGGTTGCTTGGGATCAGAAGACATAATGATTCACGTCTTTTGCTGCGTTTGAATGTATGCATTTTTGCGTGAATCCGATATAGAGTGAACTGTTCATTAGCCAACAGCACCTTGGTCAGCTGTCTTATGGGAGATTAGTCGTTAAGACATGTTTTGCATGTGTTTATCAGGTTGGCAGGCTTGCGCCATAATTTAAACTGCACCCGCGGTTTTGGTGCCATGCAAGCTGGGACGGCAAGCACCAAGCGTCTCCTTTTAAAAAAAATCAATTTGTGCAAATCAAGTAATGACATCTGCACCGACCAGACGTTTCGTTTTGTCCCAGGAAAAATAGACAGCGTAATGTCTGCATTTCTTATTCACAAACGAGTATGCATATAGGGAGGCACGGTAGTCACCTGCAGGACAGATCTCTCACTGAGACAGTGGCTCGATTTATGAAATCATATTACAAAGTTCTTCTTCCCACTTCCACAATACAGTCCAAATACAAAAACATGCCTGTTACTATTCTCAGTTGATTAACGACAATCACAGTAACATGCCTATTGTAACGCTCTTCACAAACTGCAGGGCAAGTTATCGCATCCCTTGTTACCATGGTGACTTGGCATAATTTAGTGACGATATTAATGACCCTGGATTTTAAAATTTCTTTTATATTCCTGGTTAATATTTAATTCAGTTTAATTTGGTCTGATTTCTCCTATAGGATTCTCTTGAGCAAGATTTTTGAAATGGGGATAATGACAATACAGAAGCGAGCACGCTTTCCAAAGGCTGGCTACGTGCATGAAATGTGGATTAGGTAGCCTAAGGTAAAAGAGATTTGACTGCCAAACTACCGGAGCTGTCCACGTAAGTGTGGTACTGAAACAGTTATTGTGCTGCAGAGTGCGTCTTGTCCAGGATCGTTCTGATTAAAAACGCTGATCTGTGTTTACCCAACCGATCCGCAGTCCCGCAGCAAGATATGCGTTTTAATGCATATTTAATGACACCATTCATTGATAACTACAGCGAAAGCCATGACTAATGAGTTTAAAGTCACGATTGAGTCACAGGGAGTTTTATCCGAGCAGCGCATGCCATAATAATGCTCACCGCTCAGAAAATGCATATGGGTTGTTTCCCGGCGGTGGTCTGTTTAAAATAGCATTTCAACACCCACGTTGGGTGAAAACGTTACAGCTACTTAATTGTTATGCTAAGCGTGCCTTCACAAAGCGGATTTTGTTTAGTGCTATCCAAAGTCCTTTCCCCATTTTCATGCACATGCTCTTCTAAGCAGCTTTTCAGATGCTTTGCAAAAAAAAAAATAGTTCTTTATACTTCTGCAGAAGTCTGGAGAAACCTGTCCCTTGGGGGATAAAACTCTTCTGCTAGTCAGGGCCACCCCAGACTGCAGATTGTGCTTTTGTTTTAAGTTCTTCATTCTCCTGGGGCTGGCTGCCCTACTACTTTGAAAAATACAGCATGACCCTGCCTTCACCCCACTTGTACCACTGACCCAGAGAACTTACCCTTCAGACAGTAGACAGAAGCCCATTTTCCGATTTAATCCTGTATTCTCTGGTTCACAGCACATATTGAGAGCCCCAATGAATTGTACACTTCCTCTTCCTGTAACCTGACTCCTAAATTGCTGCGTTGCCTAACTTAGCTTCACAAATGTCACAACATGCACCAATATATATTTATTCATATATTCTGATAAAATATTCAACCCACCAGCAAGATAAACAAGGTCATCCTGTCAGAGTCTGACACACCATTGACTCAGAAATGGAAAAATTTTTCTATGTCTCTATATCTGTTGTGTATACCTTTCTCAGGATATAATACTGTACTAACAGCAGACTTCTGACACCAACCCTAATATATAGATATGTTTGGTTCACTTACACTGAATCAGGAGCTGACACATCCTGGGTGTCTGTGGTGAAATAACTTCCACGTCCAGTCATATGATGACATCAAGCAATGGAAAAATGTGAAATTTAATTTCACTGGTGCGCCATTCGCGTCAACCTGGTTTGCATGGCTAAGTCAATTATCCCTTAATTCGATTATCGGCAGGTTTTCTTGCGTGTCCTTAGCCTGAATCCTCATTGAGTTTTGGCTCAGAAAATACCAGACCCGTTTAATTGGTGCTAAAATTCTTTTTCCCGGCTCCTGTGAGATACAATGTGATAATATTCCTCCAGAGTCCTGCAGTGGCGTCCAAATCCTCAGGAGCTGGCTGCTTCCATTGGGTTCAAGCTTGCAGGAGAGCGGGCACTGCTCCATTCTGTCCATGGCGCCTTCTGTGTCTGCCTGGCTCTGAGGCCTTTGGTGGCGCAAGTTGAGTGTCTCTATTGACGCTGTGGGCACCAGGTTATCTTTAAAAGTGCAGTGTTGCTTAGCAACAAACCCAGCAGTTAAGGAACCAGCATGAAAATATCCAGTCGAGCCCCGTTACTGACCCGTCATTGCAAGGTCATCTCTAAAGGTGCCCGCTGTCGCTTAGCAACTGAAAGAGCCCAAGCACAGTCAGAAAGCCACCTCACAGAACATTGCCTGTCATTCTGGGAGTACCTCAGAGTACAACAAGAACCTGAAATTGATTCTGGCAAAGCATTATACATAGCAGTCTCGCAGCAGAGATCTCCAAGTGTTGGTGTCACTATAAATTCTACCGCTTTTCCGGCTGATAAGACAGTTCACTGCTGGGAGTCGAGGGGAACTTGTGTTTACATTTCCAGAAAATTCCCTCAGGGAATTCATATCCCCTTTTGAGAGTCAGCCTTAAGTACCATCAATATGCTGTTGTGTCAGTGAAAATTTGCTATGTTTAAATTACAAATGGAAAATTATTCACGAATTCCATATATACTATATGTTAAATGTTGAAAGAAAGGCTAAACCAGAGGTGGGCAATCTTATCCAGAAAGGTAAGGTTTTCTGTGCAATTCCCTAATTAAATCACTAACTAGAGGACTGATTGGCCTCACACCTGGGTTTGAACAGCTGACCTACAGGTTATCCCAAAAACCTGCATACACACCGGCCCTTTGCGGATAAGATTGCCCACCCCTGTGCTAAACGCTCAGAAGAAAATAGCCAGTTTGTTCTTCTCCACATTTCCACCATAAGATAAAAATATTGGGACGTGTCCTGCGCACATTTCTGTGTGTCCTCACCCCAAGAGAATTGATGGCCACTTAATCAGAGTCAGAGAAAGAAATCAATTCATAAAAAATGTTAAAAAATGTCGCCTTAATTAAAAAAACATTTTAAATCAACAAAAGACCAGAAATGGATGACAATAGGAAGCGCCTCTGCTGCCTTGTTAAGTGAAAAATGAATCCTGCAAGAATGGTCACCACTTCCACAAAACAAATTATAAACTGTGAAACAGTGACTGATACCCATATACAATTATTTCCTTACTAGTTGAATGTAGCTTGATTAAATTGAATTAAAACAGCTCATGAAATCTATTCGTTACATTTGTTACATGATTCTCCACATGTAAACACAGTCAGCCTGTATCAATTATTTCTGATGGTCACTCACAATTTGGGTCACTGGCAGCTGCACTGCTGACCACTAAGCACTGTGACATTGCTATGGCAAGCCATCATGGAAAGTACCCATAAGTAGGTCAGTGGGGGACTTGTGGCACATGGTTGTGGGGGGGGGGGTCGTCTGCATCCAGTAACACAAATTTTTGACATGACATCCAAGTTAATAGGCGACCTACAGAATGACTGGTAGCCAAAGCCTTGGGTGCCTGTCCTACAACAATGTCACTGCAGTAATGCCTGGCCATGAATGTTTATGTCCTCCCCGGGAGAGGAGCGTGTTACAGAAACTCCCAGCATATGCTAACTTCAGGCTGTGTGTCACTCATGGTTGCATTTCAAGTTTACTCTGGAGGACAAGCCCCTGCTGGGACGTCCGCCCATGTCCTTCTAGTGCAGAGGTTCCATGATTCCTGAATAGGTTGTTTTTTTAATGGTGAAGATATCTAGGCGCCTACTGCTCCCCTTCTACACAGAATATCCTTGAACACTAGACATTGTATGACAAAACATTTAGGAACATAAATAATAATAATAATGGATCCTTCGTTGTCCCCATTGAGAATTTTTTTTTCCACTCCTCCTTCAACTTACTTTTTGTAGAGTAAGCTGTTCACAAAGGGCAGCCACCTATTGGGGCACCCAATGTGCTGGGGATTAAGGGTCTTGCTCAAGGACCTGCACACATGCTGAGGCTGGGTTTGAACCAGCAACTGTGTGATTATAGGAACACAAGCTTAGCCCACTGGGCCATACACTGCCTATAAAGTGCTAAGAGATTAAAAAAAATAAATCCATGGATTATTCTCAATTTCACTGCTCTACAAAGTATGGAGCATCTTCCACATTATTTTTGGGGAATATTGTGGAAGGAACCAGCTTTTCTTCATGCCCACTATCAAAGCTCAAGTGCAGTTTTCCAGTTTGTTTGCATAGCTGCCTTCCACAAACCCTGCTTGGACCTGAAATGCAGCTCTGCAGGTGTATATTAAACCTGAACAGATGCTGGCATCATAGCAATACAGCAGCTTGGAAGGAGGCCAGGGAAAATTCCTCATCTTATTAAATGCGTTGGTGGATGGAGACAATAAGCTTCATGCTCTGAACCCCAATGACTCACACACTGCATCTCTGCTAACATAAAGTAAAACCCTCTTTCTTCCATTCTGAAAAGGACTCAATTGCCAGGGAGAATGGAATGGGTTTTTCCGGCATGTTTAAAGTATGGCTATGTGGGTTGGTTTTCCGGTTGTGAAGCAGTGAATCGGTTTTATAACTGATGTAGCAATTCCCAGTTCCTTATTCAGATTGTGTTTTACCCTCTCTGAGATGCTGCAGACTGACCTGTTCAATGGGGCAAGGGTCAGCCTGAGCTCCACCATGATCTCTCCCAGCAGCCCCGCTTGCTGGGGTTCCCCCCGTCTGTAAAAGCTCCCTTTCAGGATTTTCACTCGGAACAGAGAGTGACATTTCCTTGGGCGTTCGGAGACCCCCCCAGTTAGCCCTTCTGTCGAGCCAAGAGGTAACAAGTTCACTGAATGTCAGCTGGACAGCCAATCAAAAGGCTGACAGAGACTGGGTCAGCCAATCAATAGACTGACATCTCTTTTAGAAATCAACGAAGTGATATCGGATAAATCCAGCTATTTATGGCATTCCACCTCTGCAGCAACACATTAGAACAGAGGAAAGAGGGACCTATACTTCTCTTTACCATCCATCCATCCATCTTCTAACCACTTATCCAGGGTCTCTTTAGTACGCAACAGAAAAAGCTTTCATATTAATAAATGCTTGAAGTGAGAGTTATTATGGGTAATAAAGGACTGGCAAGCATGGGAGAATGTACCAGAGTACAGAGACCGACTCTGCCTTCAGTATCCGTGGCAGTATAGGTGATGTGTGAGGCTCTCCACATAATCTCGAGCGACAGCTCGCCCGCTAGGATCATTGCTTCAGTTACGGCATGGAATCGATCAGGTGAAGACGTGTGGCAGGAATCAGTCTGATGTGGGGCAGCTTGATCTGATCCCACAGCTGTCATTAGTGATTCTCTGGGGATGGCACCTGGATGGACTGAGTACTGCTGAATTTTTGATGGCTGACACTGATCCTGGTCAAGCTACCCAGCCTCCTTTAATTATAATCTAAGCTACAAATGATGACCAGTTAAAAATGCTAACCGTCTTCCTCACCTAGCAGTCTAAGCCATGCAGCTCAGCTCAAACTGAATGCTGGAGGTGCACATGTCACTCCCTGATGTCCCAGAACTCCAGCTATCCAGCTATCTTTCCAGCTATATTTATAGCACTCTTGATATGTACTTCTGTGATCAGCCTGTGCAGAATGGTTACATGTCAAAATAACTATTCTTTTAGAGGGTTCTAGAAAGAGTCAGCATCATGCAGTGTCTTACTTGGAGATTAATGTTTGCTTGATGGCTCATGATATTCCTGCATTGGCAGGGAGGGTTGCAGCTGTCCCATTCAAAACACCGAGGGAACTATGTTCCTACTGCAAACAACCAAAACAGGAAGGTGACTGGAAGCAGTGAGGTGGTGAACCCTTCATAGTGCCCGCATGTGCATGTGGTACTCAGTGGTCTTCTGATAGCCTTCCCTCCTTTGTTCATGGGGTCAGAGGGTCCTAGGAACTCCAGATTGCATGGAAATACTTCCAAGGTCTCACATCACTCTTATTGGTTATCTTGTCCCATAATCATCGCAATTTTTTTTTTTAAGATTTACTTACACCCAACGGACTTCAGAAGAGCTGAAGAGAAGTACATGAATATTGAAGAACACATGTAATCTGCAGTTAGTGTTTTGTAACTGGTCTCTTGACCTGTCGCGGGCAGGCTTCGCAGTTTTCCATACAAATTAGGGGCAGGATCTCATTGTCGGGACGAGGGAACAGCTGGCTGACCTGCCCCACTTACAGTAGCATCTGCTAAGTTGGGAGGCTGCAGATCATTGGCGTTTATCCACATGCCTCTGTCATCCAATAGATTTACTTTGCTGAAAGTCTTTGTTGAACCCCGCCTGTGAGCTGCGTGTTATAAGGCACGCCCAGTTACTACAGCACACAGGTCTACATCTGACTCTATTCACTGTTTGTTTTTAATATGCAACATGCTGCTAATATGTGGTGTAATTTGGTAAAGCTGGTAGGACCCTTTTCTGGTCCACCTTCTCCAGTCACAGATTTATAGATTCACTTTACTGGTCAGTTTCTTCTAGATAGTGTTTCTAAGTTTAAAGTGAAAATGGGTTATTTGACCCCAGTGTCCTGGGCTCCTGGTCTCATACAATGTTAGCATTGGATGGTCACTGGTGGAGAGATGGAGGTAAGGGAGCGTCAATACTATTATTACATCATCCGTTCTTGGGCCAATGATAATTAAGTTACCAAAGCTCAGTGTATCACAGCCCATTGCTCTTACGTCATGCATACTCACAGGATTACAGCTGAGTATAATCACATCATCCATGCTCAAGGAATCACTGATTACAACTATTACGCGGGTCATAGTCACAGATCCACAGCTGAGTACAATCATTCACTTATGTTTCTTGATGACACTAATTTTAAACCAGGCTGATGGAAGTGACAGATTGTGGTGACACAAGGAAAACATGCAGTAATCACACACAGAAGCATGGCTGGGAATAAAACCTGCAGGCCAGGTGCCCAGATCACCATCCTGTGCACTAATCCACTGTTTAGCAGCAATATTTTTCTTTGCGCATGAATGAAGCATAAAGAAAAGGCTGGATTTCCTTTCAAGCAGGCCTGTGAGTCATGGGAATGACAACAAGGCCAGCTAAAATCCAGTGAAAAGGCTACTGAAGACGGGAACATGCAGGCATTCTGGTAGGATATAACGTGGGGGACTCTGCTTTCAACGCAGGCAAAGTATTGATCCCATTTCAGTCTCCTCCACCCCAATTACTGGCATTTGGTGTAGCTTCTGGGCATGTGACCAGTTCAGCCTCCAAGACAGGAGGAAAGGGGGAGGGAGTCAGACTGCTGTTTTACCCTGCAGCTGTATAATTCACCCAAAGCTATTTAGTCACCAGATTATCTGGACTATCTCTCTGTATGGCAGTTCGCGTATGCAGATTGTCAGGCTAGAGCTAATATGGTATCTGAAGCCAGGGATGGACTGTGAACAAAAATCATCATGGGAAATTACATCTCCATGGAATATTATTCTCTCCAAGGGGGAATATTTTTCTCTCTTGGCTCACAGATATAGGGGCCCACTGGATGTAGTCTGAACACCAAAACCATCCCTGCATGACTCTTCTGTGATGCTTCTTTGGAAAACATCTCAGAATCTTACCGTTCAGTAATAAGTGATTGTTTTAACAGAGACTTTCAGGGTGAATATGTTGCTCTAGGGCTCAACAGCCGGTCCCCCCAGGATGTAAGCTTCCGGCGCCAGGCCACCCGCCACCTCACTTGCGGTGCCTGGAGCATAGCTGAACTTATCCGGGACGTGGCACGGCTCAGATTAAAAGCTAAATCTCTTCATGTCTAAATACACTCCAGAGCTTGTCAGACACATGCAATCACATCTTACATATTTCTTTAACAGTACATGCCAATATATATTTTAAAACATGATTATTAAATTATAATTATTACAGCTTTGCATGTTACTTTAAAGTGACTGAAAATGGCGTTAATGTAGTAATTTAATAATAGCATTTCCTTTTGTTCATGGAAGTGACAGGTATTCATGGAAACCCAAGTTCCCTAACTCTGAACAAGCCTAGCTTAGTATAATGCAATTATTGCAACACAAAGACTAAACTGTGATTCATTACTCGGTCCTCTGATGCTGTCAACTTTCAGTCTCGGAGTGCAATGTTCCAGTCCACCTTGGGGACATTCCAGGCCGGAGATAATTAGTCGTTTCCTTCCTGGTAACAGCGGGAGTCAAATAACCCGTCATTAGTGCCGCACAGTTTATTGGGAGTAATTGCTGGATATCGACTCTAACAGACTGCCTCTAGTGTGCAGATTATGTGTTTGGAGGCTCAGGAGATGCGGCAGCACAAAAAAAATTCCCCTGGAGGGGCAAGGTTTGTTTAGCGGCACAAGGGAGGGGAGACTAAGGGGCTTTGGTCAGCAATTCATGGGGAAGGCAGTTCTTGCCCCAAGCTGGTGGGCGAGTGGAGCAGGGGGCAGAGGTTCCCTGCAGGTGGTCATTTGCTAGGCTGCTCAGTCACAGTGGATCAGAAGCACAAGCAGCTTGCTTAGCCTGGACCTTCTCTCTGACCTTCTTGAGAAAAGCCCACCCCCCGGTTGGGGTGATTTGTGGCCGCCGGGCACGTCCTGTTCATCATGGCTGAGCTCCTGGTTCTTCTTTCGATTTGGCTAATAGAATGACATTGTGCACAACACGGGCATCTTGGGAAAGTTGTTCAGTCAGATGACTATTCTGGATGTTTAAATTCTCAGGCCCACTCTTCCAATGTGCCCGGCTCGTTATAAGAATAGCCCTTAGTTTGTGTAACAGGGAGAGGGTCATGCATCTATTTACAGGAAGTGGAGTCAACATTTGTCTCCCAGAGCGACGGGAACACAGAAAGCCGTGTACAGGTGTTATTGGCCTTTCTGAGCATTATTTATGGAAAACAATTTCATCATTCAGCCCAGTGCAGCGAGCGGCGCAGAATTGCATTTTCAGCAGTGAGCCATGTCGATCTCAAACTGAATTTTAAAGGTGATAGAACGAGATAAACAGAAGACATGAAGGAAAAGAGCAGAACATTAAGCTCAACATGAGCTCCCAGTAAATAAGTGATCAGGGCTGTGTGTCTGGGGGGGGTTCAGGAGGGCCTGTCTTTTAAATCATCGCACGCAATACACTTGGCTATTTGAGCAGCCCACCAGCTTAAATATGCGTATTAGAAAATTAAAGAATTCCTATATACTTGTCCTACAATGGCAAATAAAAAGTACCGTCATTATTATGTTTGGCTGAATCCCCCCCAGGGTTGTATAGATTTTCTCCAGGTGCACGCAGAGACAACCTGTTCTGCTGTTTTGTTGGGCTTAAATTGGCAGTAGTGTGTGTGTGTCTGCGTGTGAATGTCGATGTGTGCATAGCAGAGGACTTGCATCCCATCTTTTTCGGCTTCACACTGCTCACCCCCTCTGCAGGGACTGTATCCCCATTAAATGTACATGGAGCTGATTTCCCCAAAGGCTTAAATGTCATGTCTGTACCTACCAGTGCCCCACCGTGGGTTTGCCCTCCTCTCTCAGTTCAATCCCAACACGCTCACTGGGAGGTGATGAACTTCATAGCACAGAAACCCTGCAAGGGGCATCTTCACCGTCCCATCCTTTGGTCAGAATGGCCAGGATTGCACAGCTGCCTGATTAGCATGCAAGTGCAAATCCCTCTTTCCATAATTCTCACCCCTGCTGCTCATGTGATCTGTTTTTTTCTGTCAGCTGCTGCTGGAGTAACTGCAATGAAACAATGCAGGAAGGAATCATAAATCTTGAGTTCCACTCTACTTCCAACCTTACTTAACTAGTCTCATTCTTCAAATTAAATCAGCACTGCTGTTACGTGCAGATTATTGTTAGATGTTGGTAGAAACAACCAAGAATGGGTCCTTCATGGGACTGGACCCAATAACCTCCTGTTCATCTGAATCCAGATCTCATATGAATGTGACACAAGTTGCTGAGACTTCACTCGTCTCATAAAGGACATTAACATGTCTACTCTGAACCGCAGAAATTTAGTGAACAAAACTATGCATCACTCCCCCCCAGATGTCAGTATTAGTCTCAAAGGCCGTAAATGTAAATATAAATACTGTATAAAGGCATATGGTAGTACCTTTTTGTAGCAACTCCTTCCATCAGGTACACATGAGCCCCCAGAAACCCAGATGTGCCCCTTTTAGCTAAAATGACCCTAGTCCTGAATCTTCCACAGGTATCTCCATCTCTTAAAGTTCCTGAGATGCAGTCACCAAGGTAACAGCTATTCCCCACTTTACTGCAATCTTAGTGTTGTATTATAAATCCAGACTGTCCATTGTAGCCATTTTGAGAGAATTATAGTGTTTAAGTGGGTAAATTTAAACTTCTCCCTCTCCATTTCCCTCTCAATGTCTTTGAGTTCATTTATCTGTAAAAACAGCTAACTCTGAAAACAGGATTCTACAAAACAGTTAGTAATGGGGACCTATTGAGCGCATCAATGGAACAGGTACTGCTTGGGAGAAAAGTCTAGTCGCATTAAGAAGCAGGTGACTTTGTGTCAATTATGCATGGCCAAAGTCAACATAGAGCTATTGAGCAAATGGCACAATGAATGACATGTCTGACTATCGATCAGAAGATTCTGTGTTTATCTCCTGGCTAGTTTGACCATTCCCCTTTTTTCTACAGTTTCCTTTGGGATTAATAAAGAATCAATCTAATCAATCCAATCCATCTATCTACGGTTGCTAGAGAGGTTATGCTTTTTTATGAACAGAAAAAAAAAACGAGCAAGAAACGTATAACTGTTCATACCTTGTTTCAATCACAGCACTCCAACCAGCTAAGTGTAGTGGGACATCCATAATGTAAAGCGACTATCCATTTGCTCATTACATGACGCATCATTGCTGGGCCATTTTGCACTTAAATGTATCTTACTTATATGTAACCTCCCCTCGCCTGGATCTTGATTTTTCCTCAACAAACCAATTTAAAAACTCAAAAGTTATTCATCCTCTCCCAGCGGCACACTCGCTTGCAATCAACGCCTTGTCCAATTAGGTTGTAGCGATAGACCGCATTATGTTCAGCACCCCAGTTAGGTTACATTGACACCAGAAGACATTTACATTCACAGAGCTGATAATCTGCTTTCATCTATGGTTTGGTATGCGCTACACAAGAGATCTGCTCCATCATTGTGCCGCAAGCTGAACGCTAATGTCTGCACTCCCCTGCACTTATAAGCTCCCGGCATCCCAGGGCGCTGCGGAGAAACACTCTGGGTGCGAGAAGCAGTGCCTGCCTGTCAAAATTTGTCGGACGACTAGTAGAAAGACAATGTGAATCTGTGGAAAGTTAATCATATTTAAGGTTACAGTTGTTATATTACCCCTGCCAACCTGGCCAGGATAAGTGGTTGGAAGATGCATGAATAGATGCACAGCAATAGCCAGGATTTCTTAAATACTGAGATCAAAAGACCTTCCTAGGAATCCCCTACCATAGATCATAGTTCTGATTTGCAGAAAAAATACCAAGGACATGACCTCAGTGTCCTCAATGGTAGAGACAGGCATGAAACGGTGGATTATTACCTGCTCCTGAATCAACTTTAGTTTAATTGCTATGTGTACATAACGATTAAAGGTAATTATAAAAGGTGAGAAATTAATGGCAAATAAGCCATTCCACCATTTGCAATTATCTGGTACTGGTTCGTTGGTTCTGTGTTACACTATGGTACGTACTGTTATTTGTGTTATGTTACTGTTTTTTGTGCGTTTGAAACTTAATTAAAATAAAATGAAAATGACAGGACTCAGAACTCACTTTGCTGAATATCAGTGCCATTAAGCAAAAGACACTTTGAAAAAGTGTGATTTTCATAGATACTATAGATAGGTAGGTAGATGATAGATCACAGACAGACAGATAGATGAATGGATGCAAAATTGTGGAGATTCAGTAGATTTTTCCTTTAAGATGTGGGTTTTCTCCAGATCTTCTTGCACTCTGCACTGTAAGATTATGGTAAAACCAGAAATTCAAGGCCTTTAGCCTTTTCTTTCAATCTATGTCCAACATGAGCATCTATAGTACATCAGGTTGTGGGTGAGCAGATAAACTTCCAAGGACACCCAGCTGTTTGCTAAAGACAAAAAAAAAACATAGACATGCTACTTATCTATTTTTGCTGGAATATTTTAAAATAATTGGGCTATCTATTTTTTTTATTTATTTGTATGTTTTGTTGCATTGGCTGTTTAACTACAAATTCAAATGACAAGTGTCAAAATCCCATCAAACTATTCAACAATCCATCTTCCAATTGCTTATCCTTGACTGGGTCTCTGGGAAAATCTCAGGAAGCACAGGGTACGAAGCAGGGGACACCCTGGACATGTCATGTCAGTTCATTGCATGGCACATGCCTGCACAGATGCTAAAGGCAATTTATAGACAACAATTAGCCTAAGAGGTTCTCTTTGGACTGTGGGATGAAATCAGAGTACCTGGTACAACATGGAGAGAAAACAAAGACTCCAGACACAGAGGCACAGAGAGCAAGGGTGCGAGGCTACCATGCCAGCCCTGCATCAGGCTTTTATATGGTGAAATACTTCTGCTAAGAAGCCTGCTCAGGCTTCTCAATGACAGCCCAAGAGAAAAAACATTTTGGTTTATTATAAGTTTAGAGAAGGTTTGTAGGAAAAGACATCCCAGGGGGGCAGATTTTGCTCACTGCCTTCCTGATAACTGAGGGCATAGGATGGGATTGTGGGAAAATGGGCCAGCAGCAGCTATGATGTCATGCAGCATGACTAATGGACTCGTGATGGGGGGTGGGGGGGAGGGGGTGTCTCTGGCATCGAAGGCTTCATCGAAAGTACTCAACCTGGAGTTCCTCAGAGAATTAAGTCTATCTGTAGTCAGTGAACTGTGTAGAGCCAGCATGTGTAGGAGCTTGGTGCTTTAAGTCTTGTCTGGAAAGTCCATAGCTATGGATGGCTCCTAAATCAACTCACTGCGTCATCTCCAGGGGGACCATTTATCCTTGGCTTAGCCCACACATTAATATATTTATCGCAGCAGTAAAACGTGACTGGTGCTGAACGATGAAGAATAAGACTGACAGCTGGATGCTCCTAGGTTATCACTAATGCATATCCCTAATAATGAATTTGCCTGGCTATGCTATGAAAATATTTTAAGAGGTCCCTATGAGGTCTAAAAGTAACCTAAAATAACAGCACTCAGATTACTAGAGTAAATACGTTGATGTATGAAAACGTTCATCTCCGCAATGGCGAGTTATTCGGATACCATGTCCCGCCTTTTTTTCCCGTCGACGCTGCTGGAAAACGTCTCGTGGTTTGTAGTCGTTTCTGAACGAGGTGACATGACGGTTTACGACACCATTGTAGCGTAGATTACTAAGCCCTACACAAATTTAGGAAAACGTGAAGCTGGGCCAGCCGTTTGATAACTTACGTACTTGTATAGATGTACTAATAACTAATATAAATGTTCAAGCTGGTGTCTGTTGTACGGAACTGGAAAAAACATTTCACACGCGCTAGCATAACTGAGGAAACCACATCAGCTGCACAGTTCCCATGAACTAGTATACAAACAACTTCATGGGAGCGTATTCCAAATAACCTATTGGTAGTATAACTCCCACCGCCTGGAAATCTAACTTAAATCTGCAGTAGAGAGCGGGGATCAGCCAATAAGAGTGACCAAACCAACTGACCAATCATATAACCATATACACGTACACGTGAGAGAAAGCGTATTATCCCTGTGACGCCGAGTTTAAAAAATATTATAACCAGCAGATGGCGATTAAGTAACGCAGAACCTGCTTACCACCGATGCCTAATGTAATATATAATAAAGAAATAAACACATAGAAAATCTTATAAGACGTATCACAGTCACATTATCGATGCTGAAATCCATGACAGAATCGTTAAACAATTTTATTGGTTTATCCATTCGTATATAGTGTATTAATTTTTGGCTGGCGAAAATCAATTCGCGCTGATACATTAATATGGACATGCTGTGGTTTTGATCAAGGTTTAGACCCATACAATTCAAGTTTTTTTCTATTTTGCTCACGAGCGTCTTAAATTATAAGTCGATTCATAAGCAGCTGAAGAGCATTAACTCGCTTAAAAACGCAATGCGGGTCCAAACTGCAGGGAAGTGGCGTGTCTCTTCGGTAATGCCAATCCCAGGTATTGGTACTGCAGGAGAATAACGGAGGAGCTAACTCCTCCCCGAGCCAAAGGGGCTCCCTGCGTTTGAATCCCGCCGCGAAAGAGGCAGGCAGAGAGGAATGTTGTACTCCAGACCCCGAGCGTCATGGCCGGAGGTAATTCACAGAGCATGACATTTAATTAGACTGCTGATAAGAGGGGAGGGAAAAGACAGCCGACCAAACACAGATCTTATAAAATAAACGCGAGAGCATGCTGTAACGCTCCGAAAATGTATAAAGCTCCCACTACTTGCGTTCAAACATTTAGAGGGAACAGAGATACCGGAAGATGAGAACCAGCTGAAAAATCTCAAACCAGGGAGTTTTTATTTTTAAATTAACTTTAATATCTGCTGACTACCTGCTTATGCGACTCTAATAGTGTCTAATTGTAAGAGCAGCAATTAAATCTCCCCGGGCGCGGTTCATCGCTGCTTGTTCACAGGGAGCATTAAAACGGCTCCGTAAAATTGATGCCAATGAAGCTAATTTACTTCTATACCGCCGGGGAGAAGAAGATATTTTTAAGTATTGACGTTGGGGCATCTTTAGGCAGCGTTATCAGCACACAGCTTTTGATGAGAAAATTTCCTTGTAGTCACTATTAATTAAGCAGAGAAAAGCGCCCGGATAAAATGCGCCATGTTGATATAGTATGAGAGAGGGGGGAAAAGAGAATAAGTTCTTAATTTCTGGTGGTTTTCGCATCACTACCCAAAATTATTACATAGGTGGTTATGATTCTCGATTAATTCTGGAGATGAATGACCTCTGGGGAAAAAACTGGAAAGTCTGTTCCTTAAAGATTACGATTAAAGGGAAGGGAAGAGTCAGATATTTTTCCCCATAACTCTTATGTCCAGCTGTTTCAGTTGGGTGAAGGAGTTTGAAATTTTGAGGCAATAAAAGTAACAGTGGAAAGTATGAAAGCAGCTTGTGCACTGGGTGTGGTGCCCACGTAACCAATTGGGGCAGAGAAGGGGACAGGGGAAAAACTGTGGGCTCAGGAAATCTGAGGTACGGCCGATTGACCTTTGAATATGGTGCTGAAGGTTACATTCAAAACCTTTGGGGATGGGTCATAATCCATATAGAATGTTGGCTGTCAGAATCTTAAGTTAATTGGTGCCACTTTACAATAATGCTACCTATATAAAGTTTGAGTGTTTTATAATCTGGTTATTAATTAGGTTGTAACACTTTGTAATTTATTAATAGACAATTTTAAACAAGTTATAACAGTTTTCTTTTTATTAATGAGTCTCTACCATTTACAAGTGGCAAAAGGGAATCGTATTGTAAAGTGGTACCAGTTAATTTGATAGTTTTGGGTGACAAAAGTCAGATGTAACCGTTTCCTTAGTGTAACGTTTAGTGACCACTCTCTCTGTCGTGGTCACTTTCATCAAGTGATTACAGGAGAGATGCAATGGTTTGTTCATTTCATTGATGTAGTTTGACTTTGGGGAATCAGCCCACTAATCCCCTGTAGCCAGTACACTGATCACCACAGGATCACATGAGACCGAAACAATACATTCCTTAGGCTGAACCCTTTTTACAAATGAGCCGCAGCTTTTTACAGTGAGAATGAAGGTGAGGATTTGTGAAACCAACACCACCTGATCGGACCTCTCATCTGTTTATAGTGATGTGATGTGAATCTGAGAGTATCTTAAAGATACAGTGTTGACCTTTTACTGTTACGTGTTCCAGGTGAAGGGGGGGCAGAGGGCTGTGTGGTTGCCTCAGTCAGATGCAGGGAGAATTCTGGCTGGGCTGCTTAGCTTTTGTGCCCATCTGGAACAAAATGATTTGACAGGTTTAAAATTGAGCCGGTTGGAAACAAATTTATGATTAAAATTCTACAACACCATTTTGGAATGTTAAACGGTGAGTTTTCTGACAGACAGTAGGCTATGATCTGCCTAGAAAAGCACACAAATACATGTCACAAGTGTGTCTGATCGCTTGAGCTATTGCAAATCACTGGAAATTTCTCAAACGATGGATGTTAGAAAGATACCAGCAAGGCTGAAAAAGTCAGACTGCATATACAGTTCAATATGTTATGTGTTATTTATTTTGTTCCTGAAATATCAGTAATACATTTACTGGAATGATATGGCTTGAACTGGCATCATTTATCAAAGTTCTCCCAGGGTGAGGACAAAATCGGCATAAAAAGCAGCCCCCAGGCTGAAAATTAGTCGCACTCTGTGCCTAGTCAGGGGCGCCGTTAGAGTTTTTGGGCCTCCCATGAAAGCATATATGGGTTCTGTAAAAAGCGCTTTGGGTGTCTTGAAAAGCACTATACTGTATAAGTGCAACATTCATTCATTCATTCATTCATTCATTCATTCATTTGTTGGACCCCTGATTCAGACAAATCTAAGTATGTTCCAGATCTTTTAGAGCCCTTGTCACCCCACCCCCCCCCCAGGTGCTCCTGGCTTCAGTCCTCTGGGATTGCAAGTTCAAATCTAATTGGCATTTCTAAATTACCCATAGTGTGTATGTGTGCTGTGATAGAGTACCATCCTGGCCAGGGTGTACCCTCTGTTGCCTGCAATAGCCTGATGAGGATAAGTGCATGAAAGATGGATGGATGTTACCTGTTCTTTAAGTGACTCTGCTGTTCAGAACGAGAGAATTCAATTAAAAATGCATCCACTGGTCACGTGACTCCAACTTCCGCAAAGCAACTAGCTGTGTAGTGTAGCGTTTCTTCAGCCGTATGCAATTAAGCAAAGATTAACAATCAATATGCAGACCCCTCCTATGCCACTCTCCGCACACTGCACGCAAACATGCACATTCCACACATGGGCACCAAGCTGCACACAATCATCCACAGAACATGTGCATAAAGAACAAAGACTCGCACAGAGACACCTCCAGCATCCTCCCCACAAACGAATCCCCGGAAAGTGCAGAGCATTGGAGAAGCGGGAGAGGATGGGTAGACTGCCTGGTCGGGTTGGGGCACCTGCCTGTCATGTTATGTGTGGTACGGGGGACGGAGAAATGGAGGAGAGTCAGAGATGCATAGGACAGAGAGAGAGACCTGGCATGGTAAAGGACTGTGGGGGAAGATGAAGCACAGAGACAGATAGATGTAGGATGTAGAGTACAGAAAGGAGTGATAGACGGAGAGGTGGAGGGGTTTTCTGTGGTGGAAAGAGACAGGTGTGGGCTGTGCTGCCGGGGGGGGGGGGGGGGAGAAACGTAAGGTAGGGAGGGGGAG
>JAODJW010000001.1:20393620-20405135 GCA_026777045.1 Hyperopisus bebe
GATCAGTGCCCCCCCCCCCCCCACTGCTAATGTCCCCCCAGCAGAAAAGGATTGATGGCTTTGTTCAGCAGGCACGTCTCACATGCCCAGGAACACAGCTGATTGGCTGCTCTGCATGGTCCTTGTGGGGGTCTTTGCAAGAATCCCACCACTTCAAAATCGTGCATAAATACGTAATGTAGTGATCATGGCTCGCTATTTAAGATATTTGGTCAGGGGTCACCGCAAAGGTGATTGTCTTTGCCTAAGGCGTGTTGCTGAGGTCAGCTGAAAGTCATGGTTTACAGGCAGTGAGCACGCCTGCCGGTTTCAGAAGGTCCAGAGAGTCACCGAGAGAGACCCATGTCGCACTTCTGATACATAGCAAGTGAACGTCAGATGGGACAGAGCTCAACAGCCCCAGCTGAACGGCGTGTATCAGGACAATTTGCATTCCTGTAAAATGAATTCACATCCTTCGGATGAAAACCTGTGACCCTGTACTGGAGAAGCGGTTGGTGGTGCATGGATTCTCTTATAAATGCTGCAATCCTAGTGTGACTGTTATACAAATATGTTGCCTCCCAGGTTCATAACTATCTCTTACAAAATGATCTATATGAAAAAATTCAGTCCGATTTTCGTCCACTTCATAGTACTGAAACTCCATCCATCCAACCATTATCTATACCGCTTAATCCATCTGGGTTGCGGGGAAGCTGGAGCCAATCCCAGCATCTTCGGCGAGAGGCAGGGTATACCCTGGGCAGATCGCCGGTCCACCACAGTAATACTGAAACTGCACTGGTAAAAATTACTAATGATCTTTTATTAGCTACAAACTGGCTTATTATCCATATTAATTTTTCTTGATCTGATGGCTGCCTTTTGCTAAATCATTTAGCCTCTATTGGTATAAACAATACAGCACTCCTATGGTTTACATCTTATCTTTCCAATCATACTCAGTTTGTGCAGCTAAAGAACTTTACAATTGATCCATCTCCTGTTAGTAGGGGTGTTCCTCAAGGTTCGGTCCTTGGTCCCCTTTTGTTTATTATCTACCTTCTTCCTATAGGTAATTTCCAATAGGAAATTTGGCATTAACTTTCATTGTTATGCTGACAATACTTAGCTTTATCTTTCAGCTAAACCCAATAGTGTGTTTCCACCTGAGCCTCTTCTGAAAGCAATTCAGGAAATAGAAGTTTGGTTTTCTCTTAATTTCCTTAAATTAAATGGGTCCACACTTTCAGATCTTAGCACCTTTTCTTTCCCCATTGGAAGCTCATCTCTTTCTCCTTCCCTCCAGGTTCAGAGCCTCTGGGTTATTTTTGTACTTTCTCTTTTGTTCCACATATTAATAATATTACTCGGGCTGCTTACTTTCACCTTTGTAACATTAACCGTCTATATCTGTCACTCTCTCTTAATACAGCTATTTTGGTTAATGCTCTTGTTACTGAACTCGATACTCGATACTCGATTACTGCAATGCTTTCCTCTCTGGTTTACCTTACAAGTCTCTTGGTAAACTTCAACTGGTTCAGAATTCAGCTGCTCGAGTTATCACCAAATCTAAGTGTTTTTCTTCTATTAGTCCAGGTCTCAAGCAACTTCACTGGCTTCCAATCCATTCTCGTATAGATTTTAAAATTCTTCTCCTAACTTTTAAAGCTTTACACAATTTGGGCCCACCATACCTCTCTGAACTCTTTGAACCATACTTACCGTCTCGCTCTCTCTATTCTTCCTCTGCTGCTTTTCTCTCTATACCCTCTGCATCACTACCCACTATAGGATTAAGATCTTTTAGCTGCAGTGTTCCTCGGCTATGGAATGCTCTTCCTCTTCCCATACGCACAGTCACTTAACTTGCCGACTTTAAATCTCTTCTCAAAACCCACTTATTCACACTGGCCTTTCATATATAACACAAATCTATTAGTAACTTACTTATTTGTATTTATATTTATTTTCCACTGAAGTTATCGTGTAATTAATTGTATTGTTTCATCTATTCTATTCATATTGTTTTATTTTTTTTTTTTATCTATTTTGTTCTTTTTATTTATTGTATTGTTTTATCTTTTATACTGTGTGCAAAATTATTGCTTTTATCTTTTAAGGTGACCTTGAGAGTTTTAAAAGGCGCCCACAAATAAAATGTATTATTATTATTATTATTATTATTATTATTATTATTATAATTATTATTATTCAAAGCAAGATTTTTGAGCATTCAAATTGTCTAGGGTCACAGCAAGCCTGGAGCCTATCCCAGAGGGTAGAGGGCACGTGGAAGGGGCTGCCTGGACGCAGTGTCAGTCTATCTCAGGCCACACCTCTTTGCAGCCTTAAAAAAAACATAAGCCAGCCTCTGCACTGCAAACCTCCACACATCTGTGCTGACAGGCTCTTTCGTTAACCTTCAGCTGAGCTTGGAGCTGATCTCTCCGAGAGCCAGAAGTTTCTGCCTTCAGACCTTCACTTCGAAAACCCATTTCCTCTGCCATGGAGTCATCCCTATTCTGGATGTATGCATTTAATTCCTAAGCCTCGGGGAGCGAGTGGAATTAGGGGGCTGTCTCATTATTTTGTTCGGCTGAATGGATCAGCGCTTTTAACCATGACCCGGCTGACAGGAAAACACAGGGGCGTAAAGATGCCCGATGCTGGATACAAGGCGCCCCACGTGATGCATGACACCTCTCCTGCAGCTGCAGCGAGAGCAGTGAGGTTATTTAATCTGAGGCTGCCTTCCTGACCTGTACTATTATGGCCAAAATAACAAATAATGTTTTTCGCAAGAGTTAGATGGACATATAAAACAAGAAGCTTATCTGGGTCAGCATTCGGTCAGATGATGCAGACTTGTGTCAAGGAAAACAGGTGTATCAGCTTTTAAATTGCTCATTCTGGTTTATCTATCTATTTTCTGTACCCGCTTGTCCTATGCAGGGTTGTGAGGATCTCGAGTCTTTCCTCAAAGCTGTGGGTGTTAAGCAGGGAATATCCCAGGACGGACACCAACCCGTCACTGGGCACAAACACCATTCACGCTTATGGACAATTTGGCAACTCCAATTAACTTTAATATGAGAACCCAGAGGAAACCTCATGACAAGAAAGGGAGAGCATGCAAACTCCACATACATGGAGCCGGGGTGGTAACTGGAATCCTGGACTCCAGAGGTGCGAGACAATAGTACTAACCACCCTACTGTGCCACTACCCTGGGCTCACATAGTTTAATATAAAAATATAATAAAGAAAAAGGTACCACTTTACAATAAGGCTCCCTTTTGCCACTTGTAAATGATAGTAACTCAATAAAAAGAAAAGTCCTATAACTTCTTTAAAATTGTCTGTTAATAATTTAGAAAATGTTATAACCTAATTAATAACCAGATTATAAACCACTCATAAACTTTATATGGGTAGCCTTATAAGTGGCACCAAGAAAAATATGTATTAATATATTTTGCTATATAGAGAGTCTAGGTCAAATGAGGAAAGTCATTTGTACATCAGACATGTACTAATTAATAAATATGAGTTGAATTAACTAATATAACACAATAAGAAGATCTGGCACCTCTGAATTAGACTTACAGCCCACACACTGAGTCTGGTCAACATGTCACATTCAACATTTTGGTGTGTCTGTTTTTAGTGCTGAAATAGCTGCGTGAACCAACCAACCCTAAAGCATCTCATTAAAACCTTCTGCCAAAAGTTTTTAATTATTTAAAAACCTTCTGAGACGAGACAGCTTCTTGCATTTTCGATGCGAGAGCTCGTCTGAGGTAACCTCCTGCAGGTCAAGGTTGCTGCATTCCTAGAAAGTTTGTGGAGAGCTACATCAATGTATATTTACGTTCAGTTGTTCAGATGAGCATTTTACACAAAACAAAGTGCCACTTTACTGCACCAGTTTAGCTTCTTTTGCAAGTTCAGAGAGCTGAGGGCAGCATCACACTTCCTATGCATGCATGGGCAGAAACATGCAGCTCAGCTTACTGGCATTTCTAAAACTGACCATAGTGTAAGATTATGTACGTGGGTGCGTTATTCCCAGTCAGGTTGTACATTGTCCCTGTACTGTCATGCGAAATGAATAGAAAAAATCCGATTAATTAACTCGCTTACGATAACAGAGTTACAGGTAACAAACCTGTCTTCCGAACCACTGGGCAAATGGCCACTTCATGCATTCTTGTGTACTGTGAGGATATGAAGGTGAAAACCTCCGATAAATCCATCCATCTGTATAAATTTCTGCAGTTAAAACATAAGCTGCGTACACTCGTGCTTTAAATTGTGTGGGCTCAGCGTTAAATAGCAATAACAGGTAAAAAAAAAAAAAGGTTAGGCTACCAACACATTATATGGTTTAACAGCGGGTTGCGCCAAGATTACCAAGCCTAATTACTCGGTTATTTATAGCGGGACAGTTCATCCGCTTGCCTAATCCAGGTCCATCTCTCCCTGTTTAAACCCATTACGAAGAAATCCTTCAAACGCTTCATTGTAGTTCAACACAGTGAATAATACCATATAAACGTGAGTTTCTGTCAGTCACTCTTGTCCGGTCGACGAAGCATGATTATTTGCCGTACATGACGCGCCGTGGCGTCTTTAATTAAATTTCCTCTATATGTCATCGTGTCCATAATGTTTATCCCAGCGAGATAATGTGTGAAACGCCAATAGGGGGTGCATATATCTAAAGGCCGAACTGTAACAAGGACGCGTGGAGGAGAAAGTAAATCCAGGTGTTTGTAATTTTGCGCCGGTGAACATCCACAGCCCGTCGGTAACACGTACACTCCGGACCATTGGTTCAGGCGGGGTGACGCGGGCCATCAGGACCTCACCAGCTGGTGATCCTCCGCCCCATTCCTGCGTGCTGAGCACACGATCACGGATCGTCTGTCAGTCTGAATATAACGTGCAGTCCTCCGCGATGCTAGGCGATCGGATCGCCGCAGAGACAGCGGAGGAGACGCCTGGGAAGGCACACTCCAGCCGGGCTGGAATGAAATCTTTTGGGGGAAGCGAGCAGCTCGCCCGCCGGCAGCCGCACCATAATAACAACAACATGCCCTTCGCCATCCACTGCCACATAGGAAAGGAGATCAAGCACATTTGCGGCAACTGCAGCCGCGGGACTGAGGTGCAGGATGGTGAGTTTTCAGCTGAGAGCAATCGGAGCGGAACGGACCGCAGATGACCGATGTCCCGTTATGATCTGTGGGTGTCCGCGCAGGGCGTGAACATGCGGCTTCGCACCGCACGGATCCCCCTGGATCTGTAGTATGTGGAGACAACGTCGCATTTTAACTCATACTTGAAATTATTTGGATTTATCCCAACGACAAATCCCCGTAGCAGTGTTACAATATAGCTAGTCAAACGTGGCCATAAACTGGCACAGTATGGCAGCGCTGGGTCCCTGTCTTGTGGTTTTAAACCTGAGCTGATAGCCAGAATTAAATCTGACATAAAACATAATGCGTAACCTCTCGGCAGCCTATGAGCAGATTAAAATAATAATTTTTCAAAAAGCAGAAGATTGGACGTGCACGTTGCAGTTTTTGGATTGAAATAATAATTATGTGATCGAACAAAAGTACCATATATTATTCCGATTGTATCAGTGTTGGCACAGTAATTGCAAAATGATTTACACCATCTGACGGTCTTTAGGGTAGGATATGGGACTGAAGAGCTTTTCCGTTTGAAACGTTGAGGTGAGTGGGTTAACAGTGGACTTTTTGTTTCCTTCGGGAAATCTTTCAGTCACACAGTCCCACAGTAATGTGTTTACGTTTAAGCTGGTGGACATTTTTGGGTAACATGACGAATAAGTCAGTTAAAAACAACGGCGTTTAGGGGTATTCGTCACCGAAGCTCACTGGAAAGTTAAAAGTAAGTGTCTGAGTATGTGTCTGCATACATTTGTAAATATAAAAATTATAATATTGCTGAGCGCAAGTAACTGGACTGCTGTTAAGAGTTATAGAAAACTGCTTGACTGCTGTGTAACTACGTTGTGTTAATCGAAGCAGTATGTATTTCAAGGTGATAATTTGACCGAAAATGGATCTATAGTCATCCGATTTTGTCTTTTTTTTTTAACCTAGAGGTTCCATCCGGTTTTAGGCCTAAATCATGCAGCAACTGCCGATTTTTTTTTTTTTTGTTGGTGCAGTGATTATGCTTCTGCGCGATGCTTTGCCTTTGATAACATTTACATCCCGATCCCTGGCCTGGAATTCTGTTTGGACGCACATCTTAGGATCTATTCCAAACGGTCATTAAGGAATCTCTTGGATGAGAACAGTAGATATGGGGGATGTCCACTGTAAAATTGAAAAGGGGTCTACTTTGACCCATAATGTAACATAAATCGCTTTAATACCTGTCACTTTTAAATCAGAAAAAGATTGTCTTTAAAGACGGTGCTCAGGCAGCGTTAATGACTGCAGTACATCCTAAATTTACTTTTACAGCTTAAAATTTATCTTCTTCAAGTCTTGTTGGTTCTTTACTGCAGTGATGGCAGACAAGTACCAACAAATCTCTCTCCCTCTCTAAAGAACTTTGAATTGTCTTGCACCTGAATTGTGCTGTATAAATTAAACTTGCCTTGTCCTGCCTTTTCAGCTGAGGAAGTGGAAAGACTGGCGGCAATGCGCTCTGAGTCCCTCGTACCCGGGACCCACACTCCTCCCATTCGCAGAAGAAGCAAATTCGCCACCCTGGGGCGGCTCTTCAAGCCCTGGAAGTGGAGAAAGAAGAAGAGTGAGAAGTTCAAGCAGACCTCTGCAGGTGAGGCTCCATTCCCGATTTCGATCATACTCTCCATTGTTATTTTCCTGTTTGTTACATAAATGTTTCGCTCTATCCTGCCCTCCAAGGCTCCTGTTTCGTCTTAGCCATTACATCAATTAATCAACTGAATTTGAGTAATGAGTTAATTTTTATTAATTTACAATTAAAATCTAGTGAGCAAAGCTGAAATTTTAAAGTGTTTAGCTGGGTATGGCTACCAGTCTGACCCGTCAGGTGACCGTTGACCGGCCCCCATTCCCAAGCCCTCTGCCTCCCCTCTGTATCAGTCACATGATACTAAGGGTATAATAGGGGCGGAGCTTCTGATGAGTGACTAGTCAGCTCTGGGTGTTGATTGGTGTATAGAGAAGCAGCCGACTGCTTTGATAAATCCGGAGAGGAAGTTTAGGGTAGCTGTGATATCCACACAAACTCCGTGTTTGGTTTCACTTACATCTTTGCTGACCGTCTCTGTTTTAAATTGTAAAATCCCACAGAGGTGCTTTGAAATATTAAATTGTAGGTCATGTTCTGTAAGATGTTTAGTTCAGATTTTTTTGACATTAGCCAAAAAATGTTTGATGCCTGGCCTCAAACCCCTAGCCCCCCACCCCCACCTGATTGCTCTTATTACATGTTTACACAAACATTTCGATTTGGGTTTGCGAAGGTCAGTCTGTTTCGACTGTGTCCCATTCGGATTGCCTGATGGTTCATTCCTCTGGAATCTGGGTGTTTGTGCAGCATTTGTTACAGTGGTTATAACAGCCAGACTCTTGTTTCTGTATGAAACGAGCTTTTCTCCCACCAGGATGATCCAGCCATCTCTCTCCAGTGGCAGCAACTGAAGTGAATTGTTCACTGATAGGATGGTTTATTGCTGCTGTAATATATTCTAAGAAAACCTCCATTTGTGTTCCTCTGAGGGCATGACCTGGTCAGGTTGATGGCTTGTCTGTTTAGGTTGATGAGCCTTGTTGAATTGTTCTTCCTTTACTGGTTGCTTCTTTGTAGCATTTTATGATTATATGTCTTGCAGTCTCTTCAAGAAAATGGGGTGAAAGGTCGCTGACTGTTTTACATCCACAACTTAGGTCTTTCCTTTGTAATGTCATTTCCTTAGTGATACAAAGCCACTGATGGCATAGAAAAAACAAGCAAATGGTGTCGATTTTATTATAAAACCAATTAGCTGTCTTGGTATATTTTGAGGAACAAATGAGAACTGGAGGTTTAGTCCTACACTCTATACGCTCGCTCCTTGACCATGTCTGAGTTGTTACAAAGATCTCGGTGTCATAAACACAGCTATATGACCAGACGGGGCACTGACCTGCATGACCTTACTGTAGACGCAGAGATGCGTCCAGCTCTGGTCTTACGTATTTCCCAAATGATCTTCTCCAGGCCTGCTCTGCATCCTGGTTGGTGCAATTCTGTGAAGACTTCAAGAAATATATATTAAAATGTTACTAACAAGAATGGAGATTTATACAAAAAAATCCAGATAGGGCTGCTGTAATCATCTTGTCTCATAAAAAGGTTTGGTTTTATTAAAGCCCAACTGATGAAGTACCTTCCCTTGAGTACAGTAATTAATGACGTCAATGAGCGTTTAATGCTGTCGTTGAGTGCATTGGGAAAATTGCATATTGATGCCAAGGCTCAGCGTATGGGCTTCTTCATTACATGTCATTTTATTATTTTTTAAAATGAAAGCAATGGGCATTTTCTGGCTTGTTATGACGCACTGGAAGCACCTTGGCTGTAGGTGAGTTTTACTCTACCTTGGGATTGGCTTTGGCTTTAAGATGCAGATTTTGGGCAGATGTTATGATACCCTGCAGGACCCAGCAGAGGGAGAGGAGCCATGTGATTATGCCCCATCAAGGACAAAGGAGGGATTGAGCATAACACACACGCATGCTCATGCACAGCTTTCCTCTAATCTGCAAAGGCTGCGATTCCTGGGATCTGCATGACTGTGATGGAGAGTCACAACATCACTCCTCCTCCTATTTGCCAAATGGCTTGTGGATATTTTTGAAAGGGTACAGCTGAAGCAGTCACTGATCAGTCCATATGATCCTAGCGGCTGGCAGCTAGTCTTTTTTTATGGTTGTATATAGCACGTACTGTTATTGGAGGTGAATCTAGGGTTTTTTCTTAGGATGGATTGTATAAGAGGGGCCATAATTCTTATAGAGGACAACTTTATTTGCCAATGATGTATTTTGGACCTGTGAGTGACAAGTGATGGGGCATTCTGGGGGGGCAGTCAGCTGGGGCTACTGCCCCTATGACCCTGCCCCTGTACACTGCTGATATGTTTTTTAAAAGCCCCAAATGGACATAGGGTTTGGCTAGGGGGGAGTGCTACCTTTTGTTGTTTGTCTCCATTTCAGTTGGGCGGGGTGAACTTTCCACTTGCTGCCTTTCCATGCTAATGTATGAACTGTGCTCTGAATAGTGTCTGGCGCCAAGCACAAATCTTAAACTTCCACAGTTGGGATTCTAATTCCCGGTTAATGCCGTTGGCGAGTGGCCGTCTGGTGAAGTAATACATTTGGCCCTGGTTCCGTCTCCCTTCAGTCGGCCCATTTCTATCCTCTCTATTTCGGGACATGATGGCGGAGCACTTACACTCGACCCTCAAGCACCAATGTGCCGGACCCAACCATTTTATCCAGCCTTTGTTTGATTTTTGTTACCAGTGCCCAATGTGATGTCTCTTCTGTGGCATTTAATCACTTAAACGCTCTTTGTTTTCTCAGACCAGTGCTGGTGAACCCATTAGGCAACATAGGCGGTTGCCCAGGCATCATCTTCAGTTGCGGCAAAAATTATCCTTCGTCTTCAATGGGGGGGCACTGGCAGTGAACCTTTCCTGGAGTGCCACACGGGCTTCAACCGGCACGGTCTGACAATTGGTCAACGTGCCCCATAAGAAATAAATGGTGATGTGCAGGGCTGTAGATGGCGACTAAAATGGTCGCCAGTGTAGCTAGATTTTTTTTCCTTTTGCGACTTCAGTATAATGGCTTGTTAGTAAATGTCACAAGATGTTAGGGTTATTTGAATTTTTTTTTTTATTTAATGATTAATTGTCGTTGTTGACACACCACAGTGCACAACAACGAAATGTGTTCTTAGCATTTAACCCATATGTGACATCGTGACATACCAGGAGGCGGCTAATTCAGCACCCAGGCAGCAGTGCTTGGGGCCGGTACCTTGCTCGGGGTATCTCAGTGGTGCCTTGCTGGTCGGTGATTCGAACCTGCAATCTTTCAATTACATGTGCGTTTCCATAACCATAAAGCCGCCACTGCCCACTACCTTGCGTGAATGAAGCATGAATGTGTCCTGCTTGTCTTGTGGTGCATATTATTTGTTTGTGTGGTTTGGTTCCATTGTGCCTATATGGGTTAGTGTCTCGGTTTATACCCCAGTTTTGGTGGGAAATGATCCCGCTCAGGTACCAGAAAGCCGCGGTGAAAATGTGGTGAACATCACCTCACCCGCTAACTTTTTGTCCATGTCGTCCTTTACCTCCCCCTCACCCCTGTGTTGCTGTCAGGGGGGAGTCATGTGCGGGGGCAGCAACTAGGATTCATGTTCTGGCACGGCTGCCCCTCCACCCTGGTCACATCTGGCAGTCCCCCCCCCCACACACACACACACACACACACACACACACACACACACACACACTCTGCTTTCAAACTGTTCCCCCAGCTGTCAAGGCATTTGGGTTTGAGTGCCCCCTTTCTGGGAGCTTGATCCACAACCGGTGACTGTTAGGATCGTTCACCACCTCCTCCCGGGAGGTTGGGGGGGTCCAATCCCAAAACAGGGCCGTGCCAAGACCTTTAGAGGTGCAGGTGCTCAAATTTAAAAAGACGCTTAAGATGTTCACGACAACGTAGCTGACTGAACCATAGCAGCTGATACTCAGTGAGAATGTAAAATGGAATGGAATAGGAGACTTTGGCATTCACCAAACTGTTAAAGTAGTTATTATTTGAAGATTACACTCAGAGTTGCAGACTACTCTCAGGCTGCTGAATATTGCTGTTTCTTGTCAGTTTCTGCTGGGGCTGTAAACAAACAGGAATGCATACCAGAAAGCACTGCTGTAAGGCTGTTCAGCCATGAATCTATATTGTATGTAATACATAATGCAGCCAGTACAAAATGAAATAATACATTTTAGCTGTAGTATATTAAACAACAAAATAATACTAATAACAAATCTTTACTGGAGATTGAATGATGAATGTTTAATCCTATTACTCTAAACAATGAGATGTAAAATTAAAACTGTAAATTGCAAACTAAAATATGAAAGAAGCCAATCTAGTTCTAGTACATTAACAAGCAAAAGCTGTTTCATGCTTATTTGTGTTCAGGTTCTTGAATTTATTTTTCTCAAATGCAAAAATATATGGGCTTATATGGGGGTGGTGAGTGGCTCAGAGGACTAAGCCCCGCCCTTGGCAAAAGAGTCACATGTCTGTGGGTCTTTGGCCAAGGCCCTTAACGCCCAGCTCCAATGGTGCTACGCTTTTTGTTTTGTTGTTTAAAAACAAAAAATAAGTGCATAAGTGCAGCTAGACTGCAGCAGCCAGAGTTCTCACTAACACTAAAAAATTTGATCACATTACACCAGTCTTATCCTCCCTTCATTGGTTAC
>JAODJW010000001.1:20426575-20452523 GCA_026777045.1 Hyperopisus bebe
TTGCTTCCGGGATAGGCTCCGGACCCCCCGCGACCCAGTAGGATAAGCGGATTGGATAATGGATGGATGGATGGATTAAATCACTTGTTAAATGACATTGGTAAATGGGACTGGGGGGTTATGGGGGGGGTGCTCTGCTTGGTGTCTCCTGATGGCCAGGTCCTTGCTTGCGGGTGTGTTTTTTGCCAAGCTCTGTAGTGACAATCTTACTGAATTACTTTGCACAATATTAAATATTATGGATACCATTGTAAATTATGTGTCCTTCCTAAGCCGCATTGCCAACATTTGCCCCCCCCCCCTTTCACTCACAGGCAGCCATTCGGAAGGAGCTGAATGAGTTCAAAAGTACAGAGATGGAGGTGCATGAGTCAAGTCGACACCTGACCAGGTAGGGGGCAGCGTGGCTCATCGCTGTAGCAGGGAGCCTCAGTCTGGCCTGAAGGATACTGAGCGTCTGTGTGCTCCTGCTACAATGTTACAGTTTTATTACTACATTATTATACTATTATGTTATACAGTCAGTCCTGCTACAATGTGACTGATACATTCCTGAAAAACCTCATGTTCACTAAAATCGCATTCTAAAATACAAATATCCAATAGGAAAATTTGGGTTAGGGGAATGCGACTCCAAAACTTAGCAACTTGCACCAAACAAAATGAATTAAATGCTAAAAATAGTGAAACCACCGGCCTATAACGTAATTATATGCATTTTGAATAAATAACATATCACATTGTAGTTCACATAGTGCTTTTCTCTCCCACTGAAAATTGTGCAAATACAAAGTGGTATATTCCACTTGGGTACTAATATGTCAGTCACCATAGAACAGATTTGCGGTGTAATATTACATGTTGTAGCAGGATTAACTGTACTATTTTTCTGAAAGTTTGTGTAACCCCTATTCCAATATCAACCTGAACTTTGTGTCCAGAACTTTCTGTCATATGGTAACCACATCCCTGCTCTGTTTTAATTTCAGGTTCCACAGGCCATAGAAGCCGTCTGTACAGAACCCTGTTATGGGATCCCCCACAGACTCACTCAGAACTGTTGTATGTCGTGGTCTGATTGAGGTCTATACTGCCAGCCCAGGATAGTCCACAATATCCAGTACAGACCTTTCAGCAGGACTGACCCTGTAAAGTGACCCCCTGGCTGGAGAGCAGTGGAGGAGGCGGGTCCTGATGGGGGGGGGGTGATCTGTTCCATTCTGCTGGCTAGCCATCGTGGCCACCCACACCCCTGCCGGCATGGGACTGTCCCTGGGGTGGCTGTCTCCCTTGGCCCCTCTAACAATGCACTCAGACTGGATAGTTGGAAACCAAGAAGGCAGATGTCTGGAATTCCTGTGCAATACTCCGTCCCACAGCATGGCGGTGCTCTTCCCCTGACACCCCCCCCCCAAAATCGTTTACAGCAGGGATGTCAAACTCCAGTCCCGGGGGGGTTGAGCCCTGCTCATTTTTGGGTTTCCCCTCATTTAACACACCGGATTCAACTGTTGCACTTCCTTGTGCTGTATTACCATATAGCTCTTGAGCTGAATCTGTGGTGGAACAGGGAAAAAAACATATGAAAAAAAAGGGTCTCCGGCCCCCCAGGACTGGAGTTCGACACCCCTGGTTTACAGCGTGCTACAAGGGGAAAAGTGGGTATCTGGACCCACTCTGGTACCTGCTTTTTGCTCTGTGACCGTACTGCTACTGTAGATGTGTCCTAGTAACTGAGATAAAAAACTAATATATTTTTTTTAAATCTACATTTCTGCTGTATGACGGAATACCGAACGGCCATTACTAATGGTACTGAAGGACATGTCACGAGTCTAATGCAAGAGTTCAGTGTAACATCTTTTATTGAATAAAAAAAAAATAAAATGCCAACTTCACAGCACTTTCAAAAAGCATGCCCTGTAGTACTGCAATCTGAACTGTGCCTTTGCTCTTTAAACCACTTTGGCATAGTGTACAGAACTCTGGCTTCAGCTGAGAGGGTCTTTCTAAAATCTATCTCACTGCCCTTTCCTTAATTTTCCAGTTAACGGTGCGCCACATTTCCACAAGCATTTACGTACAATATGCACACCGGTCACGCTAAGCATTTTTACCCTGTAAAATGTTTGCCACATAAGTTATAAGTTATGTTGACACTAACTTTTCAGTGTGTGTCATTTTTATATATATTTAATACAAAATGTTTATTTCATTTCATGATGGCATAATGTGGCACCTGCTTTACTATTGACGCATTTCCACTGGTATACAGGAACTAGGCCGTACCTGACCCGTACCACGAAGAGACGCTGACATGAGAGAAAAAGACATTTATTTACTGTTCACAAGGCGTACCTCATGATTTACTATGTGCTAATTTCCTCTATGTCAGAGGAATCCCTTGGAAATGTTAGTTATGTCACTGTTTTCAAGGTGTTTAGTACATTTGCTTTGCCTTCCGGAAGCTTCCGTGATAGGTCAGGTGATACCATGTTTGCAGCAACCCAGAGGGCTGAACCATCAGCAGGCGATGCATGCCATGTGATTACTGCCAGCGCTGTGGGTGGATTCATTTGACAGGAGCAGTAATATTTAAAAATGATTCTGCCTGCCTACTTCATGTCTGAATATACATCTGCATAAATATGAAACTGCCTCAGAATATTAAGACACCGTTGCTGTGGTTGCATGAATCACTTCTCTGGATTTAGTGTATCCAGTTACTTTGATAAACATGTTACATGTTAACAAACCAAGCAATAATTTTCATTTAGGGTTCATTTGTTTATGGTACAAGAAGCTTATTAGTCTTGAGGAGCGCCACTAAGAGCCACATTAATAGGCAAGTTGCCACCTCTGCAGTAAATATCACCAAGGTGTTTACTTGACTCCTAAGACCAAAAATAGAAAGTGAAGTCCCCGTTGACAGGATCGCCATCTTAGTCACCCTGGTTTATACCTTTGCCTGTCATATTGTCACTTTGATAACTGAACCCATTCAGGGGTTGTGGTTGCCTCTGTTTTATTCTCTTCCTGTTTACCAATGAACACTTGCAGAACAGTTGATCACTAGAGAACTTCCGTTACCAGTTCCCTCTGTTATATCTTGATCTGAGGACTTACTACTGTAAAAATCCATCTTTGTCTTCTGTTGTAACTTCAGTATCAAAATTGGGCAGTATCACCCCCCGCCCCAGGGCTCAAATTGCCTTTCCTGCGGTATACAGTTGCCCTTTTTTTAGTATGTTAACAGCCAGACGTCAGGATTTGTGCTGATGGGGTGTAAGGATGTGACCCCCTCCATCACAGGAACCTGGCCACTCCCTCTGGGAGACCATGTGACCCAGGCCAGTGTGAGTGGTAAATCCCCGTCGAACCTCTCCACTTCCTCCGCAGAGGAACAGCCTGTTTTCGCTCTGCCACATGTAACTGCTGTTTGATGGCCTGGATTCCAGCTGCGATTCTCCTCAGTTTGTGTTAAGCCAAGCTGGAAATTCTGCTGGAGCCCAAAGCGAATGTTGTTACTTATTTTGCAAAGATGTCATCACACAGCTCACCCCTTGAAACATTTGCTGGTTAACCCAAATTGTGGTAGGTGTCTCAATGCCACCAAAACATGACTGATTTGGTACGTTGTTTCCTATCAACCTGCTAGATGAACCAGACAGTGGTGCATTAAGATTTCCTCCCACCTGTCTGACGCCACAAGCCCCACGTGCATTATTATGTAATGGAGTGCCACACACGTGTTTCTGACCTTTGCCACTGTGTAAGTGGGGGGAGGTTTACCACCACTAGTCACGACGCTGTACCTTTAAGGCGTCATAAAGCAGTAGCTCCAGCGGGGGCAGTAAAACACGACCCAAGACTGGGCCGGTGACAGAGTTCAACAGATCATGAAGGATGGGTCTACGTACTCAGAGGGTCTGGAAAACTTTGTGAATTTGTACAGCTGTCCTTGTATAGAAGCGAAGGTTTGACTGTACTGTAAGAGATTCTGGATTTATGTAAATAGCAGAGTACCCAGGTCTCTAAGCATCTTGTACATTTTGGTCTTTTTGTACAGACTGAAACTGCATGGAAGCATTTAACTTACTGTCCATCTATAATGATGTATGCAGTTTCTTGTATAAAAGAAACCTTATTAAATATGTTTTTAAATAAACTTGCTTGTCATGCGTAAGAGGAAACTACAGATACGCCACATCCAGTCTTTATCAAGCACATACGTTTATTTGAGCAACGTAATTAAAGATTAAGGTTCCAGAAGCTCCGTCCTGTCGCCATGCAGGGACAGGCCCCGTCTGATGGAAGGGACAAGGTGGGGTCAGGGTGACGCAGACGGAGAGAACACAGACGCTGGCTTCCTGCTTTACCTCCGGCTCAGATGGTGCCACTTTCCCCTGTAAACGAGCAGTGTCGTCATGCAGGGTCAGGATATCCCCGGAGTTGGTGGAGCCAACCAGTCACAGGGGCTCACGTGTCCAATGCAATCATACACTGCACATGGCTGCCATGGAAATCAGGGAAGTGGCGATTAAATAGTCTCTGTTCCCCTGCAGAAATGAGGGCACATTTTAGCCCTGAAGTGTTCTGGTGGGTGGGTCACCCAATAGCAGCAGCTCGTGGAGGCAGGGTTACACCAAGTGCGCTGGAGTGCCACAGTGCTTGTGCCACAGGTCGATGGCTTTGGTTACAATGGCATCCGTGTTCTCCTGCGGCATCTGGAATGCAAAAGCTGTGGTTAGAGTACTCCCTCCCTGCGGATGCCATCTCCCCAGCCACATCCCGCATCTCTAAAAATGAACCGTGTGTCAATACACAATCTACAGTCCAGTCCAGCTGGGCTCATACATCCCGAGCTGATTAAAAAACTTCCTGAACCTGTAAAAGTGGTGGACCGCAGGTCCCAGGACTGAGAAACACTAGATGTATCAGAAATCGCATACTTGTTTGCTATGTACTAGGCAAAATGTAGTATGCGAAGTGAGCAGTATGTCAGACTCCTCAGCATGGATGAGACAGTAGGCAAATAGTAACTGGATGGTATACTACATTCAGCGACATTCCGAAGTGTGCGACCAACGGAGCCATAACCAGAGAAAATGTTTCTCGCTCAGTAATTTGTGTCCGTCTCTCTAAAAGTCAGTAGAGAACAATACCCAGTTATAAAAGTTGACTCAAATATGTTTTTTTTTCTTCCATTGACAGATTTTAATAACTAAAATTTCACAGGGCTCTACATCATCAGTACACATTCAGGTCAGAAAATATGTACGATGACAACCGTGGTGAGTGACTGCATGCATACTATTGTCATACATACAGTAACAGTCACGTAGTAGGTTCCTTAGGAAATTCAGTAGCTACTGTGTAAGTATGGGATTTCAGACGCACCCACTGTGTAGAGCTATCAGGACTGTGTGCTGGATGGCCTCACCTGTAAAACATCTACCATGTTCCAAAAAAAAAAAAAAAAAATGGGCTATAAATCAGACTTTGGCCAGTTACTCAGGACACAAGTTCAAATTATAAGGAAAAGAGCAGCAAAAGTCTGACCAGTAAGCAAACGTTTTAAGCAATAGGCTTAATCTCTCACCACAGACTGAAAAGATGACACCACATACTGGCCTTTTAAAGTAGCAGTACTTTAGTAGCAGTTTATCTTCCTTAAAACCTTGATCCTAAAGGAATATATTTTAATGGATGGTGGAGCTTCATGGCCTGAATCAGTCACCGGGGGGAAAAAAAATTGGCCGATTTTGAAGCACTTTATGGCAACCAACATCAGCCGATTAATCACCTACATGGCTGATAAAGTGATGACTGTTTGCGGCCATGCGACTGACACGCAGCCATGCGACTGACACGCAGCCATGCAGAGCACTCACTCCATCAGAATTGTAGTGTGATTTATCAGCGCTGAATGTAGTGAATCTGCGCGACAACCAAAGGTAAGATCTAAATTCCTCCCGCTTACATCAGTTTCGCTTGATAAATAACACTGTCACAAAGCCACAACAATCTCAATTTTGAAACATACCGTTGTTTTTGTTGGAAATTGAATTATGAAATCATGTCGTTATTTTTTTTGTATTACCTTTAAAATGCTGCATGCCCTTCTTTAAAGTGTGATCAATATTTAGAGTTAATTGCTTAACATACAAAAACAATTTAAGCTGCTCATTTACTTTTCTACTTGGCCTGATATTGGCTCTGAGAAAAGCAGAACAGGATTGCAAAAAAATAATGAAGTAATAAGTAATTTATAATGGACCTCTGATACCGTCAAAAGAAACATTACACTTATAAATAAGAGGAACAGCAGAAGCCATTTCCTTGGCTTCCTGTGATGGTTATTTTGAAAGACAGAGAGGTGCTGTGTCTGTGACAATGCATGCATACATCCTATAGGAGGCGCTCTAAAGATCTAAATTTCCTCACATTAGCCAGGAACTGCAGGATTCCCTCCAGCCGCTTCATGCCCATCAGCTTGTTCTTGTAGCTGAGCAGGATCTCCACAGCGACGAACACCAGAATCTTGCAGGAGCCACTGATAACCTTGTCCCAGACCCTGTGGTGGGGGGATTGACACAAGATCCTTACATTTTATAGATCCAAAAGTACAGGCACCTCTTCCCACAACACTGACAAAAAGCTTAGCTGAAACTTGGTCTTGTTAACCAGCAATCAACATATTTACTCCACAATGTTGTTCTATTTTTAAAGGGAATAATTTTCTTCTATGAACTTCACCTATCTGTTCACCTTAATCAAAGCTTTAATGATTTAAACGGCTTTAATTAGATGCCTCTGTACCTCTGCAGGCTGGATTCTGGGAGGCACCCAGAGAAGCACCTCCAGAACCACGGGTCATAGGGCAGCTTGGTCAGGGCCCCACAGCTCTTCAGGTGGGTCAGCAGCCTGCTGTCTTCCATGTTAAGGTAGTGCTCTAGGCTCTTGGGCTGGGAGAAAACAAAAAATACCAGATTGTTGTGGGATCAAATGCCAGGTTATATGAAGCCTTTGTTTTCACTGCTATGCATTTCCTGAGGTGTCAGGTGACACGTTCTTGACAGTTTTGGGTTCTAGCTCCAGCTCTCACCAGGTGTGGGACAGTGTCCCCAAACTTGTTTTTGAACTGGGTGACGAAGCACTTGATGAGCCAGTAGCAGTCCACGGGGTCTTCCACAATCTCCTCCATCGACTTCGCTATGGACAGGAAATTCTCGTCGTCTTCCCCCTGCAGCGAGCGATACCATTTTATGCTGAATCAGATCAGAAGGATTCTGCACAAGTCTTTGGTTTCAAAATGATGAGTAACATATGCACCCCCCATTTCTCAAATGGTACCATCTGGGGCGGCTGCCGACACAGTGCTTAAATTCAGACGCGTTACCTAAAATCTGCTGGTCAAATCTCAGGGTCCTGCTCACGAAGGGCCCAGTGGCAATATTTACCGGCACTCAATCCACAGATTTGGTCCCTGTTGGCCACAAACACTCACTATATGGGGGGTGTGGGAAACGACAAACCCATGCCTTACAGGTGGAGTGAGCTTCGAGCTGCGCGACAGCTCCTGGGCCTCCAGCTGGAACATACGCAGGTAGACCTCCACCTGGGGGGTGCCGGCGTGCACGACGCGGATGGCCTTCAGAGCCTCCAGAATATCCCGGTACTGCTCCCTGCGGTAGCCCATCACCAGGTTGTGGGAGTCACTGTGAGGCGGCAGAATCCCTGAGGAAAGATCACCGTAGAGTAAGCAGAATACCAACATCGAATCCACAGCCAAACATCAGGCACCCGACTGAAAACCCAAGTGGTTACTCAACTCCTGTGCATAATACATGATTACTGCCCAACTACTCATTCTACATTGTAATCTGTCAGAGGCACAGGCATTGCTTGCAGCCCATGAGAAATTGCTTGATCCCATGCTGACATTCTCTTGAATCCACGCCTACAGGCTCTTCAATTCAAACCAGCTGGTTCCATTTACATTTTGTAGAGTGGTAAATGTGACCAGCTGGATGGAGGAGAGTGGCTAGGAGGGCTCTTCTGTTTACAGGGTGCTGATGTTCACGTTACTGTCTCAGTTTTTGTCTCTGAGCCTCAGTCCCAAACCTCTGTAAAAGTCCCACTGCAGATATGCAACATCATAATTAGGGCTGTGTATCAGTTTAAAGAAATTAACCTATTAAAATCGCACAGCTTTCTTAGATTAATCATACCTAATATTAAAACTTGATAAATAATTATACACTGAATCCCCAAATGAATGAAGAATTAACACAAAGGTGAATATATGGGTCACCATCACAATATAAATATGGTAACATTCATTTTCTCTGTTTTAAAATCAGTTGAAGACAGACTCAAATTATGCAATTTCATTTATTATTTCATTAAAAACAGGGCATATGTTACAGAGCTGAGGGGAAAAAAAGACAAAAAAGCAAAAATATACTAATTCATCATTTATTATGCCTTGCATGCATTAAAGTTGAAAGATTTACAAATATTTTATCTAGTTTTTCGGTAATTGATTTTTGGCTACTTATTTGGGGAAAATTGGCTAAAAACCATCAAATCAGAGCAGCAAAATGCCCTAGTTATAACCTAGGCTAAAAAGTTAAGGTAATGTCAATTGCTCTACACAAAGATCAAACACTGCATTTCACATCTTTTTTTTTTATTATTATCCTCAAGTTTGTGAGAGTAGTACAAGCTGAATTTCAATGCTTTCAAAATGGTTTGAACAGAAGGCAATAAAAAAGTATTACAAGCAAGGATGTGAAATGTACAGGTAAATGCCCATATAGTACCAAAAAGCTGGTGACCGGACATATTTTTGCGGCCTTTTATCTAAAGTCCTTTAGATATATACAAACTGTGATAATATCGCAACGTCGCAACGTGATATCGTGCAGCCCCATGCCACACAGCAGAGAACATCGCTGTAGTTACCGCTAACCTCATGCATCAGTGGGGCTTACAGAACAGGGTAAAGCACACAGATGCTGCCCCTCATATGACTGCCTGCACAAAAACACTTCAGATTTCAGTTCTCAAATTCATACTGGAGGTAGACACATTGGAACAGCACTTTCCACTTGTTTGATCACCTGCATGATCAAAGGGAGCCAGGGGGGGGCAACCCTGAAATGTCTCGATACAGAGCTAATCGCGCCCAGTGCTCGGGAATGCGAGGCCGTGGGACAGCGCCTCCATATGCACAGTCGATCAGAGCAGAAAGAGCACTAATACAACGGCCAATGCTGATACTGAGGTGCAGCGCTACCTCTGAGATGAACGTCCCAAGAAGCAAGGATCCACTTCTGCACAGGCATACTCATAAATCTGTATACCTCCATCTGTACCCTTGTGACAAAGTGTTCTAGCATGAGATAAGCCCCAACTGTTTTACAAAAGAAGCTAAAAACTGCCTTATACTAATCAGTTGTCTACTTTATTTTAATCAAAAACTAGTACTTTTTAAGATATTACAGCTGATTTTACAGTTTACTGTTATCTCTACACTTTTATTCTGTTCTGTACTTGTGTATTTTACCATTTACTTTTTGATGCTTTTTACCTGTATTATTGTATACTTTGATTTCTGTACAGCACACTGAATGACCTCTGTGAATGATAATGTGCCTTATAAACACACTTTTCTTGCCATTCCTTCACAGAGCCTTATTTCTCCATCACTGCACAATATACTAATAACTTATAATCCTTATTCTAAAACAGAGAACATCCCAACCCATGCTGCTCAAGCATACAAATACGATCTTAGAGGTGACTGAACTACAAGGAGATCATACCACACTTACCCAGCTGGACTTTCCACACATGGATCCGGTACATAGAGGGAAGAGGAAATCGCTGACTGAAAGTGCAGAGCTTTTCCACATCTACCAGGGGGAAATCAAATTAAACAGCATGCAAGGATCCTGCTGGAAATCAGGAGCAGCATGTCCAGGAAGGTACAGCTACAGGGCAGAGACCCACCTGGATGGGATACCTACCCAGCGGGTTATCTTTCAGCAGAATTTCCAGGGATTTCTTCTCCTCCACTCCCCTAAACCCAACCTTCTCATAGTAGGCCGATCGAAAGTTCCTCTGTGGGTCTTCGGCCATGACTATAAAGGGGAGAAATAGTGTACCTTTCACAAAAATCAAACAGAGCTGTAAAGCACACAGCAGCCAGAGAATCAGATCAGATGGGCATCCTGTGGACCAGCAAACAGAAGATGTACTGCTCAAATCACAATCCGATCTTCGTTATCATACTCACAATGTACTGAACAAAGAAATAATGTTTACCATTTCTAAAATAATTTCACCTACTCGATGAAATTATACTGCAAATTTTCACTGCTTTGCGTTATGCTGTTACTAACCCAGAATTTTGCTTCATATTCTTTCGAATTTTGAACAACACTTAAGCATGATTTTATGTTAAGAGAAAACACATTCATCGCAACATGAAATTCACTATACAGGTACCAACATAAATGCAGCCATAGCGTCCGCTAACAGGGATGCTATCAAAACAGCTTTGCGTTGTTTCATGTAGCCCCTGATATTTAAATTACTTTATTAAGTCAAAACGTAGAATATACGAAGCGTTGCAATAAAATCCAAAATAATGTAATACATATAACCCTTAAATAGCTGACCCCGGAATCCATACCAACTGAAACGAGTAGGCCTCACAGCATCCACGGGCTATCCTAGCGTACGAGACCACATTCAGAACTTCGTTACGCGTGCACGAATCTACAAAAATCAACTGATAACTTTGACATTCTACATTTCGATTTAAAGTGGCGCTAAATTTATATTTCAATTGCTTATATTCATATATAATAAACTAATACTTAAATTAAAGGACGTTACACTGCTAAGCCGATATTTAACGTGCTTCCCCACTACTAAATTCTTCTAGGCGATTTTAGTTTTCGGTACTTCCCAGCAGATGGCGCAAACTCATTTTGTGAACCCCCTGTCTGTAATGAATGGGGGAAAATCGTTTTCTTGATTATTCTATTCTGTTTACGTCTGTTTGCTAGGCAACCATGAGCATGATTTTCAAACTTATCCAGATCGACTAGTATTCTACAATTCAGTCTTGAATGTGCTGATAAAGTTAAAGACCATTTCAATGGCGCAGCTGGAAGTTCAATTTGTAACGATTTAGACTTTAGTTCGTTTGGCAACAACTAGAACTATACGCATTTCCTAGCTATTTGCAGGCCGCGGGACAATGCTTCAGGATTAAACGTCTGCTGCCCTAGTCAACGTTTGCTTGTTTTTCCTCTATACCGCTTAGGATATCAGGCGCCGTTATCTAAAGTAAATCATCCGCAAAGTAGAGCTTTACTAACCATTGGTCCATTTAGATAATAGTACAGAATGAGTACCAGTTTTCTCAGAATTACAATGTCAAGTCCCATCTGTACTCCCCCAACTTAGCGACCACTTCAATTAAATATGAAAACGTATCCAGGTGTATCATATGTACAACAGCTGTCTCCAGCAGAGGGCATCAAATAACTACCTGCTTCTAATTTCGTGTCAAGTCAAAATATAGCACTGTAATAAATACCTAACTCCCTCATAACATAACTAATTTATTCCACACTAAAATTTCTGAAAAGTAGAACCTATTTTAACTTTAAAGAAAAACTGTTCTAATTATAAAACTGGCGCATATCTCATTCAGACGAAATAATCACTGATATTTTTTTTTATCAGACAATCGTATAGGGTAAGCTTTGTATTATAACTACGCCAATGCTGTGCAGAAGCTGGTCAAACGGGGAACAGAGTAACAAACTTCCATTAAGTTGCAAACCAAAACAACCACGATAATTAACTGCGCGATGTCTGACGGGAAAGAGAGTTCCAGCCGCCAGCACACGACGTTACGTAAAAGTCAACAGCGCTCAGAAAAAAAATTCATTCCCACGATGCAACTCTGCAGGCAGCGGCTGTCACAAAAGGGTCGGGTCACGGGGATGCGCGAAGTTTTTCTCTTTTTTTACCCCCGCTTCGTGTCGCCAGGGAGTTACGGCTCATTAAATATTCTGCATATGATTTAATAATATATGGAGCGTGGCCACGCCCCGTGGCTCCGCCCCCGTACGCCCCGCCCTCCTGCCGTGCCTGTGGAGTTTCTCCTAGCAGATCTCGTTAGCCAGTCTCCATTATGGCGATGTCAATAACGACGGAGCAACGCTGACCGCTGGAGCAAGTAGCGCAACAACTGGAAGCCTGGCTAGCTATATCAGTATAGCTAGCTAGCAGAACAGGCGAAAGAATGTAAGCCGTAAGAAAGGACGTGATTCGTTAACTTATCTAACGGGAGAGCGTTTTTCTTAAACCACCCTTATTTATTTTTAGACGCAAAGCAATATTCGCTTTTTTTTTAAACTTGGGCAGAAATGGAAAGTGCAAAGTCTGCGGCAGTGAGAGAAAACAGGTTGGAGAGGAGCGGTCCGGTGAGAACTGTTGCAATAGTGGTGTCTGGCTCGGAAACGGGTAAAATAAGTGTGTCTAAGTTAAAGAAGCCCGGCAACGGAGTGGCCGCCGCCGTGAGGAGGGATGATGATGGTGATGAAGATGAGGACGATGATGATGGCGGAGCCGGGGAGCCGGCGTCAGACTACGATGGACCGTCATCCGCCTTGCTTCGGGTAGAGGCGGTGCACCGTAGGCGAGCCGTCGCCGAATCGCCGGTGAAAAGCCGCGGCTTGAGCGCCAGCGTCAACGTGAACTCGCTGCTGATGAGAAGAAAGAGGCTGAAGAGGAATCTTTCCGTCGCCGCTGCGGCCGCCCCCCCGGGCGGCGAGATGCGCCCGCTGGCCTCCGCTTCACCCATCGCCGCTCGCACCCTGGACGGGAAGGTCCCGTTAAGGCGTAGACACGGCGTGCAGCTGCAACCGTCCGACAGGCAGTGGGTGCGAGGAGACCTGCAGCGGGGATGCGTGCACGTTCATGACAGGCTGAAGCTGCGCTGCCTTAGGCCGGTGCTATGCACTGTGGACGCCACTGCCGGGGAGATAGCGCGCAGGCTGAGGCAGCACGGTAGGGGGGGGACCGCTGTCCGAGTGCCCGGTGCGGGCACTGATCTGCGTAGCAGGCATGATTTTATGGAACCTGGGAAGCGGGCTGGACACGGGGATCAGTCCGGTTCGACGGATGACAGGTTGGGGTTACTACTTCTGCCAGACGCGGAGCAGACGACCGGCGCGCGTATCTTAAACGGGGCAAGTAAACTTTATGAGGACGAAGTATCGCCGTCGGACATCCTCCTTCGTCCCAAGATCGATGCCCTGATAGATGCGGAGACGGAGGAGTCGCGGCACACAGGCACGGACAGCTGCGGACTGAACTCGAGTTCGGACGTGGAGAGTGGTACCTTTGACGATCTAAGCTCCGGCGGCCGCGACTCCCTGAGCGACGGTATGGTGCTGGGTGCAGACGCGGCCGCCTTGAGTCCCACGGAGGGACTTGACCCGTTCGGCAGCTCCTCCGATGAACTGGACCTGGACTGTCCCTCCTCATGCTTGTCCACCGAGTCTATAGCAAGGCGGCTTTTGGTGCCCTCCACAGATAACTATAGCAACACGGCCAGAGGTGGCGGGGAGCTTTCGGACTGCGCCGGAAGAATTGCACCCAGCGGAGGCGTGCCCCTCGGTTCTGGCAGGTTGTCGGGCGGCGGGAACCATGACACTTTGCCAAGGCCCCTGACACATCTCGGCGGTCAGGATCCCGACCCCGAGGATGAGATGCCGACTCTTTACGTTCAGCTGCATGGCGAAGCCGCCAGGAGGTTAGAGCAAGACGAAAAGCCGCTGCAGATCCAGAACGACTACCTCTTTAGACTGGGATTTAAGGACCCATGGCGAGTGCAGGAGGAGGGAATGGACACTGAGATCGGCTGCTTGATCCGATTCTACGCAGGTAAAGGGATTTATGGCAGTGCGTCAGCGCATGAATATGGAAAGTTGTCTTTTATTGTTTACTATCATCGTGGTGATCTTTGGCAACAGTTCAGGTCGATAAGAGAGCGATCGTGGCGTAGACAAGTATCGATTTTTTTCAGCTATACTCTAGGACCCCAGTAAACGAGGTCCCAAGGGGCCCCGTACATGCAGTCCCCCATTGTGATGAATGGTAGCCCCGAACAGAGGTTTGAACCGATATTTGATTGTACGCGGAGACAATGAGTTGCGTTGTCCCCTGTCCCGCTGTTTTTCCTTTTAAAAATATGCATATGGAGTTAACAGGTACCTTCGATGGCTCCGTACACGAAAAAGATGTGGGAATAGACCGCATTGGTTGTATCACGAAAAGGAAACTAGCGGGGTAACAGTGGCGTAGGTGGGGCTTCACAAAGTATTTTCCCTTGCTAACCCTGAGAATATAAAGAGGAAAAAAGTAACGCAGTATCGCCCTGCGTTAATATTACGTCACAGTTAAATGCAGATATTTAGAATTCAATCAGATTGAGTATTCAGCATCAGTTTGGACATTTAGATGTAGTTTTGCCGAAGGTTTAGAAATGGCTTGGTAACATTGCATAGGTTACACATTGTAAAGAACAGAAATGGCCCCTTCTTGTTTTTCTCTAGAATCTTAGGGATAATCTCCAGTTCGTGTGTAATTCCCACACGCCTCCTACTCTTACCAAATTTTCAAGTGCGTCAGTCCTTCATCACTGACAGCCGTTGAGATATGGAGCTGCAGTCTTCTTATGCCCCTGGAAAATAAAGACTCGAAAAGTCTTGCGGTTCGCTTAGACTGGGTAGCGATATATTTTTTTAAAGTGTGTCAGTATAAATCATTTTCTGTAGTGTAGTTTGAGTAGGTTGCAGTTAACGGAGACCGCGTAGAATAAGGCTTTACTAGCCGTCTTATAATAAACAGTGATTGTCGTTTATTATAAGAGATGGAAAATTCCCTCACTTGTTGCTTCCGGACGTAAAGATGCCCGCCCACGCTAGCATTTATCAAATTAACGTGCAGCGGGGGCTGTAATCATCTCAAACGACGCTAATCTCAGTTTGTCAGTGCTGACAGCTGTGTGTGCCGGCGGCCCTTCCGTAGCCGTGCGAGGCGCTTTTGAGTGCCGATCATTCCAGCGTAGGTCAAACGATTATGGAGACGACGTACGCGAACTGGCGCGAGAGGCGTGGTTTCCGGGGCGGGGGGGCGTGGTTTGGAATGTCCTGAGTTGTCAGGTTGGGACCATGGAAGAGAAATGGAGGTGGGGGGAGGTCACAGGACAAAAATGAATTTGGCTGGCAATAAATGTCGAATGGGTTTTAAACTCCCTCCCCCTAAGACCTTCGAACTTTGGGTGGAAGCTAGTTGTACTGTCACAGCACGGACCGAAAGACGCGGCAGTGTACGTGTTTACTGCGCCACATTTCAGGGTTTCAGCCTGACCTGTGACAATGAGATCTCGCTAAAACCTGCCAGAACTTGCGGACCTTGACAGACCTTTGTGTGGGAGGGGCAGTGGGGATTTTTCCCCTCTTCTTTTACAGAAAGCTTAGAGCAGAGTAGTGGTCCCACCTCCTGCTAAATGTGCGTGACGTGCCTTTCACCTGTCAGAGGCCGGGAGACTGGGGGGGGGGGGGATCCATCCATTAGGCACTCTGAAAGCTTGGGTGAGCCTCCGAATTCCTTCGATTTAGCAGCTTTGCGGGGGTTGAATCCATGGCATTCAGTCCTGCGCTGTCTGTCTGGTCGGCTGCCAAGCCCCCCATTCATAGCCCGACACACACAGGAAGTTCACGCTTTCATTCAGCTAAACATGCAGGAGGTTTTTTTTTTAATGTCCTTTAAAATGGGCTGGAAAGAAGTTCTGACCCCAGGCTCACGATTAGCCTGGAGATGTGTACAAAAGAACCGTGACCTCTGCAGCCTCACAAGACTCGGTTAAATTATGAACTTCAGAAGCCCTCAGCTGTTGTGAGGTGTGACCTCTCCCTCCTTTTGTGCTCATGTCGCAGAACTAAAGTCTTTCCAAAAACAATTTAAACAAAAAAAAATACTGTATTTTAAGTGTGCTTTTGCTTTCTTCTGTCATCTTGATCTGTCCGTCAATTTCTCTGCAATACCTGCTCTGTGAGGGCAGTTTGTGAGCTGGTTGTATCAGATGCCTGTTTTGTAACATATTATCAAATGCTAGCAGGCGATTGATCTGTCTGTTTACATAATGACACGTGACATGAATACCAAGTGGTGCCAGCATAAAAAATAAAGCGGACCTCATCTCCTAAAGATTTAAATCATGATTAAACATCAAATCATCCTGTCCCAGCAGACTCAATGACTATTAATACCTTCCTTATGAAAAAATCTGGAACATTAGAAATTAGATCAACTGTTCTTTTCTCCCCTCTCCTTAAGTAAATGCTTAGGGAATATATCAAAGGCTTGCCAAGAACCAGAGCTAAAGTTTCTACCAAACAAGACGCAAGCCTTTGTCATCTGTCTGTCCGGTTTCTGCCATTGTAACGCCAATATGTTACAAGTGAAAGCATTGAAAAGCAATGGAGAGAAGCTTCTGGAATTATTGTAGGTCAGTGATTTAGACGTCTGTCACCTGCAAGGTACATTTCAGTGTGTGATCAGCTGTTCAGGAAGAAGTATGGTATTTCGTAGCAGAACAGCTTAGGGATTTGCTTGTTAGAATGTGATATTATGTATAAAGCTAAATTTTTATTTATTTATAAATATGTGAGGGGAGACACCTAACTCTTCCCCCCCCAATCTCCGTGGTTGAGTTATTTGAGGAATGTTCCCTGACCCCTTGTGAATGTGGAGCACGTGTTGCTGTCAGGGGTGAGGAGCATGAAGAAGCCACCATTGTCTACCCCCTTGACCATCTAATGAAGGTTGCCGTATAGTTGTCAGGGGATGGCCCCGCCTCCATTCTCAGGCCTGGGGTCGGGGTAAGTGGCTGCCCCCACACAGGTGACGGTCCTCAGGAGGAAACATGCTGGTCCACCTAGGGCTCAGCACTCTTCCTCCTAGCATCTAGCCATTGGGGTGATAACGTAGCGTCTCTGACAGAGGCGTCCTTTAGCAAGCAGCGATTAGCACTGGACCCAGGGCCATGGTGGTTAACTTCAGCCCGTGTGAAAACGGGCTGGGCCTCTTCCTCCAGGTCAGGTAGAGGAGAACTTGCAAGCGAGGAGTGCTGCGCGAGCACCCGATCTGCATTTCCGTCGCCTCCCGTGATCTCGGAAGTGGGTGATGATATCATCGTCTTTGTTGGGGCTTGACATACTAGGTGGTTTGAATGGGAATTCTTTCCCGGAGAGCGACGGCTCCTCCTCCTCCACCTCATTCGCCCCCAGGTAAACATGGCATGAATGAACAGACTGCATGATGTGCAGGTGCCCTGGCTGCCCTGGAGGAGGGCGTGTCCCCAACATGAAGAATAATACTGTGCTAGTAATTATATAACTGCCCCTTTTCATGCTGTTTCATGCCAAATACTTATAAAAACCAAAGTAGGTCATGCATTAAAAAAGGACATTTGAATCTTAATTGGTTAGTGTGAGTAATTAAGTCATGAATTATTTAGACTGGGAGTTTCTATGTGTGTGTGTGTGTTTGTGTGTATGTGTGTGTATATATATATATATACATACATAAAACATCTGTATTTATTTTGAAAGTTCATTGTTTAATAGCTTTGTGTGGTAGAGGTATAGTCAAACGTGTGTGGGTGATGCATGGAAGACGGAAGAGATGTGGTTAAAGTATTAAACGTGGTCGTGGCCCCATTGTTGCAGCAATCCTGATAGCACCACCCGCCTCGTGTGGAGTTGCATCCTGGGAGTAAGGAGCCGGCTTAGGGTGTGGGAGTCAGTGGGTCTTGGGCTGTAGGTATCGGCATGTCCTGTCTGCACTTGTTCCATGCATTCCCATGTAGGTGGCAGCGACCTTCAATTACTCCATATCTCCCACACGTTTTTTCGACCTGTTATTCATTACATATGGTGATAGATCCCCCCCAACCCCAGCTGTATTTTCTCAAGGGTTGCCAGCTGGGATACAGATTAAAAAAAAAAGAAAGAAAGAAAGAAAGAAAGAGAAAGAAAAAAGCTGCTGAAAAACAAGCACCCTTTTTTGGTTTGTGTCAGCGGTCTCCTAGCAACGCGCGATGCCACTTCCAGGCCTTGTGATTAGTGCGGGACACGCAACAGAGAGGTGCAGAGGTTCAGGGCCCCTTTGCGTGTCAGGTGATAACTGTGACTCAGTTTGTAACAACAACTACAAACCAGCCCTTAAAAGGTAAATCATCCTATATCATCAGCATCTAATAATTTTTAATTTAGTGTATAGGACGAGTTACATGTCCGAAGGTCAGACCCCTCAGAGAGGAACATACCGTGCTTACAAACATGAATTAACAAGTATTTCCAACATGTTACTATACTGTGTGGTGTTATAACTGTCATCATCATTTATATTATACAAGTTCAGTGTAGAACATGAATAGGAAAAGTGACTGTTATGAAGACTCTGACCGGCAAGCTCTGGTGTTTTTGCTTAGTCCTGGTTACGGTCAAGGGCTATTAAATCTTGAACAAGTCACTTGTCTTGTGATGGGTTATGCAAAGGATTAATCAGTTTTGACACGTTCTAGTGCTTGGATCATGTGTCTGGTGGCGTGGCGGTGGCTGAGGGGGGCGGGGCTACTGGGTGAAGAATGCAGCATGTCATCTGGTTGGAGAAGACACAGGCTGTTACGTAAACACTACTGTGCAGGTGTGTAGCTGCTCTGCTGCTTGGTAGTCTTCATTCTGTGATTGATTTCTCAATACAGAGTTTCGGTGTTCTAATGTCGACATGTAGAGATCGTAGTATATGTCGAAAGGGTCATTTATGCTAATCGTTAAATATGGATGTGGATACAAACCAAGCATTCTGTCTGTACTCTGCATTTGTTTTGTCCATATTTGTGCACGTTTTCCAAAAGCTTATGCATCCAGATGAAAAGGAGCGGTATCACTGGCAAATGTGGGCTCAGTGTAGCCAACTGTTTGAGAGGCACTGTGAGATTCAATTAAAAAATGGAGGAACCTTTTCAGGAGCAAATGTGCAATTTGGTGCAAAACCTTAAACACCAGTATGATGTTACTTCGCCCAGCAACAGAGACGGCAGCTGGGAGGAGATTGGACGGGAGTTAAGTGTTGGGTGGACAGTAGTGAAGGAAAAAGTTGGAGGTCTGTACCCTCTGCTGCCCCCCAATGGATGTGTTGCTTAACATCCATGCTGACGTAAAGGATGCATGGGAGTATGCAGGAAATGATGGTTACATAGTTTAAAATAGATGTATTTATTTTTGTATGTAAATGGAGCATAAATGACCCTTAACAGGGACTGGCTTGGGTGCTAAATTGGTATTTCTCTGTCACACACACACACACACACACACACACAAACACACACACACTCGCACTAGCTATCCATAGTTTTTGGATGTCCTGGCTGAACTTAACGTTTGTTTCGAAGGACCAGCATGATGGTATCATTCACCCAGATCCAACCGATTACGCCAGTGGGCAGTTCCTCGTAAACAGAGCACACGGTGTGAAAACCTGCACCTGTAAAACGTGCAGGTTTCATAAAAGGGCGTAACTTCATGGCTGGGTAAAATAAAATCGTGTATGGGGGGGGGATTTCCTGAAGAAGGCATAGCCCAGCAGAGCAGAAGGATGTACATGCCCATATCTGTGTCCCGGCCACAGCCCACAGAGGGTGGTTTTGGTGGGACCAGTTGTAGGTGTGACCATTAGAGGCCCTCATGTGTCAATGATCTGTCTTATTTGGTAAGCCCATAATGAACCATTGTGGGTGTCAAAAAATAAATCTTTTTGGGGGAGGGTGCATAAGGCTTAACCCCACGGAGGTTTTTGCAGGGTGATAGATTAGTACAGCCTGACAGCTCACTGCCGTTCCACGTGTTCGCAGCGTGCTGTTCCCGGCGTGTGCTGTGTGGGCGTCGTCGTGCTTTTTCCAGCTCTCGCAACTTCTTGGCGCCCGGGGCTCAGTGCTGCCGTATCCATGGCGACTATCTCGCCTGCTGCGTTCCGGCAAAGCTGGGGGGAACGGCCAAGAAATATGATCGCGGGATCGCGTCGCTTCTCAAATTACGCAGACAGAACTTGGCTAGGGCCAGAGTTTGTTGTGTTTTTTTTCCCCCTGCTGTCTCCCTTTATTTATTTATTTGGAACTGAGGATGGGTGGGGCGGCTGAGGTAGGCAAAGGGACTCGGTTTGATTGTCATAGCGACCTAAATGTCTCGTCCCAAATGGCAGGTTGGATGACGGTAGGCCCTGTGGGTAAAGCGGCTAGAGAACCAAAGTGGTGGTATGTTTGCAAACAGACAATCTTTCCTATGTCAGAAAGTGACTTGACTCCAGTAGCGAGACTTTAGCTCTGTTATTGTGATCAGTGGGAGCCCCGGAGACACACGTGAAACTTCCACCCTGTGTCTAATGTTATTCTCTGCAGAATTCAGGGGTCATTTTATGGACCTGTCAGAGCACACCATTTTAATAGGTGTAGATCTTTCCCAGAATGCAGTTTTAACACAGGATAGTTGTCTTTTTAATAGTACTGTTGTCTACATTACCAAAAACAAAACCCTACTTACATAATCAGAAACAAATCCAAAACAAAAACAGGGACAAGCAGAAGTCCAGAAAACACAATCCAGTTCAAGTGAACTCTTTTTTTCTGATAGTACGCTGTATTACCTGGGGTTTGGGCGGTCAGTGAGGTTATTGTTAAAACACTTTTTAAAATGTGTTCACCCTCTGACTCAAGACACTGGTAAAGAATGCCCTTGGCAGATAATATGAAAACATAGAAATAACAGAGCCTTCATTAAATGGAATTTAACCAATGCTGAGTATGAGCAAGGTCCTATTTGTTGTTGGCCAGTTGCTGAGTGATGTGGAGAGTTGTGGCCTGTGGTGAAGTATTAAGAATACATCAAGGATGCCATCCTTTTTCTTGGTTAGGTTATAATCATTCTACGGCCCAGTGGCAAAATGCTGGAATGGAAATGTGCAAAATAGACTGTGTCCCCTGTCCACTCAAAGTTTTGAGGTTCATCACAACAGAATTCCCAGTCCTCAGTCTTCCCACTCTGTGCAGGACGACTGACCTATCCTGCAAGCTGGTAGCCTGCTCTTTCCGGATGAGCGATGCTGCTGTTTTCTCCATGGGTGGTTTGAAGTGCGTAAGAGGGAGTTTCATTTTGTGTGATTGGCGCTGTAAGCCCTCAGGAACCTCGCTGCATTACTGTGACGATCGTTGAGCCGGCTCCACTATCCAATGGAGCGCAGAAGCTCTGATGGGGGCTCTTACGCAACCCACTTTAACAGGAGTTAATTGTTTTCATTTGCAAGCTTAATGGGACAAGCGGTAGGAATGGAGGGCCTACAATCCCACTTCAGTCTGTCTATTTTGCTCTTTTAACTCTTTCTTCTCTGTATTTTCTCTCCTGCCTAATTGTTTGGGCTGTCATTAAAGGTTAAATCTCACTTCATCTTGCCTTACTCATTTTTCAACCGAATTGTCTCACACAAACAATGCTCTTACAGCCTGACTTTGGCATGTTGGTGCTTGTTCATCAGAAATGATTTCTACCTGCTTATACCTGCTAGAATCATTTGCTGGAGCCGTTTTGGTTTCTTGTGCTGCTTTGGAAAACCTTAGATAGGCAGTTCCTGGAACTAGGAGCAAAGTTCACAACAAGTGGTGTGCTAATCTGGGAATTTTGGCCAATATCAATAATGATATTTTTGTCTATTACTATTAGTCATTAACGGCATGATTTATTGATGATTTCTCAATATCGATTACAAACTGCAGTGAAATAAAAGATCATTATCTGTTATTTTGTAACATTCATTATGTGTATCCAAAACTATGCTCAAATGGTGATCTAAGTGTTTATCAAGTCTGAAATCATTCCAGCTTTCATAAGGTCAGCCAGAGACCTAATTACTAAGACATTATGTACAACAAAAAGCTTTCTATTTTCATTTATGTTTTTCCACCATGAGGTGATTATAAAACTGTCTTGATAATCAAAAAAGTATTTTTATCGGTCTTCATTCCATATAACAGCAGCATCGGCTCCCTTGGCCATTGACGGCAGCCTGTCCTTGTGGTGCGATCTCATACTCTCCATCTATGCCATGGAATGTTGTATACCGATGAATAGCTCAAAAAAATTCTATGCGGTTTGGCTTCCAACTTTCAATAGCAGATTTAAACCAGCAATATGTCTCTCTTACTTCCAAAAAATGTTTCTTGGTCAGCTTTAGCTGGGAATAATGCAAAACCAGGCATAGCTGAGGTAAGGATATGTGTCCTCGTGGCTGGACTTCCCTTGCCCTGGAAAGCTGGTGCGCAGGGAGGGGTGCTGACACATTGGACACCTCCCAGGTTCCAAACTGTAATCGCAGCTAAACGTGATGAATGGCACAGATGGCCGGCAGAAGACCGAAGCCCTAATTCTACCTGATCACTGTTGGGAGCAAGGGACCTTGAAGTAGGGAGTTCTGACCCACAGCAGGGTAATACCCATGAACAATAGTCTCCCACATATACATACACATGGTCCTACCCCTGTTGAGTGGATACGGGGTGTGAGGTGGTTCTGACACATCACTGAAGGTGTGACTTGCGATGGGAATGTTGGCAAGGCTGCTAGAGTCCTGCCTGTTCTGGGAAACTTGAAGATTTTGCTTCTGAGGGAGGTTCTGAATCTGTCATGCCTCCATTCTTTTTCATCAAATGGCTTGAAGTGCGATTGGTCTGGAAAGAGGCAAAGTTTTAGATGAAGAGTTGTGGCAAAGGGGGCCTGGTTCCTGTAAGAAGAGGACCTGGAATGTGAAAAATGTTTAACAGGGGTTGGGCTGGAGACTGATATGCTGCATCAGCTGCCATCTAAGTGAGGTCATTCTGGTATTTCTGTAAAATGATCGACCCACAAGAGAAAAAGAGGAAGGAGACAGGGTGGTTCTGGGCCATGCTGTTCTACTACCAGGATCCATCAAGCATGGATGACATTGACCCCTGAACGGCAAATGGCAGAAGCAGAACTGTATTGTGTGTCTGGGGTTTTTTTGAATTGCATGGCTGTTGAGCTCTTTTTGGCCATAGTTCATACTTTGGCCGCAATGCCAGTGTCCCGTCCTTGTCCACGCGGGTTAGCCATGACTTGTGCCCAGTGAGTACCCCAGCCATGGGGACAGTCACAAGCTCACACTTGATGCTTGCACTCATTTAATCCCAACCTCTCAATCTGTTTTCCTCAAATGCTGCTCTTAAGCCTACAGTGGAAGGCCAATGAAGTCAATCTCCCTCTTCTGGGTTGCTACCCAGCCCCTAAAAGGGCTGGAGCTCATTCACCTTACTGGCTAATGGGTGTAATGGACCCCTGAACTCCACCCTTCCTGATTGTATATGTGCCTAAGAGGCAGTTGTTCCATGTGCAGCTTATACCGGATATCACGTTTACAAAAGAACTCACTGTTCCCATTTGAAAAATTGCACCCTAAAAAAGGAATCACCCCTGGGTCTAGGTCAGGTCGGATTTGCTTGTTGCTAAAACAGTGCACTGGACCTGCGGTGGTTTGATCACTGTCAGAAGATCTAGCACTTCCATAAATTTGCTGGCTACTGAAGTCCTGTCCAGCGGTCATGCTCAAGTTTTTTTGTTGCCGCCGTTACTGAAGTGGTTTCATTTGCTTCACACGCCTCAAGTAGTGGATTAATTTCCTTCCTTAACTGCTTGGAGGTTCTTATGTTCTTGGGGTTGCATTTATGTAAAAGCAGTCAAAGATTAGCTAAATCGTCACCATGTTGCCAATAGAAGGAGGTTTTCATATCATGTATTTCAAGCCAGTAGTAGGAGACAAGGTGCTGGAATGTTTGGTGTTTGATATAGTTGGTGTTTGATGTAGTTGGTGTGACAAGTCAAGTGCACAAGATTTTGTCTCCCTTTCCCCTGGAAAAGGTTGGGGGTTCACTAGCAGCTTGTTCTTTCTTGGCTTTCTCGCCGGTGCACACCCGTAGTGGTCAGAAATTTTGGCGACACTGCAATAGCTTGTCTGTCTTGCTCAAGTTTGTGTCATTGATCGACAGCCACCAAATAACGTGGCCTGTTCCTCGGTGCTGATCTGTGCCACGGGGAGTGGCAGATGGGCAGCCCTGGGGTGTTGATAGCTCTAGGTAGTCTGCTAAATAACCTCATGAAAAAGGTTTTGTTGACCTTGAATGGGATTTCAGAAGCTGTTGTATGAGGTAAAGTGCTTCCTTATCATGAGCAGGAGTTTGTGTTGCATCTGCACAGTTTGAGTTCCTGGCTTTCGACCTGAGGGGCCTCTCTGTCACTCAAGTGTTACCCACCTCTCTGCATCACCAAGCAGCAGGGTGTGACTCAGACAGTCACTCCCATACGTGTGGTATAATTAGGGTAGTTCTGCTGTTACTGCGAAGTGTGCAGAGGGACGTGCAAGATTTTCTGTTGTTAAAAAGGGTTGCTTGTGTTGAGCCCCATTCGGATTGACTGCTGCCTTTTGCACTCCAGTCCAGGATAAATGGGTGAACAGATGAATGGACAGATGTACGGGTGGATGGATGGATGGATGGATGGGTAATGCATGCAATTGTCTATTCTAGTGTTTGTGTTTCTCAGGGAGGGGAAGAGAATGGGGATGGCTTACTTCCTCCGCCTCAGCGTGGAAGTGCCCATCCAAATTCCAGCATGTATGAAATCCGGGCCTCCCTGCTATTTATGTTCAGCCTCTACTCCGCTCTCAGCAGGACAGGAAAAGCCCCCCCCCCCCAACTTCATTTTGTACATTTAGCTGCTGCCTGGATTCCTCACTTGCTTAGTGGGCTGTGCAAGAAACGTGGATCTTGTTGGAAGTAGAAAATTTTGAAGACCAACAATTTTAATTTTGTGCCACCGTGGTATATAACAGTATCCAGTTGTGACTTCCTGATGGCAACAAGTCAGTAAAGGATCTGTTGTTTGTATGTGTGCATGTGGGTGTGCTTGTACCTTAGCAATAATCCAACAGACATGGCTGGGATGTTGGGTTTATAAAGAGGCTGCCCATTACTTTAGAAGAATCCTTCAGGGACCCATGGTCTTTGACCTCACCTTGCAGCAAAGGCCCCCTTGAGCATTGCTGTGACTCAGCGGCGCATGATGCAATCATCTTGAAAGGAGAATTGCATCTGTTTTGTGATGCCTGTTATGTAACAGGTGAGCAGAGATTTTTTGTGGCCTTTGCTCTGCAAAGAGATCATTTGCTGCCTGGAAAGCTCGAGACGCGCCTAATGAATGGAGAAGAAAGAGAAGAGCAATCAGTTTGTGAGGATCACCCGAGGAGCATGCGTGTGGCTTCAGGACGGGCTACCAGGACAGGTCAGCAGCCCTGGGGACAGAGGAGGTTGTTTTCCACGGGTCAGCTCAAGCTTGACGTTGCTGCTGCCTGTTGACCCCTGTCATGAAAGGTCATATCAGCTGCGGCGTGGATGATGGGAGTGGACAGGCTGAGGGTGGCTTGGCCGGCCAGATCCCGGTGGTGTGGGTGGAGCATGTGCCTTCTTGCAATCCCCCGCGTCTCTTTTTTTTTTTTTTTCTTCAACCTCTTTTCTTTCTCAAACCATAAATGTCATTTTTATTACCGCTATCGTTCCTCCTTTCCAGCCAGCTCGCCATACAGAAATGAATCTCTCTCTGGAGGCCACACGTAGGCTGCAGGCCGACTGCCCCCCTTACAGGCTCACTAAAATAAGTGGCTCGGGGGGGGGGCTGACAAGTTCGGAAGTCGGCTCCCCGGGGATCATTCCCAGAGCAAGGTTCACAGT
>JAODJW010000001.1:20493484-20509793 GCA_026777045.1 Hyperopisus bebe
TTATTAAATGCATATTTAAAATTGTGGCCATATGTTAGCATGCGGCTAAAAGCAGCATGAATGGTTCCATGCAGAGCTCTACTGTAAGGAGGCCTTCAAATATTTGTATAACATTTTAGTGAAGTAGTTTGTCCATAATCCTGATCACAACTTGAGCAATTTCCTGAGATGAACTGTTGGCCTGTTTTTTGGTATTTATTAGGCATCATAAATGCATAAATACATGTTCCATCACCTGTGTTTTCATAGACATCCTCTGTGCTTTACCTCATTGCTGTAACTTGGAAAAAGAAAATTTACATTTCAGTGAGAGGTGAAGAAAGCAGTGAATTCAGTTTAGCATGACTGAAAAGGAAGTTTCTTGAGTTCAGACTGTCTCAGGGGCAGATGAGGATTAAGGGCCTTGCTCAGGGGCCCCAACTAATTACTAAATTACTGCATGGCCTAGGATTTGAGCTGGCAGCCTTATAATCTCAAGCTCAGCATCCTAACCAGCTGAGCCACTCACCACCTTCTGTCTAAAGGATTTCTAGGTCTAAAGGATTTCTTTTAAAATGATTCCCTTTCATTCCAGACATGCTCTTTACAGCTTAGCATGCCTACAGGATGTGAGATGGTACAGTGGCTGTTTTACATGTTGCTGCTTACACTGCTTCCTGTCACACACACATTTTGAAGCGCTGCTCCTCCCTCCAGCTACCTGTTGTACTTCCCGGCATGTGCTATGCTGCCAAAGACCACAACCAAAGCAGTCAGCACAAACATGGATGCTGCTATTACAGCTACCACCAGGAGGTGCCGGAGGGGAGAGGTGCACCTCTGATTCTGCCTGTGATCAGATAGCACAGCTCCAGCTGACCATGGCTATGTGTTGCTCTAATGATTGCTGGTGTGATGCCCTGTAGGTACCAGACCCTGTTCCTAGCTGTCATGTTACATCTCCTTTCATCCCAGTCTCCTTCATGAAATGATGCAGCCATTTCTGTATAGTATTTGCGTCATTTATGGAATTTAAAATGGGTACACAACACAGTAGTTACATCGTGGTAATACTACTACTACCAATAATTTTTAAGGTGCCTTTCAGGACACATTAGTTCACCTCATAATAATAAAAACAACAACACAATAACACCAATAAGATTAGACAAAGTACTACGTCATGAGTTTTCTAGTAGATGGACTCAAAGTGAATAATCCAGTCTAAAAAAAAAAAAAATAGTTTTAATGGCAGTTTCAAATTGTGTTACATAGAGTCCAATTGACAAGTGAGAGAAAAAAGCGTTCCAAAGTTTGGGTGCGGTGTGCAGAGGTCTGCAGAAATGGTGAATAATAAGTTAGTCATCATTAGTTATGACCTACGAAACTGGAGGAAATATCAGCACACACATGGGACAGGGTTTGACTTCCCTTCTCATTGGTCTGTTTTTTCTTTTTCTTTTTTTTTTAAGCATGTATGATATTTTTGGTATTGCCAATGCTCACCAACAATGTCTTATATCCCTGGAGCAGTGGGGATGCTCCACTGATAGGACATTTGATGGTGGATGTCTGGGCTTTGGTCCAACTGCATTGTGGTAGTCTGCTACCATAGACAAGGCCACTGGAGCATGTCATCATCAAACCTGGATGTCAGTTGGACACAGATGCCCAGGTTTCTGGGGCTGTCCGTCTTTCTGTTCAGGTACAGGCCTATCGGGAAGGTATAGCCTTCTCGGGAGAGCAACTGAGGGCTGGTGACCATTTTGCCCAGTAGACCTATTGCTAGGAGACACTCAAAAACTTTGATGTGCCTCGTGTGCACTTGGCATTTGGTCTCTGTGAGGTTTATGTCATCAATAGATACACCCCTCAGGGAGTCACTGGGGCCTTTGCTGGCAATAAATACAATTCAGAACTTTCTGGAAACATTCAGACTGCTGTGATGAAACTGCCAGAACTCCACAGGGGGAATAAAGAGAGAAAATGGAGATTGTCAACACAATGAGGTCAAGCAACAAATGACTACTTTTTTGAGAAACGGTATAAAAACATATTTGAGTAAAGTGATGCTTTGTTGGGAAATATAGAACTGAAGAAAAAGCTGAAAGGTACGGAAGAAAAAATGTTTGCTTTTCAGGCCACAGATCTTATCATTGTTTATGTAGCAGTAAAACTGAAAGTCTTAATTTGACCTGTGTCTGTACTACAGAAATGCAGGTTGAAAATTTATTTATTACAAAGTTCACTCCCTTCTTTTGATCTTTACCCTTGCATCTGTGTTTCTGGTGCCTAATTCATTGTCTTTGTACCTACAAACATTCAGGAAAACCGAACTATGAAGAGTGAAGCAGCGTGTTTCATCATTCCCATGCCTACCAGAGGTCCTGCTGATGTGCCTCGCCGTGCCCTGGGGGTTGACGTTGTCATATTCTCAGACCTACATGTAAAGCCTGTCACTGCTGCTCCCACTGTTGTTGTTCTCAGTGTTTTATTAGAAATATATTACATTATGAAAAATGACACAAATCATTCTTGGTATCCAGTCAGTAAGTTTTTATATATGAGCACCAGTGCCATGCCAGTGTATATCTGTATCTGAATATAAATAAAGTTACATAAATGATCCCAAATTCAGGATTCTTCTGGGAAAGTTTCTCAAGCGTAGATAACTTATTGGTGTGTCCTAAAACACTGAAGGCAAGCCCAGAGTCAAAGAGACTGAGTACCGTAGGTTCCCAATGAATCCTCAGTCATCATCTGAATAGGAGTACAGTACAGATTCCATGGGCAGCTACCCTCGCACTTGCCCATGATAGTGTAGACTCCTGTCACTCGCTCCAAGTTGCCATTATTGTTTTTGTTCTGGACAATCCCACAGATGTCGGCTTGCTCCAGACCGCAGGATTCCAGGAAGGTGGATGTTGTGGTTGTAGAGGAACACAGGGAGCTCTTTTCAGAACGTGGTGCTCTGATTCATCTCCGATTTCTCTCCTGAGAGAATTTCTTATCCCTATGATTCACATCCAATTATCTGAAGAATATTCTTTACCAAGATCCTCAAAAGTGTCGGCAAAATTATGACATTCCCCATAACTACACATATGGCCACAGTATTTTAGCAGTATGTATGTAATAAAGGGATGTGCTGTGTGTGGAATAAATGTGTGTTTTTTTGTATAAATTATTACCTCATTGCTGCCATGTTTTGTCATTTGATGGCTGTCTGCTGATTATAAGCAAGTTAAATTTTAATGTGTATATTTTAGATTGACAGCAGAATTTGGCATGACCTGCTGAGAGTGTAAAACGTGTCAGATCAGGAGACCTATTGCAATTGTACAGTCTGTTCAGCTTCATCAGGTCACTGTCGCTCAACTCCATGGGCTGACCAATCATGTCCGCATACTCTGGGATCCTTGTGACAATGGTGGGTTCCGAGCCCTTCTGGAAAGTGGTCTTGCTGTAGTGCGTCAACAATTTGTAATCGTAGGGCATATTCAAGGGACTTGAGATGATGTCATTGTACTTCTTGAAGTTGTACTTGTTGCCTTCAGAAAATGGACAGACCCAACAGATTTGTGTTCTTGTCTTGGTTCTGTGCGAATTAATGAATAATTGATTAATAAGAAGCTGATGCCTATGAACAACTTCAACTGATGTCCATGGTCTTAATGGAACAGCAATAGTCATGGAGAACAATTACGTAGCATGTGAGGTTTGAACAATTGACTTCAGCTTCAGCATCTGACTTCAAGTGTCTGACAAAGAAAATGCAAAACTGACATTGTCATTCAAAATGGCCGTGTAGTAATGTGTGATGAAAGTGAAAAAGCCGCTGCATCATTGGCTTGGACTTGTTACTTTGCTTGGGGGCTGCAATCAAAGTGCTGGGGGCAGCCCTTGGCATGGGCGTAGTGGCCCTCTAGTGCAACAGCCAGCACCAGCGGTTGTGGATGAAATGAGGAGGGACTTCTGTCTCCGTGTAGTGAGGGAAGAGGGTGGCCCACGGCTCCTGAGGGAAGACCCCCACTCATGACACAGCTACAACACTGTCTAGGACCATGGAAAACACCAGCAGGAGTCACCGAGCCGTTTGACAGCCTGTGAGCGGCTCCAGCAGTACTTGTCACCAAGAAGGACAGTTCTTAGCACTTTTGTGTCAGTTATCGACGACAGAACACAATGACCTGGAAGGACTCCTATCCACTGCCATGGATCGAGCAATTTCATCATACCATAGCCGCACAACTGGTGTTCCTCTTCGACCAGCACCAGCGTGACCGGGACACCCACCAGGACAGCACCAGCTGCACATGCATTGGCCTCTTGTTTGGCCGTGAGCTGCACCCTGCTGGAGCTGGTGTTCCCCCTGAGGAGGAAGCGCCGGTGACACCGGGAGTGCATTAGCTGTGCCAGCTCTGGGAGCATGTGCAGACTGAGCAGAAGCCGGTCAGGGTAAACAGAAACAGGTATATGATGCCCACCACTGGGGACAGGCCTTCTAACCCGCGGACTCTATTCTGGTGTAAGAAGAGGCGGTCATCCAAGCTGGACTGTCACTGCAGGAGTCCCGGGGAGGTCCTGGAGCCAATAACTAATGTGGTGCACAGAGTGCGGATGCCAGAACAGTAAAGGACTGTCATGTTGCATCACAATCGCCTGGCTCTGTACCAACACCTGGCCCACGGGGAGAACCCTTCTCTAGGACAAAGGGCGAGTACCCTGGCAGTTAAGGACTAAAGAGCACAGTGTTGGACTTGGGACCCAGCGGCCACAGAGGATTTGACGCAGCCCTGAGCACTACCAGGACTTTGTGGGGTTACAAGGACAGGAAACCCCCGAACACAGCCTGATGGCTGAATGATATTGATATGTATAAATAGTTTGCTGTGTGTGTTCTGGGCGACGCAGGGCTATCCTGTGCCTCTCTGCCTATTGTGTGCAGGCTATTTGCATATTCCCCATATGTGAACTCTCTCTTTGTCTAGCAATAATTGTTAGTTCCCCTTTTAATGTTACAGTGTAGCTTTTGTTATAATTTCCCATCTGCTGTATTTCTGTACTTGTTACTCTTTTTTTATGTGCTTTGTGTTTGAATACTCCCCCCACCAAGTCTTAATGTGTGGTGAAAATGTGTGACCCCCTCTGTGTTTCCAATGCTTAGTATATGTGTAGTAAGATTTGCTCTTGCTCACTGGTTGTGTTGCGTTCTTTTTAGGGCAATCAATAAAAGTGCTCTGGTTCAACCTCAGTCTGTCATTGTCGTGGCACCATGTCTAATAAATATGCCGCAGTATTTTGCATTATTCAACTTCAGAAACCAAGTTAATTATTGTTTGTAGAAATATAAAAAATATTCATTTTTTACTTGTAGCTGTCAATAAGGAAAAACGTATTCCTCAGCTAAATGTGAAGTATAAATGATTTCCAGAAAGTCTTAGAACATGTCCAGGAGAGGGAGACAGTCACACCTGCGTGATGACCAGATGTACACTCACTGACCACTTTATTAGGTACACTAATCCAACTGGTCATTGAAGTAAATGTCTGATCAGCCAATAAATCATATGTTCATACTATGTATAAAATCATCCACATACAGGCCAGGAGCTTCAGTTAATGCTCATACCAAACACTGGAATGGGGAAGAAAGGAGATTCAAGTTACTTTGAATGTGACATGGTCGTTGGTGTCAGACAGGCTGGTATGAGTATTTCAGAAACTGCTGATTTACATAAAATTTAGATTGTCATGCACAACCATCTCTAGGGTTTACAGAGAATGGAAAAAACATCCAGTGGGCAGCCATTCTCTGGGCAGCCAAGGTACAGAATGCAGAAGAGCATTTCTGAATGCACAATACTTCTGAAGCAGATGGGTTACAGCAGCAGAAGACCACAACAGTCTACATAGACCAAAGTCTCTGAGAAATGATTTGAGCATCTTGCCATGAGGAATTAAGGCAGTTCTGAAGGCGAAAGGGGGTCCAATCCAGTACTAGAAGGTGGACTTAAAGTGACCAGCGAGTGTACATGCATTGCAGATACTTGAATGGGGGGTAACAAAATATTTTACAGTTTAGTCATTCTGAAAAATTCACCAAAACTATACAACTGTGGCCTGCATAGAGTATTGAGACAACTCATAAAATAATTATTTTAATATGATATATGACAATAGCTCATTCACGGTGTTGGGTGCAGTTTTTTTTTCAGTGCTTGTGTGCATGTGGCAGTGATATCAGATGTTTTTTCATTATTTCAAGTTAGAACCATAACGAAGGTTGACCTTAATTTTAACACCTGCTATTTATTAAATTTACAAATGAAAAGTGGAATTAATACTGGTAAGGCTGGAATTTACGCATGGGATATATTAAGATAAATTTCTCATATACATTACATGCATATCTCATATCACCTGCAGTTCAGACTAGTTAATCCATCTGAAGCTAAGCAAATTTGGGTCTAGCCAGTACTTTGATGGAAGACCAACTAAGAAAGCTGGATTGCTGCTGGAAGAGGTGTTAGTGTGGCCAACAAGTTAGCCCATCCTGTGATCTGTGTGGACCCCAATGCCCCAGTACAGTGATGGGGATCAAGGGCTGTAAAAATCATATCCATCTTTGGATAAAATGTAAAACTGTGGTCCTGACTCTGAGGTCATAAAAGATCCCTGGGCATCCTTCAAATGAATAGGGGTGGGACCTTGATGCCCTGGCTAAATTGCCCACTGTGGCCCTATCAAATCTGGCCTCCTAATCATCCCCTATATCTAATCAGTGAATTTATCCTGTCCTTCACCACCTTAGCTACTGTCAGGTGAGCGTAACGGTGCAGAATATTAGCCGTCACATCATCCAGGTGGGTAATACACAGTGGTTAGGGTTAAAGTGGCTCCCCATTGATTATGTAAAGCACTTTGGGTGTCTTGAAAAGTGCTATGTAAATGTAACATTCATTTCGGGTTGCCAATTTTGGTCAGCTGACCGGAGTGAGATTTTCAATTCCAGACAAGTCTTTACATACATTTACATTTATCTAAGAGTTTTACAAGGTAATAAATAGTCTGTACTGTTTGCAAACTGCCCCAATACTTTGATGCAGGTTTATGATGGAATAATATAGGATTTGATTTCTTGTGCCACATGTGTAAGTTGGCAACCATGCATTCATTTGTATTTCAGATGGTTGGGTAACCCTGTCCAGCATAAGTGGCTGGAAGATGAAAATATGATATTTTATTGATCTCTGTGAGGAAATTCTCTTTTTGCCTACCTCATCTTGCTCTCCATGACACACAAACACAAATGTAGGTGAGAGCAAACCTGTTAGTGCAGGGCAGCCACCTGTAACGGTCTCCATGGAGCTGGTGGTGAAGTACCTTGCTCAAAGGACCACAGATATGACCAGGGATCGGGCTTGAACTGATGACCTTCTGATCACAGATTTAGCCTGCTAAGCCACACACTGTCCCCAATTCATACAGGAGTTTTTCCCAGGTGCATGGATATTTAAGGAGGTAACATATTACTACATATTCGAGACATACAAAATTTTATCGTTAAAATTAACGGACTCACCATAAACTCAATAAACAGATAGCTCGGTTATATGCGGCGGTTCCACTTATACGTTTCATTTTAGTCACATGACCGCTCATGTTGCTGTTCAGTTGGCTCAGGATCACATGACCAGGCCGGTGCATCACGGGAAACAAATCAATCAGCAGGGTAACCGAGGTTTTCAACATGGCTGCTTTCGGCTGTCAGTAAGGGAGTTGTTTTCAACTCAGGAGTGGTTCGCTGTGTAGGCAGGCAGGAAACAAATCATACCCCGCTATCTCCTGATCCTTGTGCAGAGACAACGGCGGGGAGCACGATGGCTCAGTGTCTTCAATCCGTGCAGGAGTTTATCCAGGACTCGTTCGTTCCCATGGTGGCTGTCCTGTGCAGCGAATATGCGGAGAAAGTGACTCGGAAAAACAACCTGAATTTCTCCGAGCTGGTGAGGCCTTTCTGCCGGCTCACATCTGAAGGTTCGTATCGCTGTCGGACGACGTCACACACTGCGTTAACGGGGCACAGCCGCTTATTCCAGCTCCCGTCGCCTTCGGCATTAATCCGCCGCTGTCATTAGCGACCGGTCAAGTGACAGGAAGGGCCGGTGGGATAAGCAAGTCTGGGCGATCCGGGCCTGCTCCTGCTCCGACCTTGTCACTTGAGACGCTCATCAGTGTTGGGGGACTCTGACATTGCTATAAGGTTTGATTTTATTGCCGCATACAATGGGATGTGCATTTAAGGCAAAGAAATTGCCCCGTCGGATATAGAGTCCGTAAACACGCGCCGTTGCAAAATAGGTACACCCTATTGCCGGTAGTGCCGGGTAGGAACACCCTTTGCGGGATCGGGAGGTGGTTTAACTAGGCATCTAATGATCAGTGTTTTGCGCATAGACAAGCACCCTTTTCTGTCTGCGTTTGTCAAATAATTGCTGTTTTTTCTTGGCCTCCCTGAGATCTTGGGCAGGAATATCCGTTTCTATATACGTACTTGTTTTATTGATGAATCTTGGTTAATCCGACTATCGGTTTGTTTCTCCTTCTTAACACTGAGTTGATTGTTTTTCTCGGTGTGTGTAAGTCGCAATACAATGCCGGCTTTAATGCAATCCGCTAAATGCCTGCAGATCGAGCAAATGATTCTCAATAACGCATATGATTTTAAAAAGGATTACAAAAACATTTCAATCATGTTTGAGCTCACGTTTATCCCTGTAAAAGATGATTCAAATTTATGCAGCAATACTCAAGTCTTTCTCAAGAGCAACAGACTTATTTTTTAATGTAAATGCTCTTCATGCGATAAAATTTGGCTGTAAACCCGGCGAGTTTTCCCCACAAGTTACAGTCTTAACCTTCTCATTAGTTTCACTTCTGCGCATAAACGCCTTCGTTTTTGTGTCGTTACCCGCAGCGGTCACCTAATAGCCCTAATAAATAAAACACGATGTACAGCTGAAATATTTAAAATTTCAGCGTTAGCCGTTATACGAGCATAGCTGATGTTGTGTCAGGTGTTAAAATCGGGGCATCTGGGCGTGCCCAAGCTTTCTAAATTTACGCACATGGGAAGGGGTTTAGTAAAACACTCATTAAAAGTAATGAGAATCCATAACAGACGTAGCCCCCATAAGGGAGCTTGAAGTTAAGCTTTTAAATACCAAATATAGGTGTGATTCTACTGAACTCATTTGAGGCTTTCATTCTTGACTCGTTTCTCTCCATCACTGGTAATTGTATTTTCGTTTGGCCGAACAGTATGGAATATCGTTCTAATATTCGGTATGGAAGTAAATGCAGATGCTGTAACGTAAATTGCTTGAACTGGGTATCCTCATTTGCTTTACATGTGGTTGGAACATCATTGCATGCTTCTGTTTTTTTTTTAAACAGTGTTGATACTCTGTGTAGCCTCTCTGAAAGATGGTGCTGTGAACAATGTATTGTTTGGTTCCAAGCTGCATACTTTTTCTTTTCCTGCGTAGTTGTCGCCTGTTTTAATGTTCATTGACTTTACAGAGAAACGATAGTTAGAAGGTAACTAGATAGATACGTGCCTGTTTGTATAATTCCTGAAACCATTCATTATACATCACAATGTAGCCAGAGAGATGTCATCATTTAAACTGGGTGTGTTCAAGTTTAATTAGTTGTGTATGGATGATCTTCATGTGCTGTTAATTCTACTTCCTATATTATTGATGGATTTTATCTTGTTGCTTTGAATATGTTCCCAGTTTTTCCAAAAGACTGCAACATCTCCTGAATTCTGTTTGATGCAGGCCACTGTAATGTGTGTATGATTTATTGTTTCTTTTTCTTCTTCTTTTTTTTTTTTCTTCTAAGGCAGCCAACTTGGCGTAAACTGTATACCCTGCTGTCCAGGCAGACGGGTCAGCACAAGAGTTGTTGTGAACAACAATGCTTGATACATGATATTCAACAAGAAATCTTGGTTAAAAATGCAGAAGGAAAAAAAAATAAACAAGCATCTTTTGATGCTAATCTGATGTTCACACACTGACTCCTTGTATAAAGTTATTTGGCTTATTCAGAATATTGCTATTTGGCAAATGCACTGCATTTTTATGAATTAAAAAAACATAATTGATTACATTACAAGTGCATAATCAACCCTACTGTGGAAATAACACAGGAATCTTATTCTTCATCATCAGGTCGGGTTAATCATGTGGGAGAAATATACTAATACTTTAACTACAATTTGTGTCTGTATGATTCAAATAGATCACGGTCATCATTCAGTAGAATCTTGAAACTACTGAATAGGAAATACTTAGTAGGTTGTTTGGTTCACTGCTCTTCTTTCCTGAAATTTGCCTTCAGACTAACCTGATTGGACAGAATTGCGTGGTCATGGAATCCATAGGAGGATGATGGTGATGGAGGAATTTTGAGAAGGCAGAGCTGGGAGATAGTTGGCAGTTTTTCACAGCTCTTTGGAAAAAAAACTGCTGATGTTCACAAATGAGGCTCTCCCTGAGCCCAAGATCAAGACCATCGACAACTATGTGACAGCTTGTGCTTGTAATGCTCTTGAAGAATTCTCTGTGGAAATGAGCAGACTCTGTAATTGCTTTAATGAAAGCATTAAATCCTGGAGCATTGGCTGTTATGCTGTATAGTTTTGCCACAACGCAACATTCTGTAGTTGTCTATAGGAACAAAAAATGATGTATTTACCACCAGCATTCGAGTGATCTGCTGAAAAACATTTTATTTTGATAATTGGCAGCATTGCCTAAGATCTGGAGTTAATTGCGTGTGTGAGGAGCATCCTGGAATATGTTCTGAAAAAGTCCCAACAAGTGAGCTATTGAATAGCAGGTTAGACTTGTTGACCATGTCATCACCACTGTTTCACACAGGTCACATGCGAGATCCCAACAACCAGATCCACGTGGTGAAGAACCTGAAGATTAGTGTGTCCAATGTGGTGACGGAGCCTCCCCACCATGCCACCACTCGCCGGTTGCTCAGTGAGGTGGTGTCAGCCAGCCAGCCGGCCGAGGGCTTGGTGACTAACGTGATTACAGCAGGGGATTATGACCTCAACATCAGCGGTAAGTTAGGGTTAGGGCAGCTGGGAGAAGAGCTGAAGGTCGAACGGTGGGGCTTGGCCCATGTTCGGATGCAGCTGATGAGAGGAGAGGTCTTAAGTTTGTTGACCTTTTATTGTCCAGTATGCTTGCAACACTCAAAACTGTTTTATCACACTTTATCCTAACTTGCTCGGATTTCTTCTGTCAAATGGCAAACCTAGGTTTTTTTTTTAACCACACCCAGGGGTGGAGTAATTTAGACTGAGCAGTAACCTGCTGGCTATTAAAAATGCATGTCAGACTACATTTTTACTGATCTAGCCCACTTGGCCTAGTAGCAAAAATTCTTAAATTCCATCATTGTCCTCAAACTGTGGGTGACTGATTTGAATTTATCTGTTTAGCTTCTGCCTCCGTTCAAGGTCAATTTACATCACAGAAGCTGTGTGGTAGATGGCAAATTTGCAATGTCAGCCTGCCAGTTGGGGCAGCGTGATCACAGCTCAGTGATTAAAACCAGATCGCTAGAGCGAGAGGTGGAACAACATGGATGGAAAGTCCTGAAAGGATCTCCGACTTAGCACACTAGGGGTAGCCTGGCCACTGGAACTTCAGGCTTGAAGGGCTGCAGTTAGAATGGACAGGAAGGAGGTTCCAGAAGGATCCATCTCCATGACGATGTCTCTCCCATCATTTAAATCCCATGTGGAAATGAAAACAAATCTCTTTATTGAGGTGCTTTCTTGTAATGTTATCTTTTGTGGTGAGTCTTTAGCCTCTTGTTTTGAGAAACATGTTTTGAGGCTCATAAAATGCCAGGAATGATGTTTTGGAATTGTGATTAAAGATAACTTTTAATGATGCTTTGTTTCTCCCCCCTTCCCCTTTAAAAAAAAATCTTCTGGATGGAATTCCTGGTAAGACACTTCACATGCTGGTGAAATGTGACAATATCCAGTGTATGAGTTGTAGATGATTGTTGAAACGATTGACAAAATTGACTGTGTTCCTCTCCTGCCTGCGTGTGGTTTATCTCCTCACCTACCATGACGGAGATTGTCACATGAATTTTTACAGTACTAAGACTCTACATAACCTTTTCCTGACCATAAGATTTCAGGGAGTGTGTAGAAATGTAGAAGGTGTGTGAGACTTGTGTTTTTCTTGGCAGATTGATTTTCCTTGACGCTCTGATTTGGGGGCCTTGGCCAGTAACCTGAACGTGTATTTTATTTCCATCAGATGGCTCGCTTAAAGCTAGTGTTCCTTGGTACTATAGTTGGAAAGACACACTGATGGAACTGAGCAAATCCAAGTTCTATACAGGTATTCCCAAAAGATGGTGTAGGGGGGCTTCCCTTGCTTCTTCTTATTCTGTTTTCTTTCTGCCTGCCCCCCTCCCCAATCTGACTAACTCTTCCACAGCCTGCTCTATCTTTTGTCCAACGTTTTCAATTAGGGTGGAGAATCATGTGTGTTTTTAGTCCGACTAGCTATGTATCTGTTTAGAGCTGTAGACGTTGCACTTGTAAATATTCTGATATGGTTACAAAAAGTAATTGCACCGCATTCTCATATGAAGAGAAATAGACCCACTAATGAGCTCTGAAATCTCCCAAGTGAATCAAATTCTCTTCCTGCTTAACAGAATTATAGATTGGCTTTGAGCAAAAATTTTGTGATTTGTTTTACTTGCTTTGTATTGGTCAGGCTCAGTGTGGGCCACCACTATGGCTGAGATCTTCACTTTTTCGGTGATCCAGTACCTGATTTTGGAAGCCTGTTCTAATTAGTATTATCTCGACTATGAAGGTGGCTCACTCTTTGTGCAGTCCACTCACTAATGTAAATGTAAACATCTGCAATTTACTTTTTGTACCCATCCCCTGACACAACAATAAACCTGATCCAATTCAACAGTGGTCACATTCTGGAAATGGAAATTTCGTACCTCATCAAGACTTCCTTTCGCTGTAAATGGGCTTCCTGTTTGGCCGGAACTCTATTTTGGGACAGGTTAATGTTACTGATTTTTTTTTTTTTTTTATCGTTGAAGATGTGAGCACGCTATGTAGAAAAAGAAACAAAAACAGAATGCATTAGTGAGTTACCCAACTTACAAGATTTTAATGCTATGATATGATCAATTCAATGTTTGTCTTTTGGGGATACATCTCGGCATATGCGGTTAACGTGACCACTGTTTGAATTTTGGACAGCTGTAAATCTGGGCTTTCGCCTGTTTTCCCCTTTTGTTTTGTGTAATATCTTTTAGCTCTGTTGTGATTTTCCCTGTAGCTTGATGTCTTCCTGCTAGCCCTCTTGCTCATTGATTTAATGCGATGGTGTGCACTCTTTAATCAAGTGGAGGGTCCTGGAGAGGGTGCTGTTACCTGTAGACCACATTATCAAAGGGTAGTGGAAGCTGGCTACTTTTCAAGCTGAAGCACTCACACATGCATCATCTTATTATAAGGTATAGACAGAAGGAGTTTTCCAGTTCAGCAGTCCACCGAGGGTAAATGATGGAGTGCTTGGATGGCTTCCATGCTTAGCTGACCTGTTTACTGCTTATTTTAACTTCAGCATTTCGGTTTGTTGGAGAGGTAAAAGGAGCTATGTATAATTCGAGGCAAGCTAATTCTGGTCCTCTGTGAATTGAAGACATCAGTGAATGGAGCTGTGTTCCATAAAGATCTAAATGTTCAACATTTGAACAGTTTGTCAGGTGTCACGAAATTCAGATAATATTTCTTGCAAGCTTAGGAGTCTCCTGAGTTTCAGTCGAACATTAGGAAGAAAGTCCGTTTCACCAAGCGAATGCATGCTAAAGACCTTGTCAGAAAGATGGAGTGTCCGAATCACCTGACAGGATGGTAGTAGGGTTGAGCTGGTAGTAGGCCTAGTAGTTGTACATGGAGTGAGATGTTCACATAAGGCTTGAGGCTTTAAATGGAAAAGTAGACCTCTTTGCTGTGTACCCCTATTTCCAGTGGCACTGAATCATGTAGACTAATTGGGAGTAATAAGTCTGTTTCACAGGCATCACTTGGAGTGTTTAAAAAAAGACTTTCCTGAGCATTTTTAGCTATCTTGCCTTGAAATGTGCTTTCTCTCCGGTCTTCTCGCCTTTAGTCATTTTGGCTGTTAGCTACAGTCTTTTAGCCGTGGTGACAATTCTGTGTAGTCTTTCCTCCTGCTGTGCATTTTTTCCTCTATGCTAGTGTAGAACATGTGTGCCACTCCCAGGAGTGGAGTACCCTCACACCCATCTTCTTAAGGGTCTGGTACACCTTCCTTTCCAGCCACGACTCCCTGGTTTGAGGCTTACCGAGAAAATTTCCTCCAGTCCATGCCAGCCTCCGACCACGAGTTTCTCAACCACTACCTGGCCTGTATCCTTTCACCTGCCTGCTCGGAAATGGCTGCATACCAAGCCCACCTCTGACAATATTGTGGAGAGCAACCAGTGTCTCACGTGGCTCCTGAGCTTCTGGTTATTCAGCCATTAGTATTGAGGGACTTTAGGAATGTAGAATTCTAAACAAACAATGGAACCATTTGGCCTGTTTTTTTGTTCCATTTGTGCCATCCCAGCTCCCCATTGCCTGGTCTTCGTTTCACTTCCAGATGGTTTCACTTTCATTTTTGCTGTTCGGCCTTCCTGGCTTCCCTTGACGCACGTTCCCTCAGGCATGCTTGTGGTGACATCGCACGAGACCTCGCCCGTGGACCAGTTCTTCAAGCTGTCCCAGGACCAGCACCGCATCCAGCATGGCAGCGAGCATGCCTACCCCAAGTGGTTCATCCCCAACACACTGAAGTACTACGTTCTGCTGCATGACGTCAGCGAGGGTGACGAGCAGAGGTACGCCAACCCGGGGCAGGAAGCCTCGCTGAAGTCACACTCCCTCCTGCCATTTGAATGAGCGAGGTGTGGCTGTGGAAGAATGTAACACAGCTGGAAGCTCATGCCAGGTTCCAGGCAGTTGTTGAATAACTATTACTTTTATTTGATTTCATGCAGTCAATGTCACATGCTGACAACCATATACAACCCCATTTCCAAAAAAAGTTGGAACATTGTGTAGAACGTAAATAAAAACAGGATGCAAGTATTTGCAGATCATATAAACTCATTTAACTGAAAATGGAAAAAAGATGATTTATCAGATGTTAAAACTGAGACCTTTTATTGTTTTATGACAAATGCATGCTCAATGTGAATTTGATGCCAGCAACGAATTTCAAAACTTGTTGGGACAGCGGCATGTTTACTGCTGTGTTGTATCACCTCTTCTTTTAACGACACTCTTTGTCTCATGTTTGGGAACTGAGGAGACCAGTTGCTGGGGTTTTGAAAGTGAAATGTTGACCCATTCTTGCCTGATATCGGATTTCAACTGCTCAACAGTTGGGGGTCTCATTTGTTGTATATTTTGTTTCATGACGTGCAGAATGTTTTCAGTGGCTGACAGGTCTGGACTGCAGACAGGCAAGTCTGGCACCCGGACTATTTACTATGGAACCATGCTGTTGTAATATGTGCTGGAGCCGACACCTTATCGTGGTGGAGGGGTTTGCGTGTTCCAGTGATCCCAGGAGCTAAGTTGCCCGGGGCTTTATGCCCCTGGTAGGGTCACCCAAGGCAAACAGGTCCGGGGTGAGGAACCAGACGAAGTGCGGCTCATAAGACCCCTAATGATGTATAAAATAATGGAAGCACGGTTTCCCTTGCCCGGACGCGGGTCACTGGGCCCCCCCCCCCCGGAGCCAGGCCTGGGGGTGGGGCTCGATGGCGAGCCCCTGGTGGCCAGGCCTATACCCATGGGGCCTGGTCGGGCACAGGCCGAACAAGGCATGTGGGTCCCCCCTCCAATGGGCTCACCACCCGGGGGGGGCCATAGGGGTCGGGTGTGAAGCAAGCTAGGCAGTGGCTGAAGGCGGGGACCTTGGCGGACCGATCCTTGGCTGCAGAAGCTAGCTCTTGGGACACCTCTCTGAAGGGGAAGGAACCTGAGCTGGTGCGTGAGGTTCTGAAGTTCCGGCTAGACATAGTAGCCTCCCTTCGCCTTCGGGTGGGGGGACGGGTTCTGACTGTTGTTTGCGCTTATGCGCCAAGCAGCAGTTCAGAATACCCACCCTTTTTGGAGTCCCTGGAAGGGGTGTTGGAGAGCACTCCTCCTGGGGACTCTCTTGTT
>JAODJW010000001.1:20518290-20532434 GCA_026777045.1 Hyperopisus bebe
CAGGGTTGTTCCCTGCCTCGTGCCCATTGCTTCCGGGATAGGCTCCGGACCCCCCCGCGACCCAGTAGGATAAGCGGATTGGAAAATGGATGGATGGATGGATGGATGGTTAAGGATTTTAGTCAATTAACCAATCATATTTTAAGGATTGTTTGAATTTAAAACGCCATAGAATGGGAGATTGTCAAAGTCAGCATCAGAGTACTGAAGATCACCTGATCCCGGCCGTCAAATGGGATCCATCTGGGACCCCCTAAGCAGTAGTGTTATGCTTCTGTGGCTTCAGTCCAGGCATATTTTAACCAGCTTGGGTTTGTTTTGGGTTCATATGTCCAGCTTGATATGGCAGTCAACTGTCCACACTATTCTGCTTAAGACTGTAATAACTTTGGTCTGGAAGGAACCAGGGACTTTGCTGGTGTTGACGACTACCACTAGGTGTCGCAGCGGTAAAGGTATCTGTCCATTTACCAGCCTGTGCTCTCCTCTACAGAAGAGGCATGCCCTGCGATGCTACTGTCAGGCCATGCAGGTGTACAAGGGCAAGGGCTGGTCTCTGGCCGAGGACCACATCAATTTCACCATCGGACGGCAGTCTTTCACACTGCGGCAGCCTGAGAACGCCGTAGCGGCCTTTCGGCACATTCTGATCAACGACAGCAAGCAGGCCGCCTCGCAGCAGGGCGCCTTCCTCAGGGAGTACCTCTACGTCTACAAGGTGCGGTTGGGCCTTGCCTCTGCTGCCACATGCCCGGCTGGTCACATTTTTTTTTTTTTGTTTCTTGCCTGGGAGGAGCCATATAAATTAGCTGAGATGGGAACACAGTCTGATTCTGCAAAGATTTTCACTAGTGCTTTAACTTTCAGCGTTTGCACCAGATGCGTATTATTGTCACGACTAATCTTAATTCTGCCATTGGGGATACACAGTTTGTGCATCCAAGACTCTAACAGTCTCTAACAATCTTAGAAAACAAGTGGGCTTTATCATCATATCAGCCATGCATAGCAGCTTGAAATGGCATTCTCCCTGGACCATGACAACAGCAGTAATAAGGGGAGGGTTTTCAAACTGTGGACAGTGTGAAACATTCCTGGGGCTGGACACAGGGGTTTATTCACTTGCAATGTGTCTGTATGTAAACAAGAGAAGTAATGCAGCAGCAGCAGCTAAATGCTGTATGTACTTGGAAATCCTTTATTAGTGTTATGGAGAGTAATGGAGAACTGGACCAGGGTCCTGTTTCAGAAAGCAGGATTTCTTGCTTAACCGGATAACTTGTCGAATTTAAGGTATCCTAGATTCAATGGACTTTATCTGCATTCACTTCAATTTAAGCCAGTCTACCTTAACTTGTTGGATTTATCCGGCTGAGCAAGAAATCCTTCTGTATAACTTCTGGCCACCTTCTGTATAACTATTGGGTATTCCACACAGTGAATATGTATCAGTTATGGTATTGAGCTGCTGAGCTGTACTCCTGAGAACGTTCATCCGTGTCCCAAGACCTCTGCTGGGCACATGTTGATGTTTCCAATCGTTTACTTTGTCCCCAATCCCAGAGCGTGAGCCAGGCGTCCACAGAAGGGGTCCTCCCCCAGCTCCCCCTGCCCTGCATCCACAGCTTTGCCACCAGGGTCTTCTTCGGCCATGACCGGAGGCTGGCCGAGGGTGAGAATGAAAGTCAGCAGCTTTGAAACATCATAGGAGATGAGGGAGCTCATTAGGGAACTGTGTGATCACTGCCATCCATCAGATTTAAAAATAACCGCGATGTACATGCCACATAAGCGTGGTGAAATTGGAGGAGCCAAAATAAAAGGAGGTGGAGTTTACAGGCAGAAAGGGCGTCTGAAGCCAGGGCAGTGTCCAGTGACAGTGCCAGCCTTTATTGTCATTCAAATCACTTGTGTACACTTGCATCTTTTCTGTAATAGCAAACCTTTAATTGGAATAATTCATTTAATAAAGCTCCTGATGAAGCTTTCATTGTGTCTGAGCACCATAGAGACAATCGGGACATTCCAGACTGGAGATTTTGGTGCTGAAGTGCTTCAAATGCAGAGATGCTATAAGCAGACTGACCAGTAGAGGCACCGCTGAGGTAGTTTGGCTGCCTCCATGACACTTTGGATGGAGGCTTGGTGCAGTCAGTGGTCCCTGAGAACTTAAGAGCTGGGATTCATTTCTTTTTCACCTCTTCTTCAAATCGATTTTCTAGTACAGTGGTGCCTGTGGTTCGCGAACATTGTGGTCTATGAACAATTTGGTTCACTACGAAATATTTAGTGAAAAAAATGCATTGGTTCGCGCACAAAATTTGGTTGACGAACAAATTCTTCGACCAGGTTCCTTTTTTTTATACTAGTGTAGCACCGGCGGGACTTATGTCCCAGCATGCAATTGTAAATAGAAGGACCACAACAGGCACCCAACGAGCACTAAACCCAAATACACAGACAGGAAACACGAGGTTGCAAGATGCCAAACTGCAAGATGCACACACGGTGGAAGATTTACACACGCTAAATACACGCAAGGATCAGACTGGATACACACAAGACACGGGCAAACACACGCGTGACAATAGGGAAATGTAACCAAGAACATCAACAACAACAATAATACAAGGGTTAAGGACTGTTAATAAAGAGCGTGAATTCCATGTCTCTCTTTGCTCCTGCGATGCCTCCGTCTGCCCGTTGCCACACTATATTGTGTTTTTCTTTAAAGTTTTTACTACAAAAACCAGAAAAGTAATTAACAAAAATTATTATTTGGTAGACTTGTGAATGAATTAATCGAATTTCAGTGCTTTCTTATGGGAAAAACTGCCATGATTCGCGTACAAATTGGTTCACGAGCACTTTCCTGGAACTGATTGTGTTCGTGAACTGCTAAACTGTAAATGGTAAACTCCTGTAACGTTTAGCAAATATAAATTGCCAAATACTAAGCCGAGGCTGCTTCTCTGTCCCAGGAGAGAAGCAGGCTGCGAGCCATGTGAGCCTGGACCAGGAGTACGATCGCGAGCTGTCCCAGCAGTGGCGGGAGCTGGAGGAGCAGGTGGTGGCCATAGTGAACAGGGGTGTGCTGCCTGCAGCCTTCCAGCCCACGCAGTACTGCCTGAGCAACCAGACGGACAACATGCGCTTCCCCTTGGCTGTGGTGGAAGGTATTTCCTTCCATCCCTCATTTCTTTATACCCACTTGAATATTAGGAAGGTTTGATCGGTTTCTCGTTGGATGCGTGTTTCTGTACAGTAGTGTTTCTCTGCCCAGTCCATGGGAACCGCCAGAAAGTGCACATTTGTGCTGTCTCCCATTTACCAGTATACCTGTACCAGGTATTTGTGTTCATGGACACCTTCTCTGGACTCTTAAAGTAGAACAGGAAGTTGATCTCATGCACGCCCTCGCGGTCCGGCCCCCACAGCCTTATGGGCAGCTGGGCAGAAGTGCTGGGCTGGAGCATAGAGTCTGGCAGCGGGATCTCCACTAGGTTCAGGTGGACAAAAAACATGGACTGTCTGGGGGTCCCTGAGGACTGGGTTGAGAAACACAACAATAAAATGATTATGACTCCACAATGCCACAGAATTTTGATTTAAAAATATACATGTCTTTTGAATGGATTAAGGTCATGGATTTTACACATAATTCAATTAGTTAATCTGCAGTGATTTCTTTACATGATTTTCTAAAAAGGCAGCGTCAGTGTTTCTCATAAACATGCCCTGTCCATGCCTACCTAGAACCCATCATCGTCGAGGTGGTCTTCAGAAATCCCTTGAAGGTCCCCCTCATCCTCACTGGGCTCTCCCTGCTCTGGAAGTTCTCCCCAAAGGACCCTGGGCAGCAGCGGGGTGGTGAAACCGACGAGGCCGTGAGCAACGAGAGAGAAGTGCAGGTAGCAGCCAGCGCAACTCCAGCCTGGTGTCCATACTGTCTTCTTCAGTTCAGTTCCTCTGAGTTTCTGAGCTAGCGTAGAGTTTCTGCTCATGACTGACCAATGAGAGGTAGATGTTTCCTTATCCAGAGTGTGAGTTGTGGGGCTTTGGGAAACTAAGAACGTGATGAGAAGATGGCTGCTTCAAGGTGTCCCGCATCTGTTTGACCCACAGGCATCTCAAGGGGGTTTAATTACCACTGAAGTAATATCAGAGTTTTACATGAGCCCAGAAGAAAAGAAAGTGGTGAGTGCCTGACCTGGTCCCTCTGCCCATGTGAAGGGGTATCTGTCCTCTTTGGGGTGGCCTCATGGCTACTGTTTCTTTGTGGTGAAACGTGATCTTATTGGTTTGCTGATCACCCTGACTTTGGGGGCATCGATTCCACCCCCACCCTCTGTTTCTGTTTTACAGGCTCGTCTCAAACTGCTACCACACCAGACCGGAGAGCTGCACATCCGGGGGGTGGTTTACAACCTGGGTGCAGCTCCCCCTCCTGGTGATGTCCTGAACAGCACTGTAGGGACACATGTGGAAGGTGAGTCCTGTTGTTCAGAATGCTTCCTTTGGGGGACCCTTAAGTAGTTGAGGTCTGTCACATCTGAGACACATTACTGCATTAGGATCCTGCACATCCCACAGCTGAGGTCCACTTGTCCTCCACAGTACTGGGCTTATTCAACCTTGTATTATAAAGCTTGGGTTGAACCTCAGAGTTTGAGATGTTTGGTGCAGAATGTCCGAGTAAGAACTTCTTCTCCGTATTCTTTCAGCCCCACCTCCTTATGCAGGAAGTGGGTGAAGCTGACAGTGTTTATCCCACTTTCCTGTTGCTGCAGGAAGCGTCTTCAGCGATGGCCTGTTCGTACGTGGTCGCCAGGACCTGGAGATCCAGGGTCCACGGCTGAACAACACTAAGGAAGAGAAGACGTCAGTGCGGCATGGCCCGGACCGGCGGCTGGACCCCATCATCACACCCCCCATGCCCCTGCTGGAAGTAAGCGCCTGAGTCCCCCATCAACAGAAGAGGCACTGACTGCTAACAGCAGGGTTTGCCCAGCCTGCTTCAGGGCCATAAGCATAATTTGATTAACCTAGTTGTCATTTGCCAGAGGCATAGATATGCTGATCAGTTGGGTGGGGTGAGGGCTCATTGCCTCTGGGTCTTAAGCAGCCACCAAGTTTGCTCTGTGCTAACATCGCCAGGGAATCTCCCTTTTGATTTGCTTCTCTTCTGGATATCTCACCATCTAGGGTAACGTTTAAATTCATAAAATGTTGAGTAGGGTTGCTAAGCTGCAAAGAACCTTATAAAGGACTTATTCAGGGGTCAAGGTGCATTAACAGTGAGGGGTGAATTTGTTCTGAGTGACATTCGATTAGATGGGTGGATAGATGAGATAGAGATGGATGGGTACAGGTATAGATGGATGTAGGTAGATAGATAGAAATATAGGTAGCAACAGAGATCAATGGATAGATGGATATCAGTAAGTAGATGGACGTAGGGGGCTGGATGGATGGATATAAGTAGCAATTGATGTATGGATATATAGTTATTAATCTCACCAATGGAATTTCAGATTTTTTCCTTCAAATTTACAGACGTCATAGATATAATTTCTGGTTCTCACCCCCCACCCACCGATGCCCCCCTCATCATTCCTCAGGTCTTCTTTATCAACTTCCCCACGGGGCTGCTCTGCGGGGAGATCCGGAAGGCATATGTGGAGTTCGTCAACGTGAGCCGGGTGCCCCTGCAGGGCCTGCGCGTGGTGTCCAAGCACCCGGAGTTCTTCACCTTTGGCAGCCATGCGGCTGCACTCACGCCACTCAGCCCTGGCGCCTCCGAGAACTGCAGCGCCTACAAGACTGTGGCCACGGGCCGCGCCTCCGCCTCCTCCACGCTGGTTGCACCTGCAGACTTTGGCACCGGGGCCGACGGCTCGCGGCCTGGCGTAGTGGAGATCCCGCTGCCGGACTCCACGCTCCAGCCGGGCGCCTCCGTCCAGCTGCCCATGTGGCTGCGGGGGCCGGACCGCGAGGGCGTGCACGAGATCAACTTCCTGTTCTACTACGAAAGTGCTGAGAAGAAGGTGTCCAAGATGAGGTGAGGGTGTGTTCGACAAAAGGGATGCAACACTTTATGCTTCCCTCAACAGCCCTCTGAATATTTTTCCATTCCCAGTGTAATTTCTAGGATTGTGTCTGTCTGAGTGTGTTCTTGTAGTGTAAGTGCACTTCTCCACCTTTATTTAGTTTTTTGTGCCCCCTCCCCAGCCACCGCGTTCTGCGCCACACAGCCATCATCTGCGCCAGCCGCTCGCTCAGTGTGCGAGCCACAGCGTGTCGGAGCAACACTCTGCCAGAGAACAGCGAGGACAGGAACAGCGGCATGCTGGTCTTCGTAGACGTAGAGAACATCAACACTGTAAGTACACCTTACCCGCCTCCCCCCAAGCCACAGGGAGTGTGGGGAGTGGCCGTGGTCCAGAGTGTCTCTCTCTGTCCCTGTCCCTGTCCCTCATCCTAACACACCATCTCTCTTCCCTGCAGAACGAAGCTGGGGTGCGGGAGTTCCACATCGTTCAGGTGTCCAGCAGCAGTCAGCACTGGAAGCTTCACAGCTGCATAAATTCCGTCGAAGACAAAGGTGTGAGACAGACTTATTACCAGTAACAGCCATACACACTCAGCAAGCAGAGGCTGCTTCCTTTCAGTCTGAGTTCGCAGCTCTAATACTCTCCCAGAATTGTGATGGACAGTAAAACTTTAAAACTTAAATGTGACGTAACAAGAGTTTGCGCTAAATGCTAACTGATGAATGGTAATGGTCTTCCAGATCCTCACAGGCACTTTGCATTTCCCGCAGATTCCAAACTGACAAGCAGGGAACGGGGGAAGCTGTGCTTCCGGGCCACAAAGTGCAGGAGCGTGGAAGGTGAGTCCTCTGGGACAAAATTATGCTGTCTGGAAATTAGCGCTGAACATAATTCTTATTTTATTATTATGTTGAATTCCCAGCTACCTCGGATGGAGTGGGGAAGTACACGTTTGCTGACATCAACCTGGGCAATGAACAGGTGCGTTTTACCCGCTTCCTTCTGTAAAAAACACATTCAAGGAGTTTTAACGTGCAAATACTGTCGCCCACCCCAGATAATTAGTGCCACCACACCTTGCGCCGACTTCTTCTTCCGGCGACGGCACCCACTGGAGTCCAAGAAGCCACCAATGTTGGGGAGCGCGGGGTTCGCTCCCCCTGCTGGCCACAAAGCTGCGGAGCACCTGAGCAATGTGGTGTGCCGGTGCAGCGAGGTGGACCTCAGCATCATTGTCCTCTGGAAGGTACTATGTCTTGTCATAGGGGGGGGGGGCTAACAAGTAGGTGACTAATCATCTGTAAGGCAGGGAGCTGTTAAGGAAGACAACTAGCACCAGCCTGTGTGCATTTGTCTGGTTTAAGTGCCATGATGTTCCGTGTGTGTGGTTTTGAGGAAGAGCCCTCCTCTGAGCTGTCTGCCCCTTTAAGGTCTCCATGGTGATGGTTAGCATGGCCTGTTGTCCCCCCTAGGCATACGTGGTGGAGGATAATAAGCAGCTAATCCTTGAAGGGCAACTTCACGTCGCTCTGCAAACCATTGGGAGGGAAGCGTGCTCCTTGACACAGAAGGAGGTAACGAGCACCTGCTGGATGCACCTCATCCACCCAAGAAGCCTCCATGACACCGGCCTCTCTGCCTGTTAATATACATACCCAGTACATTTTGGTTTGTAGATGGTGGTTCGGATGCTTTCGTCTTGCTCCAGGGCGTTTTCCTGCCTTGTACTTCGGCAGCATTGTTCCTTTCCTCTCTTCATGGTCTAATAACGATGCATTTAAAACTCACATATAGTCTGCAGTAGATTCTGCTAGCCTGATACCACTCCATGCTACATGAATGCTTTAATGGTGTACTTTCTGCTGATTTCAACGATAGTTTTATTACCTTCCTTTGTCTGGAAGCTAGAATGATGCTCACACTTGTAACTGAGGCATGCACTGGAAGCTCAGCGTGGCTGCTGCTATGGCCGGGTGACTTGACATCAGTGCCTTTGTTATCTGCTACTTGCCTCATCTATACATTTGGTCAAAAGCGTCAGCTACATAGATGTGAAAATGCCCTTGTTTAATATTGTCTCCCTGAGTCTCTATACCACCGCATAGCTCTTCACTAAACCAATCAGGTGAATCTCATTAACCATGACAGAATCACCTGCTTACCTTTAGTGACATATTAATCTTTTCTCTGGTATAAAAAAGGTTGACAGTAAATATGTAACACTCCTTCTGTTTAACACCCTTTCTTATGCTAAACAGAATTAGGTCTGACACTTTTTTTTGTGAAAGCCCTGTTGCTATGCTACAGTCTGAAGTAGATAGTAATTCTTGCATGAGGCAAATGGATGTCTGGAGTGACAGACTCGTGTTCATCAGTCATCTTTTTATTGGCAAGTGGGGTTTTTAAGGGCAGTTTGCACGGTTTAGTCCTTAGTTGCTACAGAATAACACATCCTTGGGAATGCATCATATTCTACACCAAAGGTGCATAGTGAAACCAGGAAGCTTCTATTTGTGAGGTTTTTTGAAAATGTGGTTTTCCAGGAAGCTGAGGAGATGGTTCTGCTGAAGTTCAAGCCAGACGTCCCCCCTCCGTTAGCGAAGCCATCTGTGGAGCAGCTGTCCCAACTGATAAAGACAAACCTCCACTACCCAGAGTCTTACGACCACCCGTTCCCACAGAAAAGGTGGCTGCTCTCCCTGCGTGTCATTCCCCAGTAAAAACCACCCCCCCATATGAATATGATTACAATGATAGCTGGCCATCCCTTTTGTCTCAAAATTGGTTCTAGTCAGAGATGATTAGTTTGGATCCAGAAAGAAATTGTTTGAAACAAAATTGTGGTCTGGACTTTTCTATCTGGACCTGAACTATGTACTTCTGGTTAAAGTTTACCAAAGATGTGCACCAAAGTTTGCAAAAGTTCTTTGGGAATAAGGAACTTAGCTGCAGTTGCATAAACAGTAGAAAATGGACATTTTCACGCCCTGGGTGGACGACTGGAATGACCTGGTGTTCTCCCAAAAGTTGTAGGAAGCGGAAAGTTTCTGATCCAGTTGACTCTGTTATGGAAGAGCAGATGAACCATGAAGAATGGCAGAAGGAACCTTCAGAAATTTTAATCTCCTGTTTGTTTTCAGTGGAGACTAGGACTTCAGTGTAAACACATGATGGCACTGAATCAGGCCATACCAATCTTTTCTGTTGTGTTAGTGGTTATTGAACCAATCAGGTGTCTCCTTTCAGGCAGTGAGTGCTATTAGCAAGCTGGCAAGTTACATGTTTACATTTCACCCCTCCCCTACCTGCAGCCTCTGCATGGTACCTGTGACGCTCATGCTCTCTAACTGCTCATTGGCTGAAGTCGACGTCATCATAGACCTTCGGCACAAAGCCACCAGGTAAAGCACCACCATACGGGAATCTCCCTGCTGCTGTCAAATGAAATTCTGGCCCCAAGGCTAATTATAGGGCGATTTTTAATAGCTCCGCCGGTAAGCTTCTTTCATAAACCCATATATCATATAATCAGGGATTGACATAACCAGTTCACAAACATCCACTTGCCATATAAAAGTTCAAATGCATTGCAATTTCTTGTCATAGGAGCACAAATGCACACAAGTACACATTTGTGTTGTTAAGACAAAGAATTGCTATGCATTTTAATCTTTATACCTCAAATGTGTACTTGCATACCAATTATGCTAGTCCCTGCATACTTTACAGCAACAGAGAACAATTAAATATATAATATTATACGCTTCAAAATCCATTCAATTAAAATCAGTGTTAAACAGTATCTTCCAGCGGTGAGGAGAGGACCGGGAGATGAGTAGTTTTTGGAGAGCATGTGTTGGTATGGTCCCAAAAGCATAACATTAATCATGTTAACCTGAACCAGACTGCACCATCCTGCTCTGTCCCAAACTTACACTCACCTGCCCTGGCCCATGCTGTCTCCCCCCACGCAGCCCAGAGACTCTGGAGGTCCATGGCTCCTTCACGTGGCTGGGCCAGACCCAGTACAAGCTGCCTCTGCGGGCCCAAGAGGTCCGCAAGCTGCGCCTGACAGCCTGCTTCATCCACGCCGGCGTCTACAACCTGGGCACTCCACGCGTCTTTGCCAAGCTCGCCGAGCAGGGCTCCATGTGCGAGGCGAGCCAGCAGAGCGCTACCCCCGCCCTCATCATCATTAACAGTGTCTGAGCCTGACCCCCCTCCCCCGGCCGACACGCACACGCTGGACCCTGGAAGACTAAGATTCTTTTGTACAAACCCCCCCCACCCCCTTCCGACTCGTGTGCTTGTGAACATGGCAGTCACATGATGCTAAACAAACATAGCTGTTTATGTTCTGACATCAGAGCATTATGGACTTTTAAGAGTAACACAATATGGACTTCATTGCCATCGCCTCTACCTTACCGCTTGTTGCCCCTCCCCTCCTTTTGCCTTTTCTATGAAATACAAATAAAGATGGAGGGAGGCCTACAGAGACTCTTTAAACTGTCTTCCTCAAGTCGATAATTGGGGAGGTTTCCTGTTTGCTTTACAGTCACAGTTGAAGGGTAGGCTTTTTGTTTTCCTCTGCCTAAAAATGTGAAATATCATCTAGGAACTGAGCAATCTGGACCTGATCACACAACAGTTTAGTTAGTTGTCTTTTGGTTTGTTGTATTGTTGAATTTGAGGCATGTTTTTTTTTTTTTTTTTTTTTTAAAGATGTTCTGTAAGAAGCCTACGTGTTCATGGAAAAAATATATAAATCTGGATATGATGGCTGTGCTGTTTTCACAAGCACAATTTTAATTTTCTACAAACGAATCATTTTCCCATTCTGTAACTCCACCTTTTGATTAAGCTGTTATTTAAATGTATCTACACATCTGGCTTTTCAGAAAATGATGTATTATATTTATAACAAATTTACTGTAAATAGAATAAAACATAACTAATTGCTGGTGTATAAAGACGGGTTTTTTATGTCGAGTTTAGTATGGATCACATCTGTATGTACAGTAGTTCATTGTTTATTCCTATCGCAAACAAAACATGGGAAATGTCACCATCTACAGGCGAATAGCAAAACTACCGCCGTCGTGCGAAGGGTAAGCTGGTGTAGACAGCCAGGAATGTCAGAGGAGCATAGTCCAGTATGGCCTAGCATTTTATAGTGACCCCAAAATACAAAAAAATATATATATGATTTATGTACTTGCTGTGCATTATACTGAGGTGGACCTGAATTTTTCAGAATGATGACAGCAAGGTCATAACTTGTCAGGGGGCCCAGAATTTCTAGCTAATAATAATCAATACTTTACTGATCCCCGTGGGGAAATTGTCTTTATACCTCCCTCAACTTGCTCTTTGTAGAGGGGAGCTGTCCATGAGGGGCAGTCACCCATAACAATGCCTTGCTCAAGGAGCCACAGATGTGCTGAGGGTGGGTTTGAACCAGCAACCTTGTGATTACAGGCATACAGGCTTAGCCCACTGAACCGCACACTAATCCCTTGCTTTGAGTACTTTTGTATCAAATGAAAATTAGTGTTTCCCAAACAAGCTTCACTCTGGATTTCTGTTACCTTTGCTGCATAACAGATCTGACTGAATATGAATTCTTCCACGACCTAGAATTACCCAGAAATGTCATTGAGCAAAGTAGTTAAATCCAATTACTGGCCACAGCCTGGAGATTTATGTATAAGCTACTGAAAGCAGGCAAAGAAATCTGATAAAAATGCATTGAAGTTTATACATGACTTTCCGGTAAAAATCATCTAAGCTACTGTAATTTGTGCTTTACTGTAAAGTCGTATCTTTAGGGTGTCCATAGTTACCATCTGCTATGTACTGTACATCCACAAAGTGGCAGTCAGGCAGGGACACATGGACAGCCCTGTGTCACCCCTCAATTCTCCAACTTCAAAGTGTCCCTATTCTCAATTGGGCAGGAGCGGGACCAGCTGTGCCTCCTATTGGAGAGACCACATCCTGTGGCTTCATGAGGCTTCCTGTATTGTGTGGATTTTTCTACATTATCATTAAATTTCCCCCTTGTATTTGCGGAACCTGTCTCTAGTTCATTTAATTTACATGCAATGTGTTCCGAAAAGTAATATTTACTTTACAATAGATTTTCAAAGCTGGATGGTAGGTTACTAATTTATAGTGGATTAACATCAGAGTGGGTGGTAGTGGCATAAAGTATATGATAAAAGCAAAATAGTCCTATAATTACGGAAATTCCTTTATTATGCAGAAGAGAAGATGCCTGGGATAACTTAGGAGAATGGAAGATTTATGGTTACATGATTACTATTAATATTCTGTAATTTAAACAACATTTTCTCTTTGGGAATATGAAAGGTTTTCAGACCTGTGACCCTGTGTAACGCTAATTAACTGGGTGACCCCTGAAGTTTTCAGACGTTTAACAATGCCGTAGCCATGCAATGGGTGCCCCCCCCCCCATCCTGGGTTATCCCCTGCCTGCTGCTGTTGCTTCCAGGACAGGCTCCAAACCCTGTCGAAACTGTATAATGTTTCTGTTCATAAATGAATTAGACCTAAATTTGTCAACTGGCCGTGAAGGCAGCAATTCAATGTCAGTAAGAAGCCTACAAACTTCACAAATTTTGTCCTATGAGCTATGCTGCCACTCTCAGGCTTTACAGAACAAAACAGAATGGCATGATCTAGACAATCAATCAATCAATTAATAAATCTATCTATTATCTATCTGATCTGGTAAGTATAGTTCAGCTAAACATTCCCCAACAAATGCTTCAGCTTGAATGCATTGCTCCTGGTCATTGGGAGTCTGGAGGACACACTCATGCAACACAAGCATGTTTTTGGATTGTGGGCAGAAACTGTGGTACCTAGAGGAAACCCCCTAAAGACATGGGGAGAACCCATACACTCCATACACATGAAGGGGGAGACTTGAACCCTGGTCCCAGAGATATAAGGCAACAGTGCTAACCACTGCACCACAGGGCTGCTCCCTTTTGTAGTACATACACAGAAAAATTATATTTTGAAAATAATTTTTAAATTCATTTTCTTGGGGAGAATTAACCCAGGAAGTGCACTTTGTTTAGATTAATCTGGCCCTCAAAAATTAATTCATAGGTTTCACAAGTTTCTGCTTCACCTTTCTGTTTGTTTAAAGCTGGTTTTTACTCCAAGGGCACAGCTTTGGGTACTGATGAGGTGTTATGTCCCTGTCCATATTATGGGAGTACCATGTGTGTCAAATATATGTTCAGGTTTAATGTTCAAATATTGATCTGACCATTTCAAAGGGGGGGAGGGGGCTGGTGTTTGGGGTAGATTTTGTCCATGTTTTACCGTCAGAGTCAAAAATTGAATGGTACTCTTTGAAATGGTCAGATATTTGAACATTAAATCTCAACATATATTTGTAAATGCTTCAGATGTTTTAAAAGGTTGATATTAACAAAGATTCAAGTTTAAACCTTAATCAGGTGAATGTACTCCTACATGCAAACAACTGACAATGCATATACTGTAATATTTATATATAGAAGGTTCTATAAAATGTAATGTGTGAAAGTGAATTTTTGTCTTGCATGAAATTGCGGTGATTCTGGAGCCGTTTCTCAAACTGAAACAACTGTATGAATAAGCAGGGCATCATATCTCTTGCCCACCAAGATACTTAAAGTTTTGATGTTAATAGGTTTAACATACCAAGCAATTTCCATGTGTATGGTGTTGTGTGCGGCTCAGCGGACCAAGCCCCTGTGCCTGTGATTGGGATTTCTCAAGTGAGAGCCTTGCTTTGGCAGAATAGGCACGTGGCTGTGGGTCCCTGTGCAGGGCTCTCAAGGCTGAACTCCATGAGTGCTGCTGCCAAACTTGCTCTCAGTAGTGTTGTAGCTCCCAAGACCGGTCTTGGTCTCAAGACCAATTTTTTGTGGTCTTGTTTTGGTCTCAACTCTATTTGGTCTTAGTCTTTTCTTGGTCTCGACTCTATTTAGTCTCGGTCTTGTCTTGGTCTCGGACATAGCGGTCTCGATGGGATGGGGAAAAAAACAGAAAACAGCACATCCTCAC
>JAODJW010000001.1:20533354-20563001 GCA_026777045.1 Hyperopisus bebe
GCCCACTAGAAGACGTTGGGCCCTCAGGCCACCCTCATGAAATCTGTTTCTGATTGTTTGGTCAGAGACATTCACACTAGAGGCCTGCTGGAGCTCATTTTGTAGGGCTCTGGCAGTGCTCATCCTGTTCCTCCTAGCACAAAATGAGCAGATACTGGTTCTGCTGATGGGTTAAGGTCCTGGAATGTCCTCCATGCCCTTGAGACTGTGCTGGGAGACACAGCAAACCTTCTAACAGTGGCACATATTGATGCACTATCCTGGAGGAGTTGGAATACCTGTGCAACCTCTGTAGGGTCCAGGTATCGCTTCATGCTACCAGTAGTGACACTGACCGTAGCCAAATGCAAAACCAGTGGAAAAAAAGAGTCAGAAAAGATGAGGAGGGGAAAATGTCAGTGGTCTCCACCTGTTAAACCATTCCTGTTTTGGGGGTTGCCTCATTGTTGCCCCTCTAGTGCAGAGCAGCATGCAAGCATGTGGGGGGCATACAAATTACTGAGTACGATTTTATGTTGCTGCAATGAAATTTCGGCAAAATGGACTAGCCTGCCGCATCATTTTTTCATTGTGATCTTTGAGGTGTCTTTGAATTTAGCCCTCTGTATGGTTTATCATTTTCATTTCCATCAAACAATGCAGCATCCTTTCATTCCTAACACATTACACTGTCCATATCAGAATAGAAATCCAGCATGTTTTTTTTCCAGTTAAGATCTGATGTGTTTTCAAAGTGTTCCTTTAATTTTTTTGAGCATTGTATTATGTTGCAGTGCCGAGGTACCAGCAGACAGTGCGGCAGGTTGGACTGATGCCAGCCTTGTAAATAGTTCTCCATAGTCTCTAATTGTGTTGTATGTAAATATGCTGTGTTGTTATGCCATGTGTTTGTTATTGTATTGTGCATGTCAGAATGTGTGTGTGTGTGTGTGTGTTTGTGTATGTGTGCCCACCATTTAAGAGTAAGTGAAGAGACGAGCAGAGTGGACAGTGTGAGTGCATAGTCAGTACGAGTGGTATGGGTGCCTTATCATTATTAGCAACATGGATCAACGACCCAGTTTTACACTGGTGTCAGAAGTGGGATCGGAGTTGTCTAACGATGATCTCCAACAAATGGAGCACAGGATCCAGTGGCAGTAGTGGGAAGCACCAGAAGACCAGACGCAAACCCCGGGAACCCAGCAGCGTGCCTTCCCAGGGAGAACTGATGGTTCCAGGCTGATCTGCCTGCTCCGTGCTCAGGCAGAGTGAGCCGAAGCGAGCACACCGGCACGAGAGAGGGGGGTGAAGCCCGCGGTGAAGCTCACACACTGTGGAGGGAAGGAGTGCCTGGACACTTACGTGGTCCAAGTGCACCTGGCCACCTAGCAAAATAGCTGGAGCGAGGATGAGAGGGCGATGCACTTGGCATTGGCACTGGAGGAGGAAGCGCTCCAAGCTCTCCTGCTCCGAAGAGCAGTAAAATCTCGCCACCCTGGAGAAGGTGCTGGAGCTGTGGTTTGGCCATTGGCAGTGTGTGAAGGCAAAGAGACTAGAGCTGGTGAACTGGCGAAAGCGGGACGATGAAACCCTGCCAGGTGTTTGCAGTGGACCTCCACATCCTTGCGCGGATGGGCTACCTGGATTTCCCTGGCATCACACAGGAAGAGCTGCCTTGGCAAGCCTTTATCTAGGCACTAACACCGGAGCGGCTGCGCCAACACATCCAATTGTGGGTGCCGGCTACAGTCACCAAAGCCCTGGCGGTGGTAGAGAGTGCTGCAGAAATCCTGTCCCCCCAGCAACATCACGCCAGTCGCCAGCCACACCATGCAGAAGCAACACCTGCGTGTCCGCGGGCTCCGATAGTGAGGAGGGACAGCATGTGCACGTGACCCACACAGAGCCACGGTGGAGATGCTGCCCGCAAGAAAGCACTGGCTGCACCCCTGCTGCCCCAATGTTCAGCCATAAGCTGCGGACCCTCCTTGAGCCGGAGCTGAGATTGGGACTGGACTACCTGGGCCAGCTCTGGAATTGCGTACACGTCAAGCATAAGCTGGCCAGGGACCATAAAGGCACGGCCGTGGCCAGACAGAAGAGGGCATATAATGTCTTCTGCCAGGAACAGGCCTTTCAGCTTGGGGAAGAAGGGGTGGTCACCCATGATCGACAGCCATCAGAGGGGCCCTGGAACGAATCTTCAAGGTGGTGTACAGGGTGCAGGTGCCAGAGTGGCGCAGGACTGTTGTGCTGCACCACGACTGCCTGGCACCGTACCAGCCCCTAGCTCACTCAGAGCAGCTATTGTCGAGACTGGTGGTGAGTATCCCGGCAGCAGGGACTACTCAAGACGATGGGGGACTTGGGGGCCTGCAGCTGCAGAGGACTCGCCACTATCCAGAGCGCCTCTGGGACTTTGTGGGGGTCCCAGAACAGATAACCCCTGTCGGCCTTGTAAAAAGTTCTCCGTAGTCGCTTGTATTGTATGTAAACATACTGTGTTGTTATGTCACGTACAGTATTGAATGTTTATTGTTGTATATAGTGTGTTGGTGTGTGTGTGAGAGAGCCCACTGTGGGTATTAGGAGTAAGGCAAGGCGGGCAGTATGAGTGCATGGTCAGTACGAGTGGTACAGGTGCAGTAAACACCACCAAGTGGTTAAAACCAGGAACCATCTCTGCCTGTTCCTTAACAGCAACATGGCTCAGTAACCCACTGTTAGAATATTTATAAAATATAAAACCATTTTGTTACTTTTTTGGCATTACTAATGACAGGTTTCAAAAATTTATTTTATATTTAATATAAGTAAACAATTTACTTTAGATACTGCTGAATTTCAAATGTTTCTCATTAATTTCTTTGCGTAATCACCATACAATGTTCTCCAAGAACACTACTATTTGCTTAGGCCTATAATCCAAAGTTAAATCCCTTTATCTTTTTGTTAAGCTAATGCTGGGTGATATTTGCCTAATTTATTTTATAAAGCATTGCAACATAGCCCACGATTGTCCGCATTTTGTGAGCCAACATTTACATAAAACAAATCGTTACAAAACAGAAATTACGTACCACTGCTACACCCACTTTAAGTATGAGACAGAAATAATTGTTTGTATTGTGCTGAAGGGTGTATATGGGAAATCAGAAAGTTCCAATGTCATTAATAAAGGATGACTTTTAACCAATTGGGTAATTTAAAAGTAGTATTACAATAACTATTATTCTTATTAATAATAGTTCAAACAATTAATAGTTCAATAGTATCAAACAAAGCTATCTTACTTAACAGCATGCCCCTAGACCTAAACACACCAAACAACCAAAATGAAGAACATAACTTCATTAATTAGATATGAACAACGATTAATAATATGAAACACATTATCCATAACAATAATAAATACATAGCCCATAATCTAAACCAACAGATGATCCGGCTAATAGGGGCCTTTATAACCAATCGCACAGCCTAAAGGATTCTATTAATTTACATTTATTTTTATTTAGCAGAAATTTTTGTCCTAAGCGACGTACAAGCGACGCAAACAGCACATTACAAACATACGTGCTGTAGAGGACTGGGATAGGCATAAATGCGGCTAAGATAAGCTTCCAATTAATGCCCAGATACGGGTACATCGTTTTGGAGCAAGGGCTACACAACAAATCAAGAACCTAATAATACTATTCAGTGACAGAAGGGCGACATTAAAAACATTAAATTCAGGGAACATTCAATAGCCCTTCTGATATTTTCCAAGATTAACTCAAGTACACTGTTACTCATTAGTCGACATTTGTATGGAATGTGGTGACACCAGTTTACGACAGCCTACGAATTCAAAAGACTAAATCCCTTCCTGCTGCCCGAGCCTTTTATGTATTTGAATCTGAGAATAAGATATATCCTGGAGTAATGCAGGGAAGGACTACTGTGACGTTACTACATGACAATGAATAATTACCCAGGTTAACCTATAAATGACTCGTATTAAGTCACAATCCAGATTAAACAGAGTATGACTCCTACATATTTAGTATGTCCTGGCCAAGGTAAGAATGGACCTTGAAGCGCACGGTGGGCGGGATTACCACTTCTTGTCAATCACCGAATGTCTTAGCCCATTGGTTTTATATTTTATACCCGGTGGGTTAATTCGAATAGTGATTGGTGGAGAGATGCCCTCCCCAGTCAGGGCGGTAGGTTACGCCCACCGGAACGGCTCCCTGCAATTTCGGATGAAATTAAATTAATTGAAATGAGACCTAGTCTTTCTGACTTTTGTACCTGCAAATGTTGTTAACAGATTTTCCACTAAACCTGGCCGTACCTTGAATTGTGCCTCGGTAGGCGTCACGGCTCGGAGAACCAAGCAAGGCATCAAACCGAACGAGAGTTTGGGGAAGATTGGCGAGTGGGAGGAGGCAACCCCGGATCTCTTTTTCCGCATGATCGTTTTTTAAAAGCCCCTTTTTCGTAGGCGGAGGACGGGATCCTACAGTAAACATGTGGGGAAGCCAGTGTTTCAGCCGCGGAGAGTCATGGTTGTTCGCCTGATGTTTCATAAACGGGTACAGCATGCCTGGTGGGCTACATAGTCCTTGTTAAGGCCTGGGGGGCTTTTTCCATCTGGAAGTTTCCTCGCTTTAGGTGTCTTGCCAGCCCGGTTTAACACGGGCTAATCACTTTATCAACGCGGGATAAACACTGGATTTTTTTTTCTATCGCGGCACCATGAACGACGCGGGCTTTGTACACATCCTGCACCTCGGATGAAGATTTTTTGCAGGGTCGGCTGATTTATATAAATTTTGCAGCTGAATGATTTGTCACTTATTTATTCATTCATTCCCAAAGCAGAATCTCTTATTATGTGCATGGGATTGTTGGTGAGCTAGCTGACTGTCCCATTTCCATCCGCGGCTCTCAGCAAAAATGATCAGCTGGAGGCGGTGGCGGCGGATATCCTTCCTCGCCTTCGTCTTTCTCTTCTCCATGTCGACGTCCTGCCTCTACTTCATTTATGTGGCGCCCGGGATCGGTGAGTGATCACTCCGACAGCAGATCCATACGGATGCATTGGGCAAGGCTTTGCGGTCGTTACTGTGATCTGTTGCAATCGGTGAATTTATGCATTAATCCTGACCTTGTTTAGCAGTGTCGGATCACCCATTTTACAATTTGAAATCCGTTAATGTATTAATTGGCCCTTGATGGGTAGGCGATTCCGCGGCGAAGAGGGGAGCCGCAGCCTCCGCAACTCCCAGTCCCTGCGGCATTTTGCCGGCCACGAAACCGTGACATGTTTACGGCTATAATACCAGCGGCACTCAAAGAGAACTGTATTTAGTCACTGTCTACATATATTATCGTGAATTTGCAAGCCCCAAGAATCAAATGAGCTTTTTGTATGCAAAAAGGTTAAACGTCTTCAGTGTGAAACGCCTGATTAAGCAGTGTCACGGGGTACAGCAGATAATCAGATGTAATCCCTAATTAGGGAGCAGTAATGATATAACGATACGGACGGAGAGAATGTGTGAGGCGTTTGTCTGTTTTAGCACTACTTCGACCCATCTGTTTTGTGAAATGTCAAGATTTACAATAAATACTAGAGGAGTATCAAATATCTACGCCGAACTTCAAGACAACCTGTTCCTCTGCCCACCTGGACACCCGTACCATCTGTCGGGGAAACTTAGAATCGGCAGCTGGAACTGACAGTAAACCTACAATCTACGTTTTTGAATCACAGACGTTATGCTGTGTGTAGCGGCTTGTAGTTTTGCGCCAGAAGCAGGGTCAGTTTTGTAAAACTTCGGTGCTAAATAGTGGATTGCTTCCTGCCAAATGACAAAATGAACCCGCAGATATTCAGATCCTGACCGATAACTCTGTGAAGCGGCCTCGTAAGCATTTTGCTTCAAGCCCACTTCAAATCGTACACTATGCAGATATTTCAGATAGTGTCACCGTAACGGTGTCTCTTCATCAGAAACGGGTGGCGCGAAACAGTCATGTCGCAAGATCGCTGTTGCTTGGTGTAAATAAGCCTCAGGACAGCATCTTGTAATAAATGATTCAGGAAAGCTCGGTTTGTTTTCCTTACGCAGTTACCAGCCAACCATAGTAACTTCCCTTAAAGTTTAATGTATTCTGTATTTAACAGCCGTTCTGTTTAGGATTATGTTTGTTTCGTGTCCAAATCTAGTTACACTTAATCCATGATTAACTTTTGAAGCGCTTTGTAGTTTTACCTAACGGATCTCTCTCTCACTCACACTCTGACACACACACTCACCCTTTTTTTTTTAGGAAGAAAACAGGGTCTTTCTGCCTGTCTCCACGTTGCTGTTTAATGTTATGGCAGATTCATAAGAATGATCTCCATGCCTCTTTTTTTCTTTTTAGCAAACACCTACTTCTTCATGGTGCAAGCCCAGGGTATGATGCTAAGGGACAATGTTAGAACGATTGGGCACATGATCAGATTGTACACCAACAAGAACACCACTCTAAATGGAACTGGTGAGCTCCGCTTTTTCTCAGCTGGTCATAATGTTTAGCTGCACTGGTCTCTCTCATCACTGTGGTAAACAATGGGAGCTGTGGTAGGTAGTTACATTATGTTGGGTTTAAGGCCTAATTTTTTTAAAAGGATAGTCCTTGTCTGTTATAGAGAAAGACTAGATAAAACTCAGTTGATCCCAGGGGGAAATTCTTGTGCGTACAGTAGAAAGGTACGTAAAGTGTGCACACACACATAATGCAAAACAAGACAAAGACAGTAAAATAGTGCAGACAGACAGTGCAAACAAAATTTTAAAATTGCACACAATACAAATGTATGGAATACTCTGAAAATGGATATTAGGGAAATGAGTAAAAATAAATGAAAAACACTAGGGACCCAACCCTGCTGGTGCCTCAGTTAATGGATGCAGCATGTATAATAAACAAAAATGAATTAGTTTATAGTGCATGACTTGCGTATTTGTTGATGACAAACCTAGGGGTGTGGTGGTGGAATAAGATATTCAGAACCTGAAGGTTTGTTTCTTGTGTATTTCTTCACTAAAGATTACCCTGATGGTAGCAACTCCAGCGAGTACATTGCTCAGCCAACAACCTATCTTCCTGACAACTTCACATATGCCCCAAATCTTCCATGTCCTGAAAAGTTTCCGACTATGAGTAAGTTTCTGGAGCAAGGTTTAAACTTCAGCAACACTGTACTTTTTTCCAGCCGTGGAAATGTTTGATGGACGAACAAGGGTCCACCAGTACATTGTTGTTAATGTTCTTTCAGCTAATTAATTGTGTATTAAAGGTAATTGAATAACTAATTCAGTTAAACACATGAATATTGGTTGTAGGGCTGGGCGGGATCATATCAATATATCGCGCGTGCGCAATAATCACCAGGGCTTTAGGCGACAGACGAAACATTTGGCCAGACGCCAGCTTTTCGGTGCTGTACGGACATTAATTTTTTACTAATTCTTTAATTAAAATATACAGTTTTGGTATACTACCGTTTGGTATACCTCGGTGCAATAGCCACTGAAGTAGCGATGATGAGCAGCCACGACATCTTTTAAAAGAGGAGATCTTGTGGATAAACAAGGTAAAAAAGACGTCGGCGGTGTGGTGGTACTTTTCGCAGTTCAAAGTCTGACGCATTTATTAAACAAGGATATGCCATATTTATACTAATAATGACTTTTGGATGTCATACAAATCCTCATTAATATTTTAGCCATACTACTAAACTGCTTAAATTGTGGGCGTAAATGTCTGTATTTCACCGGAAAGCTGGCGCATGGCCAAATGTTGCGCCTGTCATCTGAAGCCCTGGTGATTATTGCATATGCACGATGCAATATCAATATGATATCGCCCAGCCCTAATTGGTTGTAAGAACAAAATGTAATTAATTGAACTTTTAGATTGCACACCTACACATGATGCATTTGTGTCTGTCGAATTTTTTTCATGCGCGCTGCATTCCCATAATCGTTTTCGGATCACCAACATATTGAATGATGATATGGTTACTGATCATTGGTGGATGTATTTTTTTGTATTGTTAGAGGGTCCTATTGAAGTCAATATGACTGAAGTTCTGATGGGAGAGGTGGAACTAAAGTTTTCCAAATATGCAGATGTTCAGTCCGGGGGCCACTGGTTACCCAAAGACTGTAAACCACGCTGGAAGGTGCGCTTTTCTATACCGAATTTGATGCATCAATGAGTTCTGTTTGAATTGTTTTGATTTGCAAACTAAAGGAAATGGATCAAGCAAAAAAATCTTTCAATTAGATCATTATTCTAATTGTTTAGTCTTGTATTGCTTCAAAATGTTGCATACTTCATACTATGTACAGTATATGTAACCTATGTTTCTGTACCTTCAGTTTCCATTTACCCATTTTCTTTCTCAGGTAGCCATCCTCATTCCCTTCAGGAACCGTCACGAACACCTGCCAATCCTCATTCGACACCTGGTCCCCATGCTCCAAAGGCAACACTTGCGCTTTGCCTTCTATGTAATTGAGCAGGTGTGTAAAAATGATCTTTCAGGTTGGAATAGTCAGGCATCTTAAAGTAGCTTAAGTACAATCTCGCTGTCCAATGAAGAAAGCGTATCTCCAAAAATCCATTATTTCAGGAGTGTCTGAAAGTACATTTTCTCAAAATGTAGTTTGCAAAATGAATCTAAAACAACGTAAGGAGACACGCTTGGCAGGACAAATGGAATCCTATCTTTACACAGTTACAGTCTTCAGTGAACGGTTTGTTTTAATTGGACATGGCTTGGAATCAGTGATTCAGTGGGGCAGTAGTGGTTTTATGGTTAGGGAAGCGCACTTGTAATTGAAAGATGGCAGGTTCGAATCCCTGACCAGCAACGTACTGGCCCTAAGCACTGCTCCCCAGGCACTGAATTATGTCATGGCATCACATTATGGGTTAAATACAGAGGACACATTTCGTCGTTGTGCACTGTGTGCTGTGCTGTGGTGTGTCGTCAATGACCACTGATCACTAATTAAAATTTAAAAAATTAAATGTCAGTGCCAACAAGATACAAACTGATCTCACTTTATATTAACAATGCTGTTAGTTATGTTGTGAAAAATAATCCATACAAACAATGATTATGAATACATATGTTATATGTACATATGTTAACTAGTACAAAAACTAGTTAAATTGATTACTTGATAAAACATCTTTTCATTGGTTAGTTAGATGTCAAATGCTGTCAGCAGTCGGCAGAGAATGGGCATATTCCAGCTGTAGTAAAAAGTCACAAGTGGCCATACAGTCAGCCCTGTCACACCGGAAATCTGTTCTAATGCGATTGAGGGACAACACAGAGTTGCATTCGTATTCGCATGATTTTCAGCTGGATAGAAATGCTTTACGCGAACTACAACACGATATGGTCTTGGCGAGAAACACTATTTGCATGCTAAATCAGCTATCGAAATGAATGATAGTGATGTCCGATTCGTGAACGAATTGTTATTTTCAGTGAATTGGTCGAACCAGTTTTTAAATGTAAAATTGAACTTTTTGTACATCCACACATTGCACAGGTTTTAGATTCTGAAAATGTAAAAATATTTCACAAATTATAGAGATGCACCGATCGTAATTTTCAATTTCCTTTTTTTTCCCTTGTCCATGTGTGACCTACTGAATTAGGTTATTTTTTGCTGATTTTTCTTCAAAAAGAGTTTTTGCAACTTTCCTTCCATGCAAAATTTAATTTTCATAATAAAAAGAAAAATGTTAACTGCACTAAGTTATAGGATCTTCACTCACTTTTCACTCACAGTAAAAAAAAAAGTGCTCTGTGATTGGGAAAATAACAATTAACTGAAAATGAGCTGTTGTTCACCCAACTTTGTCTGACATATTTTAGTTTACCAAACAGGAACAAGGGCAACAGATTTAAATAACAAATGTCAGTTACTTGTATCATTTTCCAGTATGTTTAAATTCACCAGAAAGCATGACATTGACCTTTTTTTTTTTTCTTTTCTAACATCTTGAAATGGAAAAAGTCCATATGTTACAAACCTCCAAATAATAATAGCTGCAGGGTACTATTATTAATTCCAGCATCGCATGTTAGACACATACAATTCTTAAGCTAGATTATGATCAGGCTTTTTCATACCTTCATACTGAAAGGACATTATAGCTCAGGAGGTTAAAGTTTTGCTAAAACATTTTTACTCTGTCATAGGAAAAAAAACCTTTGCTAGCTTTGCAATAGGGCTGGGTATTGTGACCAATTTGACGATTCGATTCTTATTTTTATGGTTTCGATTCGATTTCGATTCTATATCGATTAGCTATCAATATTTCATTTAAAATGTTAGTTTTGCAGACATGGGATCCATATTTTGATATGAATGCTGGTAACAGAAACTCTCCTACTTAAACTTATTACTGAAATACACATCTACATTAATAATAGGGTGCACACAGTTGTTTATTTTAAACAACTTTTATTTTAAATGAACACTGTAACAAGATGTGCATCCATTGTACACCATGTAAACAAACTGCAAAATGCGCATTACTGTAAAAAAAATAAAAAGGACCGTAAATGTGCAACAGTGAAATCTTACGTGAATTAAGAATCGATTCGGGGATTTCCCGAATCGATATCGTTGCGTTAAACTGGAGATCGATTAAAATCGGAGAATCGTTATTTTTTACCCAGCCCTACTTTGCAATGTTAATGATTATTCCTTTTTAACATTATTTAGTATATGTTTAATAATTTAAAGTTTTCCTCCAGTTTTACCATGTTTTTGTTGTGGTTCCCCACAGTACCTTGGCTTTACATGTATTACAAATTGCAAGCTTTGTGTTGTCTTTGCTTATGCTGCAGAACTTCCACACTAATGTTATGTTACCACATGGCTGTGAGCATGCATGCGGCTGTGAAGCTATTGACTGCGCTGCTGTGTGTAAGACATCTGGTACATGTGTATAATGGACCGGTTTGGTATTGGAAATACATGAGACTGACAGGCTGCTCTCTGGTCTGGGCCGAGCACCCTGAAAATTGGCCAATTTCCGTCCCTGGCTGCTCGATCAGTGCCTGTAACATATTATCATAAGCCTAAAAACACAGCAATGTTTTAAAATTCACTTCCATTTGCTTTTTGTAGACTGACTGTAGCCATGTTGCATTCAGTGCCCCTCCGCGTATGGTATGCTCTCTCTTCAAAAATGGGCTAAAAGCATGCCCTAAGATAGGGGTCTCAAACTCCAGTCCTGAGGGGCCGGAGCCCTCTGTAGCTTAGTTCTTTCCCTGTTCCACCACAAATGATTCAGCTCAAGAGCTATATGGTAATTAGCACAAGGAGTTGAATCAGGTGTGTTAAATGAGGGTGAACAAAAAACTGTGTAGGGCTCCGGCCCCCCAAGACTGGAGTTTGAGACCACTGCCCTAAGATAAACCAAGCAATCGACAAGTTGGTGTGTGGGGCGCATTCAGTTGAAGTGGTTAATAGGCAATTCTCGTGAGACTCATAAGACCCAAAGGAGATGCTTATGATGTAATCTATGAATGTATTGCTGTTTCTTATTTAAAATGCATATAATTACATTATTGGCCACTGTTATCACTGCTTTTATTTTTTAACTTGTTTCATTTGGCATGAATTACTAAGTTTTGGAGTCGCATTCCTTTAATCCTTTTTCCCCATTGTAAATGTGTGTTTTAGAACGCAATTCTAGTGAACGCCAAGTTTCTCGGGAACACATTAGTCAAGTTGTAGTGGGACTGACTGTCCATGGTCTTAATCAGATAATAATGAAATGCAACAAACTCACAAATGTAAGAATGGGAACAATGCACAGCCTTTAACCATATATTTCTTGATGTGCTATGTCTTCTGTAAGAACTGTATATCTGAACATTCAGTGTTTCTCCTAGGGCTTTCACGGTATAATCTCGATCACATGGCACATTGCAGTAATCACTAGGGCTTTTTATGATGGGCGTATACATTTTGATTGGATGCCAGCTTTACTGTACTATATGAACGTTTACTGTATGATCACAATTTAGTAAGCAGATTAGTAGTATGCCTAAAATATTAATGAGAGGTGTACCCAAAAGTTAGTAACCTGTATAAATTTGGAGTATCCTTAAGTTTTAATAAGCATGTCGGACTTTAAACTGCAAAAAGTACTGCCACACTACCAACATCTTTTTTATCTTATCTACAATACCTTGAAAAGAATGAGCTGTCCCTTTCGTCACCGCCGCTTCAGTGCTTATAAATCACTTCCATTATATACCAAAGACAGTATTATGTGGCATGCTCTGCTAACCAAATTTAATAAACTTAAGGATACTCCAAATTTTTACAGATTACTAACTTTTGGACATCACAATACTCCTATATGCACAATATGCCACAAAATTTTAGGCGTACTACTAATCTGCTTACCAAATTTTGGCTGTAAGTAAATGTCCATATAGCATCGAAAAGCTTGCGTCCGGACAAATGTTCATACTCATCATATAAAGGCCTGGTACTTATTGAGAGTGCACCATGTGCATAGGAGGAACTCGATCATAAGTGTGATCTGCCAAAATATACCATGTCTTTTGCCTGTAAACTCGCATTTACTTGGCTGACAGGATGAACAAGGCTTTGAACCCTGCCATAGGTAGGACAACCATTCTCGATTTAGCCCAATAAGATCCTATGATGTGTCAGAATTGGGTTTGTCCTCAACTTCCCCGTGGATTTTGAGGCCTTGTTTCCCCATAACGCTGCATTCACATCCTCCCTTCCCATCCCTCCCAGACGGGCACACAGCCCTTCAATCGTGCCATGCTCTTCAACGTCGGCTTTCAGGAGGCCATGAAGGACCTGGACTGGGACTGCATCATTTTTCATGACGTTGATCACATCCCGGAAAATGACCGCAACTACTACGGTTGCGGCCAGATGCCGCGCCACTTCGCTGCCAAACTTGACAAGTACATGTACATGTGAGTCTGCCCTGCCCTCTCTTTTCTACTGTGAACGTGAGCATTGATTAAACTTCTTGTTTCTGTGGCTCTTTCGTTGACGTTGCAACCTTTGACTCGAGGGAATGCTTAATGTAGGCCACTACAAGACACAGGTGTGGTAAGTTCAATAAGAAAGTATTGTCATGGTGACTTAGAGTAGAAGTGTTGGTTGTGCTAAAGTGATAGCTCAGAGTTAGGGTTTGGATTTGAAACATAGCTCTCACCTCTTGTGTAGTTGTCACATTGTGTTATTCCCTGACACCTACCAACCTGTTTCCTGAATGTGCTACTTCTGATGTGTTTAGAGGAGCTGAAGTTCCCTCAACGTCAGTCTGGTTTTTGTTTGTGTTTTTTTTTTTTTTTTTTTTTTAGGTTTGTATGTTTCTATTGCAAAATATTGATAAATAAATAACTCCCCCTGTTTGTTTTGTGTACCTTGTGATTGCCTGGTGGCTGCTCCCTCATGCTAGGCTCACCACAGCCCTGCTTTGGATTTCTGCTTATGGAAATGCATGACTTATAGCACTGCCTGACCTTACCTTTACTTTACATGAGTAAATGTAATTCTTTGCAACAGACCCCCAAGTGTATGTTATAGTATTAATATTGACCCAGGTGGGAACATCCTGTGTCTCCTGGCCTGACCTTTCAGCCTGATGTATCTGCTTGCAGATGAGTCTGCATGGATGTAGGTCTACAAGATCAGTCTCAAACTCAGTGTCCTGCTCTTTGGAGTTTATATAAAACGGTTAATTTTTTCTTAACTGAACTTCACAAATGATCTATTTTTAACGTGGTATGTGGCTAATTCCACGATTAGGTGATAAGAAACGTAACTTGTGCCACAGTCTTTATTTTTTTTTTTATTTGATTTGTACAGTGGTACCTTGGAACATGAACTTAATTTGTTCCAGAAGGCTGGTCGAGTTGCAATTTGGTCGAGGTCCAAGTTGAATTTCCCCATAAGAAATAATGTAAATGAATATATTCTGTTCCAGACCCCCAGATGATTGCCTGATTAAACCTATCTACCTACCTAACTAATGATAAAAAGCATTAACAATCAATATAAAACTAATTCACACATGACAAAGCACAAATACCAAAGCAATAAACATGTAATGACGATTTATGAGCGCTTTACCTGTACTGAGGTGAGCTGATGGCAAACTGGAGGTGGCAGGTGGAGAGGAGGAGGGTGGAGGGGTTATTGTTTGGAAGGGGAGACGCATCTAGATCTGTACAAGTTTCAGCAGGTCTGTTTTTTGTTTGGTTTTGCAAATAGATTTTTCTCGAGCAACCTGTTCAAGGTCCGGATTGGTAGAGCTGAACGTGTCTCGACCCATACAAGTTTTAGCAGGAGTGGTTGCATTCCAAGATTTCTGTTCAGTTACGAAAACAATTTAGCAGACCCATTCGACGTCCGAGTTTGTCGGGTTATGGGGCACTTGAGTTCCAAGGTTCTACTGTATATGTTTAGTAAATATTTTTTTCATCGTCATTTCATGTCTCATTCACATTGCTGTACATACATATTTTATATATTTCTTTTATTTTCCTGGAAGTATCACTCCCGGAGTTGCTTGTTACATTGTATTGTATCCGCTATGTGTATTGACAATAGAGGTATTTAATTCTCTTTATTAAGTTAGCTGGAGACCTGAGCTGTTCTGTTGGCTGGTTCTTCCTCTACCACCTTCTACTGGGTTCGCTGTGCTTTTATTAATACATCCAGCCATGTGTCGTTTTCTCAGGGCTGGTCAGACGGTATGGTTCTGTCTGTCTGTTTCAGACTCCCCTACAGCGAGTTCTTTGGGGGTGTGAGTGGGCTGACGGTGGAGCAATTTCGGAAGATCAACGGATTCCCCAATGCCTTCTGGGGTTGGGGTGGAGAGGATGACGATCTCTGGAACAGGTTTGTTATCTTACAGACAGTGCTAATGACACAACTCTTCACAGTTTTCTATAATTTGGAATTTCGGTTTTATGACTAAAAAATCCAATTGCATTGTTAGTTTTATTATTAGCCGTCCTAAGCTTGAATTTGACACTAGTGTCACCTTTTCACTTCAGGCTGTTCACCTTACACGGACCAGCCAGACAGTGGTGCTATAACTTAAAAACAACTTGAATACCTCGTGGACAATAATGGATGAGTCTGGTTGGTCGGAAGTAAAATTCAATGTAAATATTCTTTTGTTGACAATGGAAACAATGCCCCATGGTCCTTCCCATCCTTGCCTTCTTTTGGCAAATATGCTAATATCATAGCTTGTGTTTTAATGGAATTATTGGGCTGTCACCTTCCAGTTTTATTGGTTGGCATATGATTTCCTTCCCCCACAATGCAGTGCACCTTGGCTTTGTTTTGCTGGTGGAATTTGGCCTTCAGGGGAGGAAAAGATGGGGACTGCTGTCTTCAATGAACTGAGCTAGCACTGTGATTTTCAGCACATAACATTGCCTTTTGCTAGATTTTTGCCGCAAGCTGAAGGAAGTCTGGCTTGCAGAAATCTACAAGGTCAAAGCCTGAAACTTCACATAACTAACCATCATGCTGAAGAAACACAGTTAATTTCGCAGCCTGCTTTGCTGAGATGTTATACAAGCTGCCTTTTTAGCTCTTAGACTATTTGGTTTCCCAGTTAATTTAATCTGTGTGATTAAAATGCCTTCATACAAATGATCCTACAGATTTTCATGCCTTATGGCTGGAGAAATAGTTTGCTATTTGGTGTTTTGATGCCATAATCCCACATTATTATGTCATTATGATAAGTAGCATTTTTGTTGTAGTTGTTTTTAAATCTTATCTGCAGTGGTAGCTAAACTCCACTCTTTTTTTCCAGACTAATTGCATTTTTTTCCTAAGGTGAAATCACATGTCACACCCCACGTCCCAGTCTGCACCTTCGGGGATCTGGGCACTTCAGTTTGTGATTTTTTTTTTCCATTTCAGAGTGCATTTTTCGGGATTCAATGTGAGCCGACCCGACGGCGATATAGGAAAATACAAGTCGATCCCACATCACCATCGGGGAGAAGTGCAGTTCTTGGGGAGGTGAGTCAGTCTTCACTGGACCTCAGGCCAGAGCTTTGAAGAGATGTGCAGACATACTTTTTAAAACTGAAAGCCTTTTTAAAAACTCGTTTTTTTAATTTTTTTATTTAAGCACATTTTTATGACAAGAATAAAAGACACAGCAGTATTAAACAAGGGTGAATTCAGGCTTTGAAATGGAGGGTGGGACTGGCAGATACTCAGTCTGTGACTGGTTTACATGAAGTGACTGAGTATGTTAATCAGTAGGAAGTGGGCTAAACCAGTGACTGAAGGCACATACCATTGCTTCCTCGTCTCTAGGTAATGTCTCTAAGTAGCCTTGTAAAAAAGGACAAACCCTAATTCTTGCTCGTTCTGTTCTTTTCAAGACAGGCTTGCACGACTTGGTCCTGGAGGGACACGAGGGGTCTGGCCTTCATTAATTTAACCCTTTAATTGTTCTAACAATTTGAATTAAATCAGCTTAAATCTGCATTTAGAGATGCTGGGTTCAGAAACTCTTGTAATCTTACTGGATCTCCCTTAACTCCAGCCATACATGCGATCCTTGACTAAAACGCTCATGGTCCTTCGCTGTTACGTACTTTAAAATCCCATGAGTAACCTAATGCATGAAAGCATTTCGTTGACCCCACAGACAGGCTAACATCTGTGTATCCCATAAATCTTTCGAATAACATTTTCGTGTTTGTGAGGCAGTGGTATCGTAGTTTTGATATTTAACATTTTTATATATAAAAATGGCTGATGAATGTTTTAGTTTTCAGTGCTGTTTTATTAATTTTTATTTTGGAGATATGTTTATATTTATTTCACTTTAGTAATTTTATTTCAAAGGAAAGGCTGAAAGTTGTAGAGCTGTTTTTGTGTCTGATCTTTAGAGAATCCTACACGAATGCACATTATGTTGTTATATCTTCAAAATGGGCAAAACACTTTCCAGGTATTATTACCTCAGCTAGATAAACAGTAATGGAAAGTATTTAACATTTGTTTTATTTGTTAGGTTCAGAAGCAATATTTAGCATTTTTGTTTAATTGTAGTTTTTAATTTTGTATTTAATTCTTTATTTCAGTTTATGAACATTTCATGTCCTACTTTGTTTTTATTAATGGTAATAACCCTGTTGTGGTTGTAGAGCTGTTTTTTTTTTTTTTTTTTTTTTTTACGAAACATGAAATATAATCTTAATCATAGAAGCTATTTTGGCAGGTGCGAGATCTGGGTTGTCTGGTATCTGGATAATCAGCGTGTTAATATGTATGCATATATAAACAACATTAAACATGGTCGATCCTCTTCTCCTTCTCTCCCAGGTATAAGCTTCTGAGGTACTCCAAAGAGAGGCAGCACCTGGATGGTCTGAACAACCTGAAGTACGTTCCTGAAGTCACTTTGAGCAGCTTGTATAAGAACATAACAGTCAGCCTCTCCCCAGAGCAGGCTCCCATCCCTGACTACTGAGCCGGGCCTCTGTGAAGGGACTCTTGAACCCCAAACACTGAAGATGTGGGTCAGCAAGCCAGTTTCACGCTCCGGCTCCGGAGCAGAGCATAGCTTAGAGGAAAAATGGCCTACTTACCTTAATTTTTAGGAAGACTCTCCCAAAGGGGGAACTCAAGGCTTGTATAACTGGGTGTCTCTGTCTCTGTCTCTCTCTCTGTGTGTGTGTGTGTGTGTGTGTGTGTGTGTGTGTGTGTGTGTGTGTGTGTGTGTGTGTGTTGGTTGCATGATGAATGTCCACGCTGGCTTACGACACTAGAATCTACATTTTGACAGAAAATTAGGGGTGGCAACAACCTCAAAGTATTGTGTTTACTGCAAAGCCTTAACAAAACCTCTACAGCAGTGTTTCCTAATTCGGAAACGCTACTCTTGGCTTCTCCCCCCCGTAGAACGCATAATGTTGCCATAAAGACCAACCAATATCTCAGTACTACTATTTTTTTTAAGTCCTGTTTGTGTTCTGCAAAGAATTTTCTTTTGATATGTAAAGCAAATGTACTAATTGTTTTGTATTTATATTTAATATGTTAACTCGTTTTACACAAGCAGTCCTAGTCTCAAACCTCTTGTTCCTCTGCCTGTGTATCTCACCATCAACATGGGTTGCGTGACAGCAGACGTAGATTCACGCCTTAAATTTAGCATATTAGATCGATGAACTCTGCATATACGAATAAAACTTTATTTTGGCAGCTATAACTTTTTCATTTGGGCAGATTATACATATGAACTAAGTGGTAGGTTTGTTTTCCTGGGGTACAAAAATTTTAACAGGGTTCAGAGTATTGATTTAATTGGCTTGCAGTATCTTCTGCATGTCCTTGTTTATTAAAAAAAGTTCATTTTTGCCATTTCAGATTATTTTTTTTATAGAATGAGTCTGTGTGAGGGAGTGTCTTTTTTTTCATCTATTTATTTTCATTTATTTTTAAATATTTTTTGGTGGTCACTTTAGTGGTGCTGGTTTTGCTTGTCCAGACTTGGGTACAGAGTCCCGTTCCTTTGTGCCATTGCTGCTAAATGCCAGAATGTTCCTCACATTGATTCTTATGTGTTTACTTGTGTTTTTATTATTATTTATTTTTTAAAATATTGTGCGCAGTTCATACAAGACTAAAAAGAGCCACTATGAGCACAGTGGTGGCATTGTTCTTGAGGGGGTGCTATAATTGGGGACACGGTGACTTGCTAGCTATTCTTAAGCACTACAAGTAAATGGTAAAAACTCAAATTTAAACATATGACTGACCCACGAAAAGGGTTTTTTATCGGATCTTGTTGAGGAAATTCTGGTACTTTTCATATTTATTGGTTTTGTTGCATATCACCAGAAAAAAGACCATGCTCAGTACAGCTGGTCACTGACTAAACGGAGCACAGCCATAACGGTACACACTCTGTTTCCCGTTTCCATAGCATCTGTGTAATTAGCCTGCATTGCAGACTGGATGGTCTGATTTAGCCTGTTGGTCTGGTGATGTCTGCATGTCAGATGGATGGAAGATCAATATGTTATGGTTTGTTACTGATGCCAAATTTCTTAGTTTGTAGTGCTGCCTCAAGAGAATATTATAATAATAATAATAAAAATAAAATATCACACACACACATAAACATACACATACTAATTGTAAATGAAGTGAATTGACACCTGGTGCATATGGTGATGTGGGATTTTCAAATGATTACTTTCTACAGTTTTCTAGATTAAGCGTGAACATTACTGCTTGTATGTTTGACTTGGATTCCCTCATTTCAGGTGGTATGCGTGGTGAGACGGTGTCTGACCAGAATGTCACGTGCTTAAATGTCTCATTGCGTTGTCATGGTACGTTGTCTTTAAGAAACACAAGCTAGGTGTTAAACCTCTTTAAGTGTGCTGTATTACAGTAAAATTCCTGCTGAGAAGATCCAGTCTCCTCTCCCTTGTCCCTTTTTATGGGATAAGGGATGATTCTTGTTGAAGTTGCACCAAAAATAGTTTGCACACATTGCTAATACAGTCCCTGTGTTTTTTTTTCTTTTTTTTTTTTTTTAAAGGTAAATGTCATTACAGGTTTGTAATGTTATTACGTTTTCAGTATTAAACTGTGCCTTGAGGTTTGACTTATTTTTAGTTTCCTGTTAAATATTTTTCACTGTGTCCATTTTACATGATGAATTGTGGTTTGAGTTGTTTAAACTGCAGTTTGGGTTCACTGCGCTAGACTTATTTTTTTAATCAGGAGTTCCACAGTAAACGTTTTTGAGATGTTTGAGTGGTTTGAAGAAAATGAATACGTCTAAGTCTGTTTACGATATATGGGTTTCTATGTTTTAGGACAAAAAAACTGACAGTTTGGTTAAAAAAACACCCAAAAAGCCAGTTTTCAGTTTGTCTGTGATGTCATGCTCTGTATTGTTTAATTAAAAGTGTTCATTGCTGAGCTCTTAAGCTTTGTCAGATCAGTTCTTTCTACTCTATAAACGCCCACTATAGATGGTCATAATAACCATGTATATGTTTTTGGGGGGGGTTGTAGTAACATTCTTAAGTTGGGAAATACACATTTTATTACTACACAATTTTTCAGCTTCTGGATGAAAACACTGCTAGAATGAATTGTGTGGGCTGTTCAGATTCCTCCCTGTTGTAGACTTGCTATATATCAAAATCTTCTGTCAGCTGGGAAACCACAATGCAATTTCTCACTGAATATATTCTACAATATATCAGCCCGCTCCCCTCTAGCCCTCAAATCCCAAAGTACTGTTCATTTCTCTTCTTGAACAGACTTGTCAAATAGTTTGTGTTCAGGAAAGTCTTAAACAGATTGCACATGGGTGAGTACACCTCTGTCATTAACAACTGTTCATGTGCTCTAAATAGCTCAATTTTCAGTAGTACAGTTCAAAAAGTTACATTTTAAATGGCATACATGTGCTCTGGCAAGTAGCCCATTTCATTTTTACTTTGGAATACAATGTTCAGCTGCAAGAGAATTGCTTACCATATATCAATATATCTCCTTTCTGATGTGGACTTTAAGTATCAAAAATGAGTAAAAAAAATGCTATTAAGTGGGCAGAGATTTAGAAAGTGAATATGCAGGACATTTCTTATGGTCAAATTTAAGAAAACATTTCTATGTTGCAGTGCCCCTCTAGGACCCCCCTATTCAAATCTGGCTCTCGATTCCAAATCCAGGCCTTGTTTTCAAGATTCCCAGGTAGTTAGCTTAATAATTTTTGGCTCTAATTGGCCCGATGCTTCACAACTGGCTCTCAGGTAAAGGAACGCTGGAAAAACAGCAGTGCTCGGCCCTTGAGAACCGTGATTTGAATAGCCCTGCTCTAGGAGCTGTAAGGTTACCCACCATCTCTATGTTGCTGTGACCCCCTAGGACCTGTAAGGTTACCCACCATCTCTATGTTGCTGTGACCCCCTAGGAGCTGTAAGGTTGCAGCCCTGATCATGCAGCTTTGGGTGTATGCGGTTTGGGGTTCCTGCTATGTTTATTTTGAGAGAAGGGGGTTCGATCCTGGCTTGTCAGCTGTTCCCAGCATAATGAGGGCCAGCATTTGGAAGACCTCCTGGTGGGAAATGTAGGCCATATGTATGCCTTTTTATCGCGGCAGTCCTTGAACTTTTGAGATGACATCATTGTAGAGTGCCTAGCAACCCAAGAGGCAATTGTCTATCAGCAGGGGTAAAGGTGGGAATTTGGGGCCTCCTTGCTAGGTTTGGCACTTTTGCAGAGCGGGTGGGGATGGTGGGTTATGAGGGCCCTATTAAGCGCTGAGCCCTCTGATTCTGCCTGGCCGTCCATGGCCCTCCTACACCCCTGTCTATTGATGAGGTTGCTACCTTTGTTATGGGAGAGCAGTGGTGTTACTAATGCATCTTTGCTTACTGTTTGGGAGATCCTGATAGTCTTCAAAGTGGGATTGACAGGTAAGCAATCTGAAATGCAGAAAAAATGTGAAAACTACAGCTGTGACTCCATCTTGGTCATCATTATCATCACTGCCACCATCATCTTTTCATCTGCACTTACCAACTAGTCTGGAGGAGATAAAGGTATGGATGGAACAAAACTTCCTTTAGCTGAGCAGCTCCAAGACCGGGCCAATCCTAGTAGGAACACCCTACAAAGTAATTCAGGCATCATCCATAACCAACATTGCCTTCTCTGGTCACAATATTCCCCTCTCCTCATCAGTCACCAATCTTGGTGTAAAACTGGATTCATTTCTCTCTTTTGATAACCACATTAAGCACCTTTGCAAGACCTTGTTTGTCCACCTCAGAAATATTGCTAAGCTTCGATCTACCCTCAACCTCCCTGTTGCAGAAAAGCTGGTCCATGCCTTCATCTCCTCCCAGCTGGACTACTGCAATGCACTCTTCATTGGGATCCCTAAGAAGGGTATTCTAAGGCTGCAGTACATCCAGAACTCTGCTGCTAGGATCCTGTTGAGAGGTTGGAAATATGAACACATAACACCTGTACTTCAGTCACTTCATTGACTTCCTGTTTCTGCCAGGATTGAGTACAAGATGTCTCACCTCACCCACTAGTGCATTTATGGAAACACTCCTCTTTACTTAAAAGAACTGATAACAACTCAAACCACAACACAACCCCTCTGCTCTTCACAATTAAATCACCTCCATCCCCCCAAGAACTAAACTCAGCACGATGGGCGATTGGGCCTTCTATGCTGCTGTGCCTCCGCTATGGACTGCCCTTCCTCAAACTGAGGGTACCACAATCTACTGACAGTTTGTTGATTTAAAACTTTCCTTTTTAGCAGATAATATCATTCCTAACTTTTTGCTTTATAGCTCTTTTTTTAGATTGTTGAGGTTTTGTTGCACTAAGAGATTTTCTCTGAAAATGTAAAGTGCGTTATAAATGAAATGGCATTGTTATTATTAAAATGCTGAGATCGAATTGCACCACGGGGCCATGGTTTGTAACTGACATCTGCCACCTTGTGGCATAAATCTGAACTTCTACCTTTCAGTTGGTTGTTGCTAAAACCTCAGGTTTTAAATACTGTAGTTAGCATTTTAATCTGCTTTGGGGTAATTATTGCAGGTGTGAGAAGTGCTGCAACATAAAGTATGTCTTACCTTAGACTGGTGCCTACAGTTTTGGAAATGTTTATATTTCATTTGCATGTTATGTTCTCATTAAAAATGAATGAAATACCGATACGTTCCCGTGACACTGGTAAACGTTTGACTTATCAAAGGCTAGGGGAAAGTGGTTTTAAGAACTTTAAATTCTCATTTTAAGATGATACATTTTTTTAATGGGTGTTGCAAGTAACACCCCGCTGAAGTGTTTTCTGGAACGCACTCAGTATGGCTGGGAGAAATTCCATTGACAGTATCTGCAAATTCTTAAGAAAGTCACTTCTTGAAAGGTAACTTGAGTTTACATTATAAGCCAGTATATATGCAAGCAGTCCAAACCTAAAAGAATTGGCTACGTACAAGCATACCTATCACCTTTGCAAGTTCTTCCTTGCTGGTGTTGGGTGTGATCAGTATTTCCCCTACAGGCTGACGTGACAGTAACTATCAGGAATGATGACTAGTGCTGAAATGTGTGGGGTAAAAGTCATTTATTGCTCGAAGTTACTATGAACAGCGACGCCCTTTTCTGTTCATGGGAAAACGTCAAGTGCCACAAACAATAGTGAATTATTAGTAAAAAGTACATGGGGAAAAAAGGTGAGGTCTACTTTGCAAAGATTATATTTGAGCTGAAGATGAAAGCATCCCAATCTCTGGTGCAACTGTCTTCCCAAACCCCATAATTGTCTGTCTATATATAATTGAGTTTCTGTCCTCTTGCCTTACAATGGAGATTTTTTAGATGACCCTGACTCCCAGCTTGCGGTCATGCTCTTAATACCGAGGCAGCCTGAAAATAACCTTGTTTGTTAGAATGTAACATGGGCGTCGCCGCCTTTAAATCTGAGGGAGACGCGTCCCCCTCACATTTCATAATTATTTGTTTGGACCCCCCCCCCCCCACACACTAACACACACACACACACACACACACATTCAAAATGATTCTGATGTCCCTGGATTGTAAAGACACTGAGGTAAGTATCTCATTCAAAAACATACATGGTCAGTGAGATTTCACACCTTAAGTGATGATTTAATAAGGGTTTTGGAAAAACATATGTTCTAACTCTGCATCTTTATTTTGCAGAGTGTGTTCCAGAAACACAAAGCAGACATACAACATACTCAAGTTTTCCAAAAAGAGATTTATTTTGTTTGCGACAGGCTTCAAACAATTCAAATTATTGGTAACATTTTACTTGACAGGTCAGAAATACTTAGTAATAACTTGGCTACCTCTAAAGTACAAATTATGAACAAATCCTGACCAAAACAGTTGCTACTTAAGATGTTATGATTCATTAATGAACAAACATGAGATCAGTATTTCACTTGTTATTCATTACTTGTTCCTTCAGTAATTCACAAAGGTTTGCAGAATTAACAGTTAAAGTAGCAAATGTAGTAATTGCTTGAGATAAAACATGCGTCACAATTCATTAATGATGAATTACTGAGATTGGTGTGTAATTAAGAATTAGTTTGTTAATACATAAGTAATAGTATAATACTATATAATTTGTGACCCGTTAAGTAAAGTGTTACCAAATTACTTAAAAAGAAAGGACTTAGACTGATCTATATATCAATTTTATGCAGCATGTTTGTTTTGTGAGGAATATAAACAAACACTATACTGTAGTAATAACAATAAATCTTAGTCTTCATTTGTTATAGAAACAAGCATGTATGAAAGCACATGGGGGAAATAAGAATGCAATGAAAATGTAATGTTCTAAAGTCACAAGCTTATCAAAAAAATCTGTAATGTTATTTATGAATGATTTCATAGTCTTTAAAAAGCCTTAAACACTCAAAAACCCAAATTGTTGTGCCAGTTTAATTGTCATTTGATTATCCTTACTGTACTATTTTTTTTACGTCACTCAAATTTATGTGTAAACCACATTCCTGTACTTGGTGTATCATTGATAAAACGGGCTTTGTACATGTTTCAACTACACTATGCCATGTGAAAGATGAAATGAACCTGTATTAACATGATTGTTCCAGTAGAGGGCATGTATGTTTACTGAGTTAATATTTTAGTGCAAAACTGGCTTCCCTATATTAAGCACAAACTCCTATGTAAAGCTCTGAAAGTTAACTTGCAGACCCTGCCTTTTGCTCCCTAGCATGAAATACTTTCTTGATTCCAGACCCCTTTTTGTATTTTAATCCCTCTGCAGAAAGTGCCATTGTGGAATCCATGAATAGAAATTGAAGCGTTTATGCACAATATTATTACATCTTGGATTCCCCTGTAATAAAGGCAAACTGGGACTGTCTGTTAGAAGGAGTAGAAAATGACACTTGTGTAAGCAGCAGTTACATGTTATATATATATGTATAGTATATACGTGTGTGTGTGTGTGTGTGTGCATGCGCTTCCTGTACTGGATAGGCTTCAGCCACCCTCCCAGTCCAAGACTGAATAATGGATGGATGTAATATTGTGAATATCAATATGTCATATTTGTACATCCATATTCACTGTGTATTACACTTTTTAGGGCTTACAAGCTTTTTATCTTTGGATGTTTTACGTTTAATACCCTTTTCAGGTTTGCTGTGAGCATCCTCTTCAAGGTCCTTCTGTAACCCACCATCATCTGCTTGGTTCTCTGTGGATGCTGACATTTCACCTTCAGGTACACTTCCTGTGGCCTTTTCATCCAATTCTTGGTCAGTGCTGACAGAACTGTCCTCTGAACTAATATACTCTGATTCTGATTCTAGTTGGTCATCCCCTGATTTGCCAACCTGTCTTGTAGCTAAATCAAGTAGACCTTCAGAACTCGCTTGTTGGGAACCAATTTCAGGCTCTTCAGATTCAAGGATCTGTGCCACAGACTCTGATACATTGTCCTCTGTCATTTGGTCACCAATAACTTGTCTTAATACTTCTGTAGTGTCGATGGGGTTGTCTTCTTGTTCTAGCATTTGTTGAGTCAGCAGCATCTGTTGAGTGTCAGCCATTTCAGGTATTGATTTCTGAAAATTTTGACTGCACTCTAACTCATGTTCTTCTCCTTTCTGTCTTGAAACTCTGATGCTTTCTGGTTCTCCTTCATCTTGTACCATTAAATTAATTAACGCTGATGAATCTTGTTCCCTTTCATGACAATCACTAACATGGTCCTCAAAGGAACTTATTTCCATCTGGTCCTCTTGGGAGGACATTGTGGTTAGTCTTGACTTGTCTTCCTCCACCACTTGTTCATAGATTTCTTGAATCATGTCAGTACTTGAGGTGTATGAAACAGGTATCTCTCCCTCTGAACTTTGGTCAGTATTAATGCACTCTTCTAAGGCATCTGTTTTCTCCTTCTTTGCAAGATCTTCATTAGATGATTCAGGCATTACTCCAACTTCAGAGGCATTTTCAGCTAGTGTTTGTGTTAGTGTTTCATGCTCTACAATAGCTTCATGAGACTCAGGTTCAGTCTCTGCCATATCTTCTTCTGCAATTTCTCGAGGAAGTGATTGATTCTCAGAAATAATGTCCTTTCTGTTAGCTTCTAGATCAGACTCTGATATATCTTGTATTTCCACATAAGAGAAACCAATTCCCTGATTGACCCCTTCCATGTTTTCTCCTTGTTCTATTTGCAATGATGTTAGTTCATCTTTTACCACAGTTTGGATAGAATCAGTGCCAGTCTCAACAGAAAGGTCAATATGTGATTTTGGTAACTGACCATCCGGAAATGATGTTTCAAATTCCAGCATGTTTTCATCCAGCATATGGCCAGTAATTCCTTGGTTCTCCTCTATGTGTGAAGCAGATAACTCACTCTCCTGAGACTTGGGACTTAACACTGACTGATCTTCCGTCATCTTAGAATCAGTTTCACTTTCAATTTCCAAGTCATGCAAGTCAATTCCTAACACATCCATGTCCTCTTTTTCGAAAGAAACAACTTGAATGTCTTCAAAATCCTCTTCCTCTTCCTCTGAGCTGAGCAATTCTCTGTCCTCCATTCCATTAACGCTATGGCAGATATTTTCGGGCATTTGTGACACATCTTTAGAAAGTATTCTTAATATTCCATGCTCTAATGTTTCTAGGTATTCACCCTCCCCAGTCTGCCTAAACCCTTCTGGAATTTTCATTGTATCAATATTATTGGAAACAGAAATATCTCCTTCTAAACTCTCCCTAGTAATGATGTGCTCTTCTAAGATATCCAGTGCCTCACCCTCTTTATTAGATGATTTAGATATTTCATCTTCTTCAGAGGCTATTTGATCTAGCACTGTTGCATGTTCTATAGCAACCTGTTGGAAGTCAATGTCAGTATTGACACACTCAGGCAGGCTCATATCCCTGTATACTGTTTCCTTAGAATCCAGCTTATCTTCTTGAAGATCTTTTGTTGCTGATATGGACAGGTCTCTTTTCTTCTTCTCATTTTCTTCTTCTTCTTCTATTTCTTTTGGTTCTTCAGAAGATGTAACATATCTGTTTTCTCCCCTCAAAATTTCTTCAGTTATTAATTTACTTTCCTCCTCCACTGGATGAGAAGAGCTGCCCAGGTCTTTGATTGCACCTACTATTCCTATACTATCAGCTATATCATCTGCTAAACTCTGGATTCTTTCTTGATTTTCCAGATCAGTAGAACTGATAAGTCTTTCTAGCTGAACCATCTGATCATTCTGTTCATCGTCTTCCTCTTTCTTGAAATGTTCCTTTGTGTCTTTCTCAGTTGAGGGCTCGATGTCCATAAACACTGGCTGCTCTGGTGTGCAGATGATCCCCCCCTGCAGGGGCCATTCTTCAATATTTGACAGGCCTTCCGGCAATACCTGCCTGGTCTTTAATTCTCCTTCAGGGAGTATGATATCCTGGGACTCTGGAACATTATCTATTTGAACAAAGCCTTTATCTGGTTCAGCAGTGGCCTCTTGTACCACCAGACCTGAAGCACCCTTTCTTTCAACTAAAACAATGTTCTCTTTCATTTTGAGGGCTTCTGGGTGGCCAGGAAATACGACATCTGGAGAAGCTGGGCCTACCAGTACTCTCTCCTCCTTCAGTATCATACTATCAGATCCTGGGGCATGATCCACAACATATATGGTCTGCATGTTTGGATCTAAGGGCTGTTCCGTAACCAGAATAGCATTATGAACCTGAGGTCCAACAACATATCGAGTGGTCTGTAACACAGGGGTGGTGGTGTAGTACACCGGCTGCTGTATGATGTATGGTTGACAAGGTAGGGTCGCTACATAGCTGCCATTCACAATCTTCTCTGCAGGGCTCAATGGAGTTGGTGTGTGCTGCTCAGCAACAATGATGTGCTTCACTTCACTCACAGACACTTCAGTGTCAATTTGAGGCCGACTGCAGATCTCAGCCAGAGTCACGAAATTGGGGTCCAAGTCGTCCAGGAAGCTGAGATCATTGTCCACCTCGGTGATGCTGCAGCATCCTACTGATCCCACAGGTGAGTTACCACCTTCGTAACTGAATGCTAAAAAGCTGTCATTTTGGGCTTCGCCATGTGCTACACAATTTGCCTTCTGCAAAATATTGAGAAAATACAGCAGTTAAAATTCCAAGCTTTGTCTAGATATAGCTGTTTCTAATATTGGCACCATATATTTATTTAAGCTTATGATATTGTCTGGAAAATGGTTATGCAAATAACCATATTGCAAAATCAAATGCTGGATTTATTTGGCTTTCAAAAAGATATTCACAGATTTATTTTTAAGAATCTGTTGTGAGAGCACTGCTTTTAGAAATGTATGTAACTTGTCACAAAATACAAAATAACATGCTGTATATGATAGACCTGTAAGCTATAAAATATGTGGAGTTACTGACCTGTGAGTAGTACTGGTTAAGGAACACATTAGAGAGGGCTACTTCGTCAAATGCATCTCCATAATGGTTTGAAATCTCAGAGTAAAGGAAACTTCCAGATCCATATTTTTGGTCCATCACCCCTCTCTGAACTCCATAATCAGTCTCAATCATTCCTTTTTTCATGGAATCGTACCATCCCTGGTTATGGATGCCATACACCTTATTATCTGTGGTGACCAACTCATGAGTATCTTTTGATATCAGGTCAGGAACACTGAACAGTGGGAGTTCCTTTAAAAACAAAGACAGTTCATTCTGTTCAAAACTTGTCTGCACACTTTGGAAACCACAGACAAAATTTAGAAATATTTGATACTTTTGAGACATCAGTGTTGTGCCCAGTTACCTTGTCATCCCCCACTTGCTCTGTATGGTATGGAATCAAATATTCTTTAGCGCTAAATGGCAAATCCCCTAGAATCCCATCACTGGCATGCCCACAGGTACAAAACAGCAACAAGAGTAGTGCGACTGAGGACACAGTGAAGAAGGAAATTTCAAATGTAAACACCAATCTGAAACAAAGGCAGACTTCTTTTATATAGAAGAATAAAAACCTTAAGTTGTGAAAAATCTCTTTTTTCAGAACATGCAAAAGTGAAAATATCAAGCATCATTCAAAGACTTGGTGTCATAACTAGAGGTTATTGGGGGTTATTTTTTGCATCGATTAAATAATATACAGGCTGAGGATTCTCCTTCTGGACTTTATCGATTGTTTCTACATCCCCTGAATTCTCCTAGTCAAGTCTACAATGTCTCAATAACGTTTGCAATGTTTCCATAGAAGAATCTTACTCACGCAGTAGAAGCAGGGCTCCTAGAATAAGTGCCCCTACTCCAGACATGGATAACTTAGCAGAGGATGCTCGAGCTCCACGGATATTACAAGATTCCAGTTCAATGCAGGTGCAAACATCCAGACGAAGAATCTGTTTGTCAGGACAGGCCAGACCTTGCTTGTCTTTTATTTCCATTGTTACCTGCATGGAGCCAGGCCATAGGTTGGC
>JAODJW010000001.1:20563249-20576259 GCA_026777045.1 Hyperopisus bebe
CATTAGGATAGTCATCCATATCAGTTGCAGAGACACTGATGTGGCTAGCATCCAAGCACGTGGACTGGTGGGTACTAATGAGCTGAGGACAGTTATCATTGGTGTCTTCAACCTGGATGGCTATGGTGCCAGTGGCTGTCTTGGATGGATGATCTAAAATAACAAATGTAAACAGAGAAACGTGAAGGTGTGGTATTCAGTGATATTTAAGCTGTGCTCCATCAGGTTCATGAACTAACAACCAAAAAGTCACAATGCCTTGTTCTTAATCACTGCTCTGCCTGGTAGCTTGTATAGTTAATGTAGAGAGTCTTGCCTTGTGTCATGCAAATAACTTTTGCATAGTAAGTTCCGTTTGTAAGGAACTTAGATTCTCTGTCTGGCTGTTTGTTAAGTTTGATCTCTGCTGTCTTTTCATCAATTGAAATCCAGTTGTCAGGATCAAATGCCTTTGCATACCTGTTAATAAAAAAGAGAAATTATAAGTATGTAGATGTTAAATAATAGCATTAAAATCAATGGATTGTATGGAACAATTCTATGTACCTGTAAAAATCAAAGAGTAAATACAATAATGCAGTATATTTTTGTCTTTTGCCTGATTTCACTTTATTTAAATTAAATTAATGATTTTTTTAGTCATATTGTTCACATAAATTCAGGATAGAAAAAGGATAATAATAATAATAATAATAATAGTCATCTCTTATTATGCACATAATGTACTTTTCTCCTAAGACACCTACCTAACATTTTCAGCAACTTTTCCTGTGTCACTATCAATAGCTGGATATTTTGCAATCATGGTGTTTTTAGTGAAATCCTCAGACAGTGGGATCGGCTTCACCTCAGGACTGAAAGATGGCCCATCAGGTAGGTTATTTACTTTGATCTTAATAGTGTAGCTTTTACTGCCGAGTCCAAATCCAACTCCAGCTCCTCCCCCAGCTCCTGTTCCAGCTCCTCCCCCAGTTCCAGCTCCTCCCCCAGTTCCAGCCCCTCCCCAAGTTCCAGCTCCTCCCCCAGTTCCAGCTCCACCTCCTGGTCCAGCTCCTCCCCCAGTTCCAGCTCCACCTCCTGGTCCAGTTCCACCCCCAGATCCAGCCCCACCTCCTGCCACTGCCCCAGATCCTGCTCCAGCGAGATCATGGAAAGGTGCCACATTTCCAACAGCAACTCCTAGCTCAAGATCTTTGACTTTCTCATAATCCAGTGGCTTAAGAATAACAAAAGCACAAGATGTTATAGGAAGAATAGATCACACAAGAAATTTGTTACATGACTGAGGAATGTACACACACAGAAATACCTTATTAAGCATTAAAATTCCCTCATTGGTCTTGGGATCTGTTACAATACTGAAGACGTTATCCTCATTTCCAGAAATGATCTTGAAATCAGCCAGCCAGTTGTCAGTATTCTCTAGATCCTTATCTAAGGCTTTCATTCTCAACACTTCTATGTTGGCTGTGTTCTCGTCAATGCTGCCTTCATACTGGAGCGAAGAGAGGATTCAGATACAATTCAATCAGAAACACACACAATGAAGAACTGTTTAAATCAGAAGTAAATCGTTTTACCGTGTCCTTTTCCAAGATGGGTACGTTGTCATTAATATCAAGGATCTTCACCTCCACTGTTCCTGTCCCAGTGTTGCCATTTATATCCCCATTCAAATCTGCACCTTGTACAGTTAAAATATAGGAACTGTGTGTCTGGGGAGATGGAAAATGATGTTGAGTATCTGTAGACATGCTTTTTTGTTGTCCTTCGTTGATTCTGTATTATTGACTTTACAAACAAGGGCTTAGATTCAATATATCTGTTTACATAATTTCTAATGAAATACTTTCTTTTCATATTATGGATTTTTATAGTGTTACAGACTAACAACAAAAGAACATAGTCAAAATTACCTCTCGATCTAGGTAAGGTTCTTTAACTAAAAGATTTCCTGTTTTTTTATCTATATGAAACATTTGTCCTGCTGGCTCCTGTTGGATGATACTGTAGGAAATCTGGGAATTAGGATTTCCTTCTTCATCTGCATCCGTGCCAGTTATTTTCATGACAAAGGTACCTTTAAAGTCCGAAGAGAGTTATATGTCAACGCAAATGTTTAGAAATACCTATAAATCAGTTGCACTTCCATTCAAGAGATAATGCAATATGGTAATGAAAAACTATGAAAACCTACCTGCTGCACTTGATTCATTGACAGATCCTGACAATTTTTCAAATATGGGGGTGTTATCATTTTCATCCTCAACTTGAATTTTCAGGTCTATGTTCTTTTCCGCCAACGATCCATTTAGGTACGTGGCAGTACCTACCAGCTAAGAGGAAATGATTTGATCACTAGCATTGAAAGTCACAAGGCAATAATGCACAATGTAATAATATTCAGTAATCACACTTACATTATATACAGGAATTTCTTCCCTGTCTAATATTCCATTAATTCTTATAAACCCAGATGTTTTGTTGACGGTAAACAGATTGTAAGGCTTCTGGTCAGCCCCAACTCCTTTCAAAGAATAAATCAGCTGGATGTTGATTTCTCGATCGGATTGAATCTACAAAAAGATAAGATAAAATAAGATGAGTAAATGTATAGATAACGAATAATAAAATGATACTGAGAGGAGTGTCCAGTGCAGAATGTTCACTTCTATTATTTGACAAATGATCAAAATGCAGTCAAAACAAAGTAGAAGATCTATGCAATACAAATAGCCTTCAGTTATTCAGGCTTTGCTTTAAGTGCTTTTAAAACATTTTCTAGATAATTTTCCTCTGTATAAATGGTTTCTAATGCTGAGAGACCAATAGAAATATGCAGTGCATTACAATGACTTCGAGGCTAGGTTCTCGACCGTGTGACCATTGGATATCGGTAAAATGCACCAACATTATTTTCAGCGGCGACCAAAAAGGGCTCCTCAGTGTGTCTAAAGCGGGACACTTTCGATTGTTCAGATATTGGACAAAAGGTGGTGGTGTCTTAGACACCCTAAACAGCTCCTGATGTGTCCGAAACAAAGTGATCCGACAAAACAGAAGGATTCTACCAGCTTACTTTGGCGATAAACTCCTCTTTTGTGTAGTCCTTATTTTCCTTCAGCTTTCTTGGGGGAATGATCCATTCTCTCTTTCTTCTTTGGGCTTCCACCTCAACCTTAAAGACCTGTACATAGGGAAAATAAATGCATCACAAGGCCATCCTGGCTTATCATTAACATGCAGGTGATGGAAAAAAAGTCAGTGATGAAGGGTACAACAGAATCACCCTTCTTGTGATTTCTGCAGACCCCTTTTGCCCCTATAAATTAAGAATCTGAACCACTGCTTAATCTTCCAGTTATTACTTGCTAGCTTAACTAATATTATGTAATTTAGTATTCATGAACTTTAATTATATTTTCATCTTCCATTATCTGAATTGAATTAAATTAAATATTTGTAGTGCAAGTAAGAGCTGTCTTGACAGTCAGTGATGCGTGCATTATGAAAGCCTCATTCCTGTACAAGCAACCTTCACATTAGCTACCTGAAATTATACCGAGGTATTATGTGTTTGTAATGCTTACGTGTCCATAAGAATATGCCGATGCAGCACATAGCTTTTCAAAATGTAATTACATTTAAAATTTTAATTCAATTCTCTTCAAAGACAAAAACCATTCCCATGACCTTGAAATGGACACGTTGCTGGAAAACAAATGGAAGCATAGATGGTTCGACGAAGGTATTACTCAGATATTATCTGTTATTTAATCAAAACCATGCTTCTAAAAATTCAGTAACTCCCAGTCAACAGTAACAACCAAACAAGGTTCTTCTGAAATATAATATTTATTCTGAAGAAGTTAAGCAAAGGTTGGTTAATACCCAAAAGTTACCATCCCTGCATTCTTTTAGAGGCAAATAGACAACATCTTGTGCAACAACCTTATAATTACACCTTCTGTGACAAATATATTTGTAGTACTAATTAGCAAGTCAAATTCAACCAAAGCATATTTCTTAAAATTATTACTTCAAGCATTTTCACATTAGCATGAATTGTCATATCATCCATCCATCCATCCATCCATCCATCCATTCATCCATGCATCTTCTTGGCGATCACAGTTACAGTCATGGTATGACCTGCAGCCTATCTCGGGTATCACAGGGCACAAAGCTGGGGACAGGATGCTATTCCATCGCATGTTGTCACAATATATTTCTCAAAATATTCAATGTAGCCGTAACTTTTTTCCATACTCTTACACTCTAAGGCATCCCCTAAAACAAGGTTTTTTCCCCCCCATGCTCTGACCATAATATGGAGACACGTCTTAGCAAAGGCTGGCACTTCTTTAACTTAGAACTGCGAAAACAGAACAGACGCCCAGGCATGTCAGTAATGACGACTCACCGCTGGCAGCAGGAGAAGCAGCAGCACAGTGAGGGGAAGCTGAGCCATGGCAGACAGTGGAGTGTCAGAGATAAACTCGCGCTCCTCATCACGCTACTGCTAATAAACCTGCTCAGAAGGGGGCGGGCCTTCCTGCATGCACATGCCACACCCAGGTCTTCCGGGATTCAGGGACCAAGACCCCCCCCTTGCCCTCCCCACTTCCCCATCCCTCTCTATGAGCAACATTCTACCTTCACAAGGTTCAGAGGGTTGTAATCGGGGGGCTGATTCGTGTATCTGGGGCCTAACATCAGTAGGGACACTCAGGTGTTGCCAATTTAACTAATTGTCCCATTTTTTCCAGGGCGGGGTGGGGTAGGGCCCTGATGTTTGCCGGAGCCAAGGGCTGTAGCTTAGGATGACCTGTATATTAATCCACCCCTGGTTGTAATGCAAAGTATTTAGAGCTGCGCATGGTATAGAGCAGTAGTTCTGGGGTGGCGATGGTAAAAGGTGTCAACCGACGGGTCGGGTGGGGGGGAAACGACACTCCCTGTGAGCCAACAGCAGAGAAACATAGATGTAATAAATCAAGGAAATGAAACAGGCTCTGTCTGGAATATTGCCCAAAAAATGTGATGTTTCAAATATCAGCTCTGCATACAAGACTGCATAAAAAAACTTCTAGTAGTCAATTAAACATAAATACATAAATAACTAAAAGCGCAGATGTTGGCAGGGGAATTTGTATGACAGGCTAAGATTGATATAGAAATAACCTTCCAGTTCAGTATTTTTCTGGGACTTTTAACTAAGCTCTGTAGATGATTGTGCAAGTTTGATCAGTTATATCTTTTCCCTGAATGGAATTCTAGTCCTTGCTGCCCACCCAAGCAAAGTGCAATCTTTGCACTGAATGTGTGTATTTCTGCAAACAACAAATTATTTTTTAGAATAATTTTCACATGCTTTAGTTGCAGAATATGTAATACAGAATACCATAGTACCTTAGCTAGTATGTAGCACTCTCACATGCATCGGACACAGGGGACGAAAGGGACGTGTTCCCCCCAATACTGGCAAACTGCCCCCCTTCCATAAAGAAAAAAAAATAATAGAGTGATCCTTATTTTTTATACTGAATCCATGCATTACTGGGGCCAGTTCGCTGCGCATGCACTTTCAGACACTCTGTTGATTCTGCCAAGGGGGGGGGGGGGTTGGCACCCCTACAAAGTGCTGATCCCCCTGAATCTGTCATGGTATCCATGCTCCTCTGACACCCTACATACAACTAACGAAAATTGTAATCCTGTATCAGACAAACTCATTTTATCATATGGATCAGTTTTTAGTTATGTTTAGTAGTGAAGATGTCCCCTAAACAGTGTTAGTCTTATTTTAAATGATGAAATCTTAATTTTTCAGAAATTATTTAAAAATCTTTCTTCTGTTGCCTTCTTTCATGATGTGACTATTGCAATGACATGATATACGCCGCCTACCTCCCTCGCCCCACCGTCAGGACAAATTCGGTCACCACCCAACGTCAAATGTCTTCCAACGCCACTAAACATCTTAACATCCTCATTGTGACTCTGTAATTACTTATAAAACTTATTTTTAGTGTCTTTTTAAAATAAATTTAGAGACTTAAACCATTCCCATGATGCTGACATGGATATGTTATGTTTCTGGAAAGCAAATGGAACTTTAGATGGATTGATGAAGGTTTTACTTCTTGATGAAGGTTTTACTAATTGTTATAGTTTTTCTCAGGGTATGTGGGAGGCCTTTTTTCCAGGTTCAAGGTCATCATCAAGGCTGCTTAGATGATATATTTACTTGAATCCCTTCATGCTGACTATCAGATAATAGCACCTGAACTGAAGGTGACAATAAATACCAGCTAAACACCAAGGCTATGTGGATCATATCCTGATTTTCTGTGTACATGTGTTGATTTTCTCCACATTCTTCCTGTGTTTCAGTGGGTTCCTACAATCCCAGTAGTGCTATAAAACAGTCTTTGGCATTTATGTTTCCCTGGGTGGACTCTAACTGGAATGAATGATCTTGGATCTTTGGGTGTAGCCAAAGGGTTGTTCTGCTTTTTGATTCAGCTCTACAAGAATGTCAGGACAGCAGGTGTAGTGGTGGTATGAGTCCAGGCCCTGTTGCTGTATCTATGAGTAAACCTAACATTGCTGAGTACAAATGTGGAAAATGGCTGAAGTACTGAAGCTTCTGGCCACGCAATAAAGTAAGAGTCAGGAATTGTGGGTGTATTTACACGAATCACATACGATACAAACGTCTTTGAAACATCCGGATTAGGCAGTAAGGTACTAATTCAAAGAGAAATCCCTGTTTTCAGAGTCTTCTGCTTGTAGTCCTCAAATGCTGGGGCGTTGGTGTTTACGTTGTCTATCCACCTGAGGTGTAACAGAACAAGGCAATTTATCTGTCTGAACCATTTAACTCACTGGTGACTGCACACTAAAAGCTGTTTTCACCACCTTTCAAGACAACAATTACTTCATTATTGAATGTTGTGAAATTTTGCTTCTGGGATTCTTTCTGGGATGGTGTGAATTTCTGCTTCATTTACTAATTAAAAAAATACATTAATACTGCGTCTGTTTCAGTTTTGAGAGTATTTCGTAGCATAAACTTTATAATTCTTTTATTTTTTATCTCTGTAACCAGTGTGCTCATTTTTTGCAACTACACTCCAATAAAATGCTCTTTTGTGCTGTGATGCCAGCACATACAGAGTAACCGAGTTAGCTGACCTCTTTTTCTCCTGCTTAAAGATTTATCTGCCATGTCTCTGCCTGCCTTTAGATCAAATGGGGCCATACAGACTGACGCTTGCAAGGTGGGACATGAGCCTACACCGGCTGAAGCTTGCTAGAATGAGTATTACCTTATACTGGCTGAAACTGGCTAAGAATGACATTAGTCTGTATGGACTGAAGCTTATAGTAATGGACATTACTTTGTAGAGTAAATCAATGTTGTTATGACTGTCCTCATCTGAAATATCATCCAAAACATGACTACCTGTGCTATGCCTTACAGAGCTGAATATTTTAAACTTGGATTAAAATGTATTTGATTTTAAGTAAAGTGACACCACATCATGTTCTAAAACTTTACTGAATGTTAAGAAAAAATACAATGCATTTAACAAATTGTCTTTCACCACTACAAAATCACCAGAAACAAATTTGCAATACACCAAAAGTGAAAATAACAATTTGCATAATCCCCTAAAACAGCAATGAGACAATTTAATGATTAAATATAAAGGATTTACAGGGGCGGATTAATGAGCAGGCTTGCCTTGGCTACAGCCTAGGGACCCAGAATGATTGAAGGGCCCCACCGGCATCTAGTTTTTATTTATTTTTTAATTGCTATTTTTTAAAAGTGATTAGTTATTGATCACTTATTTGTTTGGAAGCTGATAATTGGTGTGTGAGCTCATGGAGAAAAACATTCTAATAGTAAGAACTCTTGTATTTTCTTTTGGAATTTGCCCTTCTCTGTAAAGTCATCCATGGTCTATGCTATCTATGGTAAATGTGTCTTGAGTGCACATTGTGGACATGCATTGGATCCGAGTGTAATGTTGTGATGTTACTGCTATTGAGATGCATTTATTCTCTGTTACACTCCTTCTAGTTGCTACATATGACTGATGTGAAAGTGTAAGCTTGCCAGTTTGTTGGTATGATTACTCTTGTTACTGTAGATACAACAACACATTCTCTTTGATTTGTAGAAATTATTTTATAGTTACTAATATTTAATAGTTTTATGGTTAATTGTTGTATCATTTTGGGGAATGGGGACAGCAGAGGGGCCTATGGAAAGTAGCCTAGGGGCCCCTGAACTCATTAATCCGCCACTGATAACATTCATTATATATTGTGCTTGTTTACTACACCACACATGGCAGTTGGAGGAAATCACTTAACGACAAGTATTTCTGGAAACTTGCAGATTTCACTTAGCTGTGACAAGCTATTATAAAGTTAATGATGTTATGAATGTAAGCTTACTTAGAAGTGCATTGCTAAGAAAGCAATAAACAGGAAATAGTGCTTCGAACAGCTCATTAATAGTTTATAATTGATTCACAAATTCAAGCTTTGTCAAGCATCCCAGAAGAGATGTGACTGAAGGAATTCGTTCATACCCAATAATAATAATAATAATAATAATAATAATAATAATAATAATAATAATAATAATAATAACCACTAGTGTTTTTATTATTGTTGTTATTATATACAAAATTATAAGTGATTTTAATTCCTACCCACTATATAAAGTATGAGAAATATAGGAAGTTTACCATTCATCAGGAAATGAAAGAAGATAATAGCAATGAAAGAAACCTTATGCATTCAATGACAGCCACACATATATTTACAAAAGGAGCAATGCAGAAAGATCTGTGCTCTACTCTTGATTTTTGTTTTTAAAGGCTGTGATTTGCTATTTAATGTTATGGATCTGTATGCATGTGTAGATATCACCAAGATGGTAAGGATGGATGTTTGTGTTTACCGGGTAACCCTGCCTTAATGATCGGAGGGCCCTATTACTACCTTCTGCCCCCTCATTGCCATGCTTTTGGGAGCTGGAGGAGCAGTCATCACAAACATGGTCTGCATGTTAGAAGGGCCTTGGTTTGAGCCGGCAGGAACCTCTTGTACCACTGGACCGGAAGGACCCTTCCTCTCAATCAAAACAATGTTCTCTTTCCTTCTAAAGGTTCCCAGGTGCTCAGGAAATGCAACATCCTGAGCAGGTGGGCCTACCAGTAGTCTGTCATCCTTTAATATCACACAATCAGACCTTGGAGCACCATTCACTACATACATGGTCTGCATATTTGGAACTGAGGGCTGTTCAGAGACCAGAATAGTATTATGAACCTGAGGTTCAACTACATACATAGGGGTGGTGGTGTAGTACACAGGCTGCTGAATGATGTATGGTTGAGGAGGCAGAGTTGCTACATAGCTGGTATTGACAGTCTTTTCAACAGGACTTGATGGGGCTGATCTTGCTGCCATGTGTTGCTCAACAGTAGTGTTCATCATGCTTTCTCTGTTGATTTTGGTTTCTGCTGACATCATGCTCTGTTTAACGATGGACTTCACCTCACTGACAGACTCTGCAATTTCGGTTTGAGGGCGTCTGCAGATCTCAGCCAGGGTCATGAACTTGGGGTCCAAGTCGTCCAGGAAGCTGAAGTCATTGTCCACCTCGGTGATGCTGCAACATCCTACTGATCCTTCAGGTGAGTCACCACCTTCGTAACTGTACCCTAAAAAGGTTTCATTTGGGACTTCGCCGCCTGCTGCCTGTTTTGCTTTCTACAAAATATTAAAATACCCACATTATATGACGATAACAAATTAAATTAGTTAGAAAGTGTAAAATAGACAGACATCACAATCCTTTTTTTACTATCACTATGTGGTGCTGCTTCAGTTTTAGAACAATCACTTCCAATTTTTTACTCTAACAATGTGCCTGCAATGTCTGAAAAAGATCCGTACAATACTTTTAGAGTTACTGTGTTCACAAGACCAAATGTCTTATACAGCTGCTGATTCCTTCCTTTGCTGCCACATAGTGCTGCTGCTTAATCTTTTGGCTAATTTGTGAGAAAATGAAACCAGGTGTATTTTTTGTTAAGTTGTAATAAGATCCATCCAATACTTTTTGACTTATCACATTCATAATGTAAAATGTCATCTACTTTCATCATTCCTTTTACTGAGTGGCATCACTTCAGTTTTGGGACAAATTGTCTCAAAATTTAATCAGCTCCACTTTGGGGCTCATACAATGACATACAATGTCTGTGGAAAGTTTAAGATCTTTTTTGGGCATCACTATGTGCTGTTGTCTCTTTCAAAACTTAACCAATTTTAGTTCCTCACCAGTACCCGGCAAAGATTTAAAAAAATGCATCAAACAGTTTTTGAATTATTGGCTTGCATACCAAAGTGTCTACAGTGGCAATGGAAGTGGAGACAATGTCAGACCAATGCTAAAACCATATGTATTCCATGAAGGCCGAAGGAAGACAATTAGCAGTGTACAAACATTAAGTGACTATTGCTGCTCCGGTGAGAACCTTTAGCTTTGAGCTGTACATTTAAATAATTAAATAATTTGGAGCAGCAGAATAAGTATATAAACCTGAATGAGAGGAGTCACGTACCTGTGAGAAGTACTCTTCAAGGAATATTTCAGGTAGAGCTATTTCATCAAACACATCTTTTTCATGCTCCAGAACCTCAGACTGAAGGACACTTGCAGTCCCATATTCTTGGTCCATCGTGAATCTCTGAATGCCATAGTCAGTCTCCACCTGTCCTTTACTGACGGAGTCGCACCATCCTTGGGTATACATGCCGTTCCTGACACACTCTCTCAGCACAGCAGATTTTGCACTGCATTTCTCTGTGGTGACCAGCTCATGGGTGCCGTTTGACATCAGCGCAGGAGCACTGAGCAAGGGGAGTGCCTTTAAATGGAAAGATCTTTGATTTTGTAAATGACAAAATAAAATATGGGACATTTCACAGCTGTAAATACAATACAACATATGCTGTCACAAAAATTGCATCAACAATACCTATTTGAATATTAATTTCAATATTAGTGGATGAAATATTTGGGAAACTGTATGCTTTAGTGCATTAGGGTGAAGGTTTTTCAGATCTGCAATATGTGAAGAATGATATTATGCCATTAAGTATAAATACGTCCGTCGTGCTGCAATGTGACTGAAAAATCTCACATTCACTAATATTGCATGCTAGAACACATCTATCCAATGGGAAAAACAGGGTTAGGGGAATGCGACTCCAAAACTGAGTGAACTATGGAAAACCAAATGAATTAAATAATAAAAACTGTTCTACCAATGGCCAACAATGTACATGCATTTTAAATAAAAAATAATAATATATTAATAAATTATGTCATAAACATCTCCTGTGGGTCTTAAGAGTCTCATGAGAATTAGCAACGCTTCAAACAAACGTGCCAAATTCAATAATTTAGATTGTAGGGAATCCTGAGTAATGATGGTCAAAACAGCACGTTCCATGAATTATTTACTGTATTTTCTGACTGCACTAGATAGTGGTCTTGGATTACTTTGGGGCATGCTTTGAGCCCTTTTTTGAACAGAGTGCACCATCAAGTGGCATCAGAAAATACAGCAAATGGTTCATGAAGCATTGTTTTGGTCATCATTAGTCGGCATAGTAAGCCACAGCTACCATATATCAAGGCATGCATATAGCACAAAAACAATGGATTACAGGACATGGAGAGGTACAGAAAGTAGCATGGCTACAGTCTACGAAAAGCAAATCTACATGAATTAAAAAACATTGCTGTGTTTTTATATGATAATTTGTCAGATATTTTTAGTTTTTTAGAATCTAAGACTTTGACTTGTGCAGTGTATGGATGTAAAAAAGGTTGCTTCTTTTAGATTAGAAAACCGGTTCAACTGATTCACTGAAAAGAACGGGTTCAACAGATTGGTTCTTTCATGAATATGACATTACTTTTGACATCACTATTGTCTATTTGGATAGTTGTTTTTGCGTGCAAGTAGTGTTTCTAGCATATTGCATTGCATTGTAGTTCATGCAGTGCTTTTCTCTCCCACTGAAAATCGTTGAAATACAAATGCTATTCCGCGTTGTATTGAACTTGGGTGATAATATGTCAATCTTGTTAGAACAGATTTGCAGTGTAATATCATACATTGTAGTAGACTGGTTGTACTGTCTTGTCTTAATGAATGCAAAAAATTATCATAATAATACAATATGTGCAGTGGAATGTACGTCATATAACCACACAATGAGAGTATGCAATATTGTACTTAAACATAAATACTGGTTACCTTGTCTTCGCCCACTCCCTCTGTGTGGTATGGAATCATATATTCTTTTGTGTCAAAGGGAATGTCAGTAAAATCACCCACAATCCCATCTGCAGCAGAACCGCAGGTGCAGAACAGCAACAAGAGAGGAATGACTGGAGAGAAAGATTTACATTTACGTATTTAGTAGATGCTTTTGTCCAAAGTAACGTACAAATGTGGCAAATAGCACATTGTAAATGTGTGCTGTCGACGAGTCAATTAGACTGTAGCTAGACTGTTTTTCAAATGAATGCCCTGCCATTTTCATAATTCATAATTTCATAATATCATTTACAAGGATGGATGGGAAAATAATCTCCTTTTGGTCTTAATGAGCTTATTGACTCTGCCTCCCAAGCGATATCCTGGTGACGTCTACAGGTTTCATAGTGTCTTCATAAAAGAATCTTACTCACGTAGCAATGCCAAGGCCCCAAGGAACAGAATCCCTATTCCAGGTGCAGAAAACTTAGCAGAGGACTTCTTTGCTTCAAGAACATCACAAGACCTCATTTTGGTGCAGGTGCAAACCTCCAGGTGAAGAACTTGTTTGTCAGGACAGGCCAGACCTTGCTTGTCTTTTATTTCCATTGTTACCTGCATGGAGCCAGGCCATAGGTTGGC
>JAODJW010000001.1:20601202-20611885 GCA_026777045.1 Hyperopisus bebe
TATTCTACAGTATACCTTGAATATCAGAAGTCTTGGCTTGGGTGCACCACTCATCTTTGTGTCGGTAACCTGCTTGATCAATGCGCATTGCTGTAGCTGTCTTTGTGCCATGGAATTTCACGTTGCCGACTGAGAAAGTCAGTAGCACCAGTGCTAACACTGGTTTTTATAACGGATTATTATTTCTTTGATTGTGTTACGACAAGCAGCATTTTGTTGCCCAAATGGGAGAATAATATGATCATAGACTTTAATAGAGACCTATAATATTCTTTCGTGGTTTTAAACAACATGAGAGTTTAAATCGAGTGATTGCACAGAATCCCAGAATAGTCTCACAGTCTAATAGTCTAATAGCGTCTCACAGGGAAGCTGATGTTACCCGGTTTATTTTGTTTTAAAAATTATCAGATGGAGGCATGCATATGATAAAAATATTGTAATTTGCAATATTTGTTTATTTTATTGAAGGCTTATACCTTAAAGTCTCAAGATCTCTCATGGTATAAAGTGTCCTTTCAGTGGTGGTCAGGCTACTCGTCTTAGAGCCATTTGCGAAATTTAAAATTTTACATCAAAACTTGGGGCAAAATTAAATAGTGTTTTGATCCTTCTGTATAATAAGTACACGCGGTATACCCCATTAATAACCAAGGTGTGTGACTAAGAAAAGTAAAAAAAATGTTTAGTTTAACATCTTATAATACAATGCCCTCTCTTATTCCCTAACGATGTTGTAGCCGTCATGTCATGACATCATAGCGCAATGCATTTCTTACGTGTTTATGGTGATGCTAGTGTAAAACATACTGTGCTGTCAGCCGTATAAAAGTATAGTACATAGAATTATGTACAGTGCATAATACTTGATAATGATAATAAATAACTGTGTTACTGGTTTATGTGGGAGAGGGCGATAAAATGATCATTTTAGCGATAATTATCACAATACAATTTCCCTTGAAATTGATATGCCACATGCTCAATATGATTCTGATATCATTTAAGACTAAATTTCACAGGCAACACGCTTTCCATCAAAAAATGGCATCACTTTCTGTGTGAACACAGTTGTGAAAACGGGGGATTTATTGAACAAATAAGAGAATGCAATAGGATAGGCAGGCAGACGACAGAAAAAACCGTCAAAACAACAGGGCAACACACTAGGGGAGGTTAAGTCCAAAGCAACCCATTCAATAAGAGTAATCCAGCAAAATCCAAAAGGAAAGTGCATAGTAAAATTCACTCTATGAAAGATCCCAACAGTAATAGTCCACAGAAAATTTAAAAAAAACAATTATGAACGCTTTACTTCCAGATGGTGGGGAAAACCTCAAATTAATCGCATTTTCTTGCAATCCTCATGATGATGTTAAGTAAACTTGAAGCCTTAATCCAAGCAAACTCACAAAACATCTTTAATAGAGATTTTATAAAAATCGTATAAAAAATGGATCATGAAAACGCTACTCACTTTATCTTCGCCTTGGCCCTCAGTATGGTATGCAATCAGATGTTCTTTGGTGGCAAATGGCATCTCAGTGAAGCCCCCTCCCATGCCGCTGAATGCTCCGGCCCCAGCAGCCCCGCAGTTACAGAACAGCAGCAGCAGGGGTATCACTGTGCACATTGAGGTGGGAAGGCAAGCAGACCTTAGTCATTAGGGGGTCGATTCTCCCATGCACTTAAGTCAAAAAAGCACGTAGCTGCACACTTTTTTCACTTAACCATATTCTCTAATCAATTTAACTGCGAGGTTTATGTATACTTAGGTGATTTACGCTCTTCAGGCAGAGAAACACCAAAATATGGGCAAGTCGTATTTAAATGACCCTTAAGCGGATTCTGCCACTGATTAAAGTACACTTAAGTACATTTTTCACTATGTACTCTGGAGGACAATGTTCAGTTACGCGCCTCCACATGGCCAACTGCAATACTGCAGGCTTCAGAAAGCTGAACACGTAACAAAACAAAACTTTATAACATGTACCACACATTTAGAAACAAACGTCACAATTCATGACGCATGTGAATAATTAATATAATCATATTACAGAATTATAATTATAACCCAGGACGGGTTGCAAACCCATTGCAAGCTCAATGATAATAACGGGACAAAATATTGTAGGAAGAGGCACTGCAATAGTAGCCACATATTTATACATACATATCCATCAGCTGCAAAAATTAGGCTTGGAGCCTGTCCCAGGATACCAATCCACCACATTGTGCATACAGACAAAATGGGCGTTTAGAGACTCCAATTAGCCTAACTGCATGCCATCTATGGGTGGAAACACCACAAACCCTGAGCAGAGGTTTCATGCGCAGTGCTGTCCTCAATATGCATAGTACTCTGTGCCTGCAATGATGTCATGAGCGCTGTGGGCTGGTGTCTGACGCATACTCACGCAGCAGCATCAGGAGGCCAAGGAGAAGCAGCCCGATCCCCGCCGGTCCTAGTGCGGAGCTCCTCTTGTCCTTCCTCGCCGCGGCACACAGCTTTTTATCGGTGCATGTGCAAGCTTCCAGTTTTAGTTCTTCATCAGCAGGACAGGAGAGGCCTTGCTGGTCTTTTATGTCAAGGACCACCTTATAGGGACCAGGCCACAGATTCTTCTCAGCTCTCAGGATGACTGTAGTGTCTTTGAGATAAGAAATATGGAAATGAAACAAACAGAATTGTATGTATTTATGTAAAATTTAGCATTAAAGCAAGCATTTGTTAGGAAGGAAAATAAGAGCAAAGGATGAATTTTTGACAACCATGTGCTGTGTGTATTTTGTCACAGAAACAGCAGTTTCTCAAGCTTGGTCCCAAGGATTAATGTCCTAATAATCCTCCTTTAACAAACATCTGAACTCTCTGGAGTTCGTGAACCATGTTTAAAATTCCAGTACAAATATTCACCTGTAAAATATCACAGGGTTCATAACCGTAATCCATTTGGTGGCTAGCTGTCAAGTTGATGATTCATCACTTCTTCGGGGACTGTTGTGATGTTATATTTGAGTTTTTAAAATTTATCTAACATAATTATTTTTACGATCTGCAAATAAGCATCTTTTACAGTGTTTCCCCTAAGTTTACAGCTTTTGGGGGGGGGGGGGCAGATGTACACCGACGGGATTCATGATGTTCATATGTTTCTTTTAATGACAGCAGTCAAAAAAACACAGATATTTTTGTCTGCTTTTCAGGTGGTTGACGCGTCATGTTTCTCTATCCGCTGGTGGGAGTGTGCTCACCTGTGTGTGCACGCGTGTGTCTGTGCGCACGCATCGGGGCGGAACTCCGCCATGCACGATACGGAGAGCAGAGAATTGTGAACGCACGACCATGTACAGACAAAAATGACAAGCTGTTGTGCAGATAAGATAAATAACATAAGGCTATTTAGTTTGTTTAATAAAAGGACAATGTATAGACCTGCTCTATAGGAAAGGTAACCTTAAATGACTTCTGTTGTGATCTGAAGCTATAAATAGAAAATAAAATTAAATAAAATTAACTCGACCTTCAAGGGGGGGCGGGAGGTGCCATTGGGGGTGCGGGGCACCCCCCTAATATAATGGTAGGGCAAACACTGTCTCAGGTATTTATTCAGACATATCAACAGGTGTATGCATTGCCTTCGGTTTACAACTGTTCCTAACGGTGTTTGCAGTATTAATAATAATTTCAGAACAATATGTTTGCGCTGTTGTACTGAAATTGTAGCAAACCAGGAATGCAAAACAGAAATTTGTACAGAATGGGGAATTTTGGGTACCGTTACACCCCTAATGACAATGGTCATAATTCTATGACAAATATCAGTGTTCCATGACAATGGTCAGTTCAACCAATGTGTGGCTACAATACTGGCAATCAAAGGTACTGTCATACACTTCTTGTACCCACAGTCTAAACCTACCAAAGATCCCTGGGGAAAAAATCATTGTATTCAGATGGATACTGGAATGGCCTGCTCACCATTATATCTCTCCAAGGTCCACTCTCCTGTGGTGCCATCGGGTACAACACTGAATTCAAAAGGGGCCCCATTAGGGGCAGCATCTTGATCTTCAGCTGTGGCAAATACAACGCCATCTTCTGTGCACACTGACTGTTCATGACTTATGAGCTTAGGACAGTGGTCATTGAAGTCCTCCACTTGGATGGCAATGGTACCTGTAGCAGTTTTGGATGGCATATCTAAAAAAAAAAAGATCAGCAAACATTTTAAGAGAAACCACTAGATGGCGACAAAATATATATATTATATCAGTGGTGGCTGAAAACATTTAAAGAGATAAGAAGACACTGCATTTTGCTGAGTTACATATAGGTCTTCATATGAATCCACCAGACCAGCAGAGGGCAGGTGTATTGCAACAAACACAAAAAACAAGCTGTGTAGTAGAAATTGGTCAACTTCTCTGAAGTTTAAAGATATTTCCAAGGCTTATGAGGTATTACAGTAATACAGTAAAGTTTTTATTACTCTTATTACTAAACTGTAACAAAAAAATATATCTTGATGTTTTTTAAATATGCACTTGTCATTTTTAAATCCTAGTTTAATCCTGGTTCTGCTGGCAGAAGGCTACACTGAGTAACAGGTTGCTTCCAAGTTCAAAATTTCTAAGACAGCAGTACATAAAAACAAGGTGAAGCAGGAGACACTGGGAACAACCAGAAACCAGCCAGGTAAAGGGCAGAAGCGACTTTTTGATGCCAGAGAACCCTTATCTGACATTTTTTCATGAATCGGAAGATGACATCAAGTGACCTTCAAAAGGAATGGGAAACATTAGGTGCAGGTGTGATGTGCACTGCTAGGACAGGATCATATCAGGCTCCTAGAAGCAGGACTGAAGTCCCTTAAAGCATGGAAGTAGCCCTTGATTAATGAGAAACTAATATTCATAGATGCACACACATAAATTGAGAAATGAGTGAAAAAAGAAATTGCTGCGGTGTGTAACATATACATTATTTTTGTAAACTCCAACCTGGCTCTCTCCAGTTTCTCATTAATGAAGGGCTTCTTCCTTGCTTTATGGGACTGCTTCTAGGAGCCTTGTTACAAACTGTCCTAGCAGTGCACTACACACCACTTGATGTTTCCCGTTCTTTTTGAAGGGCACTTGATGTCATCCTCTGACTCATGAGACACTGGTAGGTAAGTTAACGGTCATCTCTGGCATTAGAAAGTCACTTCTGCTCTCTACCTGGCTGGTTTCTGGTCATTCCCAGTGTCTCCTGCTTCACGTTGTTCTTCTGTACTGCTGTCTTGGAATTTGTTGAGCCTGGAGACATCCTGCCATGTAGCCTGCAGTCAGCAGAACCAAAATGAAACCAGGACTGAACAATGCAGATTTATAAAAAAAATAATAATATAGAATGATCTCAATTTTTTCCAGAGCTGTATATATATATATATATATATACACTATATATACACACACGCACATTCATACTTTCATATGTGTTCACACATTCATATTTCAGTGTTCAAACTTATGGTCAAACTAGTTCATAGTTATCAGTACAGGCTTGATTTAACGGCAGTAACACTGGTCGTATGTCTGCTGTTCATGATCAAGCACTACTAAAGTCATGTACAGCAGGATGCAATACATTATGAGTGTAAATGTTTTTATCTGGTATGTCCACATATTGCGTGACATCAGGACTAATGAAGCAGACAGGTGTCAGAATGCTTGACGACTTGAGCACTTGCCTTGTGACATGCAGAGTACTTTTGCATAGTATGTTCCATTGACTAGGTGTTTAGACTCCCGATCTGGGGCTTTGTTCAGTCGGATGTCACCCGTTTTTTCATCAATTGTAAGCCAGTTGTCAGGATCAGACCCTTTGGCGTATCTGAATGTGCACAATTTCATCCACGTGTTAATAAGGTGCAGTCAATTTCATCAAAAGTGACAAAAGGATTCTAAACAAGACCCTCAAGGTTTACTTTTTAAAATCTGTTTCATAAGGCGCTTTCACACCAAAGTTCAGGAACCTAGTTCCTGGTTCTGAGTTCTTGGACTGTCTCGAATAGGAACTTTTGTAGTTTCTGGCCACTTTGTGTGTTACCTTACCACCGCAAAGGCGTCATAGATGTCATGGAGAGAATAACTTGCACAGGCTGTTTCTGGTTTGCTCCAGTCTTACACACACTCCAATGATGTTGCCTCAAATGAGTTCGCATATTAGGCGTATTTCCGGCAACATATCCAAGTTTGGTATAACAGAGCCCCGTCTTAGTCTAAACTACTGACTCTCTCCAGTGCTGGGAAAATTTATTGGGAAGCCAGAATGTTTCCAAACTACCAATTATGACTGACTCTAACCAGCATTAGCCATAACCAACTCACAGTTAAAATTAAAATGTTTTCTGTGTTGAACATCTGCTTTTGTATTTAGTATTTCCGCCCATGTTAATAAATGTATTTATTTGTTTACTGAACTGAAAATGACCCACTGAACGGTATATGATGTATACACCGTTACGATCCTATAAGCCAATGATGGGGAGTTTTTGCACACCAACCTCACGTTTTCTGCTGGTTTTCGTGTGTCTGCATCAAGAGCTGGATAATGTCCAATCACTTTCTTGGAGTCAAACGTTGTTTTGTCCTCAGAAACGGGGAAGGCTTTTACTTTGGGGGAAAACATGGGGCCCTCTGGCTGGTTCTTCACATTGATCTTCACCGGGTAGGTCTTCATAAACATCGTGCCACCTCCAGCTACACCTGGACCACCTCCCCAAGTACCTCCCCCGGCACCTCCTCCAGCACCTCCCCCGCCTCCTCCAGCACCTCCCCCGCCTCCTCCGGCACCTCCCCCGCCTCCTCCGGCACCTCCCCCACCTCCTCCGGCGCTTGCCCAATCCCCTGAGGTGACATACGGGGCCTTGTTCACCACAGCCAATTTGAGGTCCAAATCTTTGAGTTCTTCATAATCGACAGGCTTAAAGAAAAAACACAAAGGTATTAAATGCCATCCTGTCACAAACATACTGGCACAGAGATGAAGCTTTTCTCACCTTAACCAGTGTTAAAACTCCTTCGTTGGTCTTAGGATCAGTCTCGATGTTGAAGTACCCAGCTTCATTGCCAGAAAGGATTTCAAATTGGGCCAACCAGTTGTCTGTATTTTCTAAATCTTTATCAAACGCTTTAAATCTCATCACCTCCACATTGGCCGTATTTTCATCTATGCTTCCTTGATACTGCAAAGAAAATGTGGACAGATCTAAGCACTGTGCAAACATACATTAGAAAGTCTGGAATCACAAAGCGATCGGACAATATTTACACTGTCCTTCTCCAACGTAGGAAGGTTGTCATTGATGTCAAGGATGTTAACCACGACAGTCCCTGTTCCAGTGAGTCCATTCACTGCACCCATGAGATCTGTACCTTTGACAGTCAGCACATATTTATCTTGCAACTGCAGACAGAAAAAAACAGGTAGCTCATGCTCAAGCAATAGCCCTTAATGTCTTATCATAAGGTCAATTTAACAGCAATGCTGAATATAAAGAATAGGAATGAATCCAAAATATATTACTTCTACAAGCTGAAGTCTGAAACTCCATCAAATAGGAAAATTTCTCAACTTTGCTGCAACCTACAAGTAAACTCCTTTCTTCATAAACGGCATTTGGGCTGATAGGCAGACCCACCTGATTTTTAACTGGGCGTGTCTGTTTATTAGGATGAATGAATATATCTTTTTTTTCATGTCAGAAGTATCACATCCAAAGCATTGTGGAAGAGTCAAACAGAAATCTATACACAACTTGTCCATTTGCTTGCCTACCTCTCTGTCCATAGGTTTTTGAACATAAAGCTTTCCATCATCTTTCATGAAGAACATACCATCTCCTGGTGACTGGTTCAAAATGCTATACTTAATTTGCGAATTTGGATTCCCAGGCTCATCGTCATCTGTGGCGGTTACTGTCATTATGTAAGTACCTATAATGCGAGAGAGGGGAGTTTATTAATTCCACCAATCCTAGTGCATCCAAATCACAACAGGACAATAAAACACCTTGCAATTAAGAAGCTGTTGGAGGAAAACCTTTGGCAGGTGGTTGCTGCTGTGTTGCACTGAAAAAAAATCATGTTGCTTGGCTGTAAAACTCTAAAACAAGAAAACTTAAACTTATTAAATGTAGTCATTCATAAACCTGGCAAAATTATGTAATCTGTTGTGCAAGTTCATAAACATGACCGTCTGGATGGCGATGCGTAATTTAAATGGACAAAGAGAGTAAATGGGAAAAAATAGGGTTAATGACTGGCCTGTTGGACTTGATTCATTGACAGCGCCAGGCTCCATTTTGCCAAATGTAGGATAGCAGTCATTTTGATCCAGAACTTGAATACGCAGGTTGAGATTATTTTCTGCATAATCTCCGTTTCTATACTGTGCAACTCCCTGAAGCTGAAAAGCAACAAACAAACCATAAACAAACAAACAAATAAATAAATAAAACAGGTTTAATGTTACAATTCCAGTCTTAATCTACATATGATTCAATTGTTTTTAATAAGGTGACATATCATGATCAGGTATTGAAATGGGGCTCACATTGTATTCAGGAATTTTTTCTCGGTCCAGAATGCCCGTGATCCGAACATATCCGGTGTCTGAGTCAACAATAAACAAATTCACTGGGTCTTCAGTGGCCCCCTTTCCTCTCAAAGAGTATTTCACAGATGAAGTAAATTCCTCATCAGATCGAATCTGGAAAAACAAAGGTGATTTGTCCATCAAAAACATTCAGGAAAGAAAAACTATTTAAATTAGTTTATCATTAAAAAGAAGGAAATTTGAATTTCATTGTTATTGTTTTTTCTCAATTGCTTTGGCACATTTCTCAAATGACAATTACAGTTTACAAAACAGCTAGTGTGATACGGTATAATGTCACTTCTGCACAGAAGTACATCATTTCTCATTACTTCACACACATTTCCAAATGTTTTAGTACATGTATGCAAATGGTCTTGTACAATTGTCATCACCTGGCACAATTATCAGCTGCTTTAGTCTTGGATTATGGAGTTCCCCATTGTAATAATTATACACCCAAAACTATATATGTATGTGATCGTTATTTAAGCCACCACATGCAAAACAGTTGACCAAACTTTCAAAATGAAAATAAATCAAATTCCATAAATTGCAGTGACAATGCATTGCTGTATTTTTGTTTCCCACAGTACCTTTTTTTTACCATTTTATTGGTGTTGTATTTCTGTTTTGCTGTTTTTGTTTTATACCGTGCTGTGTGACTTTTCTGTTTGCTATTGTACTGTGTTTTGAAATGTGAAAAAAGTTACAATTGCATGCAAATGTTTTCTCTTGCCAGTGAATGTGACATGCTTTAATGGAGAGCCTTGCAATGGTAAAACTGCTGGTGTTTCTTAGATGAATGAGTATCAGTTTGCTAAAAATAATGACCATTCAGTGACAGTGAGAAAGTTATCATTTAGAATCATGGAGCACAGAAGCGAACTTTTTGACAAAATATCTAAGCATTTTGACTCTCATGGTTAAACTGATGCTGAAGGCACTTTTCATTTTTGTGGTATTAACTAATTCATTGACATAATTACAGTATATACTTTTGAAACATGAGTTAATTGCCTGGTTGAGTTATGGCCTTTTGCAATTAAACCAGTGTTGTGTTATATGCATAAACTGTTTTGAGAATTGCTCTTATAGTTGTAACAATGTTAAGTATGCTTCAGGAAATGTGCCAAATTTGAGAAACACTGTAAATGCTTTAATGCAAAATGATTCAAAAAAAAGAAGATGGGTGATGGTAGTGAAATGAGTCCGCAACCAAACTCTCCAAAAATTTCATTCTTCTTAAGGGAACTCTATACATAGTGAACAGTATGGCCATTACATTAATTAAATCAATAGACTAATATGTCCAGCTGATTTACAAATAAGGTAATTGTGATAACACATAAAAATAATATGATATATTAGATAGATAGATAGATAGATAGATAGATAGATAGATAGATAGATAGATAGATAGATAATGTGTGTGTGTTCAGTAACTGTTCTTATTCAAAATCTCACCACCTTCTCACTTTACATCCATCACCCAACTGACTGGTCTTAAAAATCTGAAATTATAATGAAACAAAAATATTACCCTGGCAATGTACTCCCTGTTGGTATAGTCCACATTTTCTTCCAGCTTTTGGGGGGGGATTATCCATTCTCTTTTCTGTCTTTGCAGATGTGCATCTGCTTCAAATTTGGAAACCTTAAAAAAAGACAGATTACATATTTTCAACGTGAAAGAATGTTATTTTGCACAGCTGGCTCAATTACTGTATAAAACCGCAATAATTATACACAACTCATAAAACGCTGCCTGAAGTCTTCCGTTTACTTTTGGACAAAGAGCAGAAACAACACTCCCGAACATACAGTCACTGGGTTATTACACCATGTTCCAAATTATTATGCAAATTGTATTTAAGTATCATAAAAACTAAATATTTTGTTTTTCAGTTAAACTCTTGGATGGTATTGTGTCTCAGGGCTCTTTGGATCACTCAAATGAATCTCAGACACCTGTGATAATTAGTTTGCCAGGTGAGCACAATTAAAGGAAAAACTACTAAAGAAGGATGTTCCAC
>JAODJW010000001.1:20616629-20630958 GCA_026777045.1 Hyperopisus bebe
TATATACGGTGGAATGGTTTTCAAAAAGTTAATAATTCACGCTTAACTGTATCTTAGGTAAAATAACGGAAAGTGGTATGGATCGTTTTTTTAAGACAGATTTGATAACGCAACACCTACTGTGATGAAAATGTGAAACAACGAAGGCAGGGTAAGATAAAACTTTATTTATCCCGAAAGAAATTGTTGTGCCAAGGCATTAACATCACAAATATACTTATTAAATACACAGGCATATACAATAACTTTCTACTTAGGTTTTTGGGGCTCTTATAACTCTGTACTTTACTGTCGTGCACAATCAGCTACACGCGATTAGAACAAAGAACCGGATAGACCTACTTTAGACACCTGGAACGTCCCACCCTGTCCTGGCGACCTGAACCTTTTCGCTGCAGGAATTTAAAGGGACAGAATATTCTGGTTAGTTTACACGTCTGACAGGGAGCGACGCTGACCTAAGCCCAAAACACCAAGTTAAATGAGTTGTAGGAAGGACACAGACACGATTGCCGTGCGCTGTTTGTATATATTTTTGCGTTTAGCCATGAAGATCTAATGCGCTCCGAACCGGGCAGTGTTCCATTGGGTGTGTATAGGTGTGGTCGATCCGTTTGCTATTATTGCCGTGAGTCGTGTTGTCCCCGCATGCAGGTAAAGGGTGTGACACAGCGATGAGTCGTCGGGCGTGTCCACGGTGTGTCTGCAGCGAGAGACTACTTTCGTTTGATTGCCGCTCGGGAACCGGTGCGACTTGAAACTCCCTACGCGATGACAGCAACACACACACACGCGCGCGCATGTCTTTGTGGGGACTTACATTCATTTCTATGGGGAAATGACTCATCCAAAAATGACGACCTTAACCCCAGCCCCTTCAGGCATTTTTAGTTTATTGATTGCATTCACTTAAAAATGGCTTATATTGTGGGAAACTGAAAAGTGCCCACATAAGCTAAAAAGTAACAGCTGTCACCACATTGTGGGGACAACTGCGAAATGATTGACTTGTCTATATGAAATAAGATAAAATTAATCATCTTGAAGCGGGCAATACAAGAACACACAGACACACACACATACTTGGCTGTGTTTTGTTTTGTTAAGCAGACTGGTTAGCAGGCAAAGTAAATTCGGAAAGGTTTGGAGCGTGCCCGAGCGCACACGCTTACGCTACACAACGGGAATGCAGGTTTTCAAGAACGATTATTTCCCATAACTTAACACGAACGCTTTGCCATTTCTGTCTACATTTAAGTTTTCCTTTGATATAATGCAAATAACATATGTTATAATTAAGTTAATTATCATAATTAGTTTATTATTATGTTAATGTGTTATTAATATACCATTACATAGCTTAATGTATTTTGTTGTGGGTATGAATTAGGTTCATATACACAGATACTACTTGGGGAACCCCCTGAACCCAAACAAAAAATGTAAGACTTCATTTCCGTACTGGTCTTTAACCAGACACATCTCGAACCTGGGGCATTGTGGGAAAAAGCCCCAAGTGCATCAGAACGAGACCCGAATGAATTGTTTAATTCAAAGGATTTTTGATTAACCCTGCTATCTTCTTAACAACCATCGGACGGATTATATCTCTGGGATAAGGCTAGTCTTAAGATCCCAGCAACAACCCCGTGCTTAAACACCAGACTATCCAGTATAAAATAACAATCATACTATAAATCTGTATAATGCAACTGTATTTTCTTAAACTCATGTAACTCATGTAACAACTATTGTATGAGGAGAAAATGATTTAACTGAAAAATATCTGACAGGTTAAGGTTCAAAACTCATCTCATCATTGACTAAAATAAAAATAAGATGAACTAAAAATTGCTGATGCAGGCCATCTATATCCAGGATTTCTAAATGTCCAACTCATAAGGGAGGGTTTGGGCCATGGTCTCTATAAGTACGAAAGAGCAGCCTTCTACATCTTGTCCCGTTTAAATTTTTATAGGAAATCGATATCGTGACGCACCTTTATGTATTTAAGGTCACTAAAAGGGATACACTTTATTGCTATAGACATATTAAGTTGATAGAAAAGTAATCAATTTATTTGTTATGCAGAATCAAACTGGCGACCCAAAATCATGCTTTACAGAATACCGAGTTTATTAACAAGTTTGTACTACTTATGTATTTGCTTTTTAAAAGACACTACCTAGTTTTTCATTTACCACTTTAATGTCCTGCGGAATGTTCCTGAAGTTGTTTATGTAAGTACTGCAGACCAGGCACCCAATACCTACAGAGTTCAAAGGTTACCAACAGCAGCCTGTTACGTCGATCAGCGGGGAACTGCGCACACCTCACCGAGCGATCTCTTTTGGCGGCAGCCCCTGCTGTCCTCGCCTGCTATTGTTAAGGATTGAGTAATGGGGGAAGAGCCTGTTGGACGGAAACCAGATATCCGCCAAGGTCTCGCCAGAGAAGTGATGTTGCCCAGGGCAACAAGCATGATGTTAGCCTAACCTAACCTGCTGGCAGTTTTTTTTTTGGGTGAAGGGTTGAGGCATGTCGCAAAATGTGTGAAGTCACAAAAAGTTTGTAACATTTAAACGTCGCATAACATGGGCTTTCGGTGCTTTGAAAGATGAATCAGGCGTGTGTGTCAGCTGTGTGTAGTTGGTCACCATTTCAACCCTCAGCAGAATAACTACATGCCCTTTGGACCCATGAATAAAGCCCTTAACCCCCCAACGAGCTCCATGGCTGTGGGGTAAATTGCCTGACCTTCTGTTTAGACCCCAAGTGTCACTGTAACCTATGTGTACCTCTAAAAGAGAGTAAAATGGGGTATGTATTGGGGGGGAAGCATCTCAATTTACTTTTATGAAAAAAACATTGTCTCATTCCTTTTATTATATTTTGCAACACAATAAGATTATGAAACACAGTGAAGTATCAATTCAAAATACATGGAAATGAATGGTGCACACTGCAAAGTATTTCAAAACAAAAAACCACTAACACTTCTGCCAAAAGTCTCAAACTGGGGAAGAAGTTTGTCTCTCAAAGGACAAAGATCTGAAGTTCTTTGCAAAGGCAACACTGGGTTGGCTTAAAAATAAACGAAAAGATATCAAAGGCTGTGGCACAGTGGTGCAGTGGTTTGCACTGCTGCCTCACAGCAAGAAGGTCCTGGGTTCAGTCCCTGGGTCAGGTATAGGGCCTTCCTGTATGGAGTTTGCATGGGTTTGTACCAGGGGTTCTGGTTTCCCACCTTAGCCCAAAAGTGTGTGTGTGTGTGTATTAAGTTAGTTGGCCCCGTAAGTGTTAGTTCCTGCCTGCACCTGTTGATCCTGGGATAGGCTCTGGTCCACCCTGTAACTCCAGTTGAGAAGACGTGGTTAGCATTTGGGTCTAAAGGCTTGGCTGTGCAGTGCAGAAATGGGAGGATGGGGAGATGGGGTTAAAGTGGAACAAACCATCATTTACTGGAGGGGTAACCTGCATGGTATTCTGAGCTCACAAGATTATACTTGATGTGCTTTATGTCAGCAATACTGTTATGAAACTTACTTTAAGTATCTCAATAATATTCAACCAACAGCAAAGAATTCAAAGTAAAAAGTGATATTGTGTTGTGCAGCCAGTACACTGTGTGGTAGAATAAGGTATAGCTATGCATAGTTTTTCCACTAAATCCACACCCAGTGCTGGCCTCAGGGAGGGTTGGAACATGGGAGGGGCAGCAATACTGGAGAACCACAAGTGTTCATGGTATAGGAGATGAGTCCAGGAGCAAATATATGACACGGGCACTTAGCAAGGTGAAACAAGTTTTATTTTTTATTTACTTATTTTGCCAGACACATTTATCCAACGTACCAGGGTTGGGGACATTCCAGAATGCATCGATCAATTTCAGTGCAACTCAGGAAATGGAACTGGAGCTGGGATTGGAAAAAAAAACTACGGGGAACAGAATTGGAGTTGTATTTTAATTTTAGGGATATTTAAATTCCAACTCCAGTTCCATTTCCTGATTTGGACTGGAATTGATGAATGCATTCCTTAATGGCCCCAACCCTGCAACGTACATTTTTTGCATGCCAGTCCCTGAAGCTATTGGAAGTTAAGGGTCTTGCACAGGGGCTCAACGGTGACATCCCATTGGGATTTTAACGAGCAACCTTCTGATCAGAGGCACAGTGCCCTAACCTGCTGACCCAAATTGAATTCCCTTCTCAAGGACAGAGAGACACTACAAAAATGTAAACTTTCAATATTCAATTCAGTTTTATTTGCATAGTGCATTTTCACAACATTAAATTGTCTCAATGCGCTTTACATTATTCCTGCCCAAAGCCCCCAGTGAGCAAACCAGAGGCAACAGTGGCAAGAAAAAACTCCCAAGAATGAAGAAACCTTGTGAGGAACCAGACTCAAAGACAAGGAGAGTCTGGTTTGATGATGGAGGAACTTGGGACTGGAGCTTTGTGGAGAAAAAGGGATGAAATGAGAAGGTGGGGAAAATGTGTCTTTGGTACCAACACTGCAGTCTGGGTCAGTTCAGGTGAAAGGAAGCAGAACAGAGTAATATATGCTAATAACCAAGCATGATGGGTCGCTTTAATTTGGATAATCCCAGCTGAATAAAAGACAGGTGGTGGCCCAGACCCCACCCCCACCAAAATGATTCATGCAAAATCACATATAACCAGCTGCTGAGTGTTTTTCTATTGCTCTACCCTGTAGTCATGCACACAGACAGATCAATTTTTTACATTCTCAAAAACAACAACAACAAAGAATTATGCTATCAGCACAAATGACACGCCCTAGTCGTGGTGGGTCTTAGGAATCATCAGCACTATTTCAGTCCCAAAGCAATAACTCACAGGAACAAGTAGATCTCAACTTGCACCTTTGGCAGTTTTTATGAGGACAATCTATGACATGGAACAACAGCTTATTGTACATAAACGTTACATCTAATGTCATTTAGATAATAATTTATTAACTTGATTCTCCCCACCACCCCCCCATATCAAACCCTCTCCACACCCTTGCACACAGACACACACATACACTGGTTCCAGTTCTTTTTTGCTCGTCTGTCTTGTTCAAGGCTCTCGTTTCTCGAACCGTCTAGAGCACGGGTCAGGAATGGGCACGGACCTGGGCGTCGGCCATCTTGTGTTAGTTACCATCACTGAGAAGGTGTGGCAGTGAGTCATCCGGACCATCCATGGGAATCTACAATAACAGATTCACATGCCAGTCACTGCATTGCTGCTCACAAGGGAACTGGTCCTTCCGTGAACTCCCCAGCGATGAGTAAACACCCCAATGACAGAAAGGCACGGAGCAGACTCACAGCTCAGCAATGTAAAAAGTTACAAAATGTGGCAACAGCGAAAGTTCAAGATAATATATCACTGCAAAATTCCAAATTAGAAATTGAAAATCACTGATGTTCGGAATTATGCTATTTATTCATTACACTTGTATCAGAAACGGCAGTTAACAAAAGCTGGATGGGGGCTGAGGAATCTGTGATGTCGTTGGACATTGACTTGTATGCTGATTGGCCCCTTACCAATCATGCCTGTCATTATTTACCTCATTTATAATTGGCCCCTGCCAAATAAACATAATTTCATTCTAATCTCCAATTGCATACAGGAATTGATGCCATGTGCAAAGAAACGCTTTAGCCCCATCAACTAACAATGTGGAATTTAACTGTATTTTTCACATATTGAACCTGTTTTCAGGTGCATTCTCCATCTGGGTGGTTGTTATGTTGTTTTCCACATTATTCTTGTGTTCCTTAAGGTATTAACCTCTTCCTTTTGTTCAGTGACTTTGTGCAGTCATCCACAGTACACAAACACATGTCTACTGGATGGTGTCAGCAGACAAGTCTGTCCTGAGAAGAGTACATACTTGAATGCTAAATGTCCATGAAACGTGCCCAATGTCTCTGCTCTTTCTGTACTGTGAATTTATGGGTTCATTGGTGTCTGTGGAGTTTGCACGTCCTCCCTCCTCCAGGTCTTCCAAAGACAGGCAGTTTGGCAACTGGTGCCCCTAAAATGCGACTGTTGTGTACATGCCCTGTACCAGACCAGCATCCCATCCTGGTGGTACCCTTGCCTTGTGCCATTTGCTACCTGGCATAGACTTTAGGCCTCTCCCCAAGCAGATCGACATTCTTTGATCATGCTTACATCCTGAACATGATACATATATGTCTAAAAACAGACACACACACATAATTTAGAGTCACTGAAGTAAATACATAGTAAGCAATGAACATAAATGGACAAACGGCGTAGGTATAATGAATCCTGTAAATATTTAAATTATACATTGAATTTTAAGCACACCCCTCGGTAACTGCAGGGGAGGTGGCCCAGTGGAGTAGGGAGAGTCAGGTGAGCTACTGGGTTTGTTCGAGTTGACTCACATCTCCTTCTCTGTGTTTACATGCCCTGTTTTTCTCATTGCAGTTCCTTACACCCGTTCTGACTCCCCTTTCATCGGTTTTCCCACGGACACACCTGAATTTAATTATTTCTTTGAAACAGTTAAAAAAAATCACAATGATTCAAAAATGCATCATTAAATGCTGTGTTAGCAAAAAAAAACATTCTATATAAAATGCTCAGCAAAGTAGCATTGCAAAGCAGCAAGAAAAGAGGAAATCAAGTATCAAAAACTACACACAGACTTTTCTGTATCTGTGCTATTTAAAGGGATAAATACAACCATTGAAAAAATTATTTTTTTTTCACTCATTTCTCAATTAATGGGTGTCATCCTCTGATTCACATCATCCTCTGATTCATGAGAAACTGTCAGATAGGTTAACAGTCGTCTCTGGCATTAGAAAGTTACTTTTGCCCTCTACCTGGCTGGTTTCTGGTTGTTCCAGTATCTCCTGCTTTACTTTATTCTTTTGTACTGATGTTCTAGAAATTCTGAACCTGGAAGCAACCTGCTGCTCAGTGTAGCCTTCCGCCAGCAGAAGCAGGATTAGACCAGGATTTAAAAAATGCAGATTTGTTTAAAAATCAGAGTAGTCTCTTAATTTTTTGCTTAGATATATATTTAAGTAAACTTACTTTGAAATCACCACAAGTTCATTTTGCCTTATTTTATGTATCTGAAAACTGGGTAAGTAAAAGAATTCTCAGATAAAATGAAGTGGCACAAACACAGATGCTTTGAGAACTTGGGAATTTTCACATATCCCAGCTTGCTCACCATAAGACACAGGGTGCATCTGAAATTACATGCTTGTTTGCTATGTAGTAGGGCTGGAAGAACATATCAATGCACTTCAATATCATGATATTATGTTTTGTGATACAGTATCGATTCTCAGAACACTGTACTGATTTTTAATTAAGTAATTAATACTTACATGCAAAGATTTGTGCTCCTTTTGTGTTGTGTTTAAATTTCCGATCGCTAGATAGCCAAGTTATCTTCAGCTTCCTCAGCTATTTGTATCTCCCACTCCAATGTAACAATGTAAACTGAGAACTATGAACCAAGAAGGAGCGGTGGCCCGGAACTCTTTTGTAGTGTAATATTCCTGTAACAATGAGGTGCTACGTGTTTCTTTGTTTCCAGTACTGGCTTTTTATTCTGTATTTTTAGTCTTTTTATTTTGGTTATATATAGCTTATATTTTATTTTATAATGTATCTTACCTGTACTTATAGTCTATAAGTGTTGCTCTTTTTATAGTTTTACCCTTAACTTGGCCTCTACAGGCTTGCTCCAAATAACATTTCATTGTATTTGTACAGTCACAATAAAGATATCTTATCTTACATGAAATAGGAAGTAGCGCATGGGCACACCGCTAACATTAGCAGCAGCAAACCTAGCTGACTAGTAATGTTACCACCAATGGCTGAATCCAAAACAGTGTTAAGGCCTTTTCACACCAAATCCGACTTTTTGCATGAAAAATATGAACAAACTTATTCTGAAATGAATAAATGTATTTTTATGATGACTTTAACACCAAATACGTCACTTTCTTATTTTGAGAGAGTTCAATTCAGTGCAGTGTTTCCGATTTGTTAAAAAACAAAAAACTGACAGGATGTCAGTTTTTACAAATGCAATCAATTTTTAAAGAGAAAGATGGGTAATACAACTGATTTTTTTCTAGTCAGATTTGGATTTGATCCATGGTTGGTATTATAGATACCGATATTCAGCGCCGGTCCAATCCTGACAATAAATAACAGTTGCCAAACTGGGGGAGGGGGAATTTTCCTGTGGATTGATCGTTCCATGTCTGGGCAATTTCCTCCCTTGCCAAATAGTAGTAGTTCATATACAATATATAAAAAATATAAAAATAAATGGTTTACCATTAGAATCCAATCTCAGAATGAAAACATTGAAATTGAAATAATCTGTACTAGCTTGTCTTATCTGTTGTCAAGGGGCATGTTAAGCCATTCCAGCTGTATTAGTCGCTTATGTTTATGTTGTTTTTTGCTTACATTTTTACAGTTTTGTAACATGCCTTTTGTCTACCTGGACACCTCTCAGGTTCAGGTCCGTGGAAGATGATCACGATGCTTTCCTGCTCTGGGCCTGGTTGCTGCTCCTCTCTGCTCTAGTTCCACAGGTCCCTCATGTTCTTCCTCAAGCCCAACTGACTCCTCATCTGTTTATCCTGTCTGACCTCTCCCTGTCTTGTTTTACCCTTGTGAGGCACCATACATCCTCCCGTGCCCTATCCTGTCCATTCTTTTGACATGGGTCGCCACCCTTATGTTTGGTACCTGTGTCTTCTCCCCACCTTATCCTTCATGCCTGGAGGACTTGCTTGTGGTGGGTGGGGGTACTGTCATTTCCTACCCTCCATGTCTGCCCGATCCTATTGTTTATTCCCTGGTGTAGCTTTAACAAGTCACGCCTGGTGCTCGTTTAGTCTTACCTCCTGTTCCGGCCCTCATGTTAATCACTCCCAGCTGTCTCTTGTTTGCTCCCTTGTTGGTCTTGTATTTAAGCATCTCCCAGTCCAATCTTCCCCAGGTCTGTCATTAATGTTGTTAAGCTGCATGCTTTTTCGATGCCTTCCTCATATGCCCTGTTTTGGACCCATTGAGGTCCTGTTTGTTTTCTGTTTTTGTGATTATCCTCTAACTAAACCCCTTTTGTTTATAACCTCACCTGCTCACGCTTGCTTTGTTCCAGTGTTTATGTAGGTTTTCCTTCTTTTTTTTAAGGTCTTTATAAACTGTGCCTATTTATTGCTATTTTTATTGTTGCTTAATTTATAGACCTATCTGTATAGAATCAATATCCAATAAAAATCCAGTTAAAAATATCCTCTATATCCTTAGTCAGTTAGTTAACTGATTTTCAATATTAATTTTGCTTATGTTGAAGTACTGTCTGAAACGGTTGATGTAAAGTTTAAGTTCTTGACTCAGTTTTGTTATTATCATTAACAATAAACAATGAAAGGAACAATGAGAACACAATACTGCTACTTGTGCTTATCACCAGTTTAAAAGTCTTTTGGCATGCAAACTTTTCTCAGTCAGTAGTGAAAATTTTGCATTGTGTTTGGGGTGAATCTTTTTCATCTGTCAAATTTACATCTGAATGTACAGTATATCAGATTTGTAATTTTTTTTTCATGTGGTGTTTGATGTGAAATGACCTTTAGACTGGCTTCCAAGGCAAATCGTCATGACCTGCTCGTCTGATCCTCCTGTGTGCCACGGCCCCCTTGTTACCTCATGTGAATTCCTGATTGTTCTCAGCTATTCTGCATTTCCATCCCTTAGTCATGTGTATTTAGTCTGCGTTCAAGTCAGTTTATCCTAGTCCAGTCATTGAAGTGTTGTGAAGTGTTTGTGCTTTGCCCGCATTAAACCCCGTTTTGGGACTGATTCCCCGCTCCTGGCTCACTCACCCTGTGCACAGACATCATACATATGGAGCTTAAGGGTGGGTACAATTTGGTTTCCACAATAAAAAAGATTAACAAGATTAAAAAGATTAACAAGAGCCATGCCATTTGGAAAATTGTTATATATCCTGCAAGTACTTCTATTTTATTATTTTTTTGCTGATCTAGGCAAATATTCATTCCTTTGTTCAAACTACACAAAAAGTAGTATTTTGATGTTGGATGTTAGACTCCCAGTGTTCTGATTGCATTAAAACTTTTAACTTACATTTTTGTTTACTCAGTTTATGAATGGTGGTGTGTTCTTTATACTATGACAGTTTTCTTAAAATTAGATTTAAAAACATATATAAGCTACATATTTAGTAAACATCCGGGTCATGTAATATGCAAGATGGTCTGTGTATGTCAGAGTGCATGCATGATATTCTCATGCATACTTACAGTATATGCTACATTAACAGTTCAGTTATAGGCTTCTTATGAAATTCACTGTGTAATGTTTAAGTATGTGATTTTGTCTGCTCCAACAGAGACACACATACAGGTCAGAGCAAGTTTTGGGAGCAGAGCACTTGATCAATCGGCATCCAGCACCCCTAGAATAACCAGGGTCAAGGGCCTCACTCAAGGTTACGACAGTGATATGACTCTGCAAACCACTGGATATGAACCAAGAACCTGATTCTAGACACAAACCCCTATTGCCCAGAACCACACACTGCCCCCAGCCCAAACCCATTTAAGTTTTATACTTGGAAAAAAACAGCGTTATTAATATTGATCTTAACAGAGCTTGATCTCTTGTTGAACATGGGTGCTGTATGATTGGCCAGTGCCCAATCCAGGGAGTAGCCAACTTTGTGGACACCACCTCTTTACAGAAACGGTTACAATATGAAGGTCTAAATATATTATTGTGTTATTTTACTTTCCCAGGACGATCTCCCCTTTCAACCACCGCCTGCAATTATCCAGGATGAAGGAAACAGATGCTCGTCATGCTCCTACATGCCCTGGAAAATGAGATGGCCTGTGTCACTGGCTGAAACCACAAGCAGCTCCTCCTATAGGCTGGGATGCTGAACATTAGTATGCACAGCTCACCTGAACATAGATAGATATACAGTTTGAACTGGACTACACCCAGTGAAAGCAAAACCGTTCAGGATTTCACATATTTTAGCAGAGGCTCCAAAAGCAACTTCCAGCTGAGACCATCCAAAGGAATGTCCAACTGCAGACTCAGAGAGTGCTTGGAGCCGAGGGGGGGTTAAAGGCCTTTCTCAGTTTGGGAACAGCTGTGGGGGGAGGGGTCTAGTGATGGAAATATTGCACTGAACACAGGCTTTGAGGGGGGTGTGAGGTGGTGTTACTTACCATGTCTACCCTTCTGTGGCGATGGTAGTAAATACGTGTATCGATCGTTACCAGTCGGTCTTGTTTAAATAAATATTCCGCCAAGGGATTATCACCCACACCCAAGGCAAAAAAAAAAAAAAAAACTCAATCACACCTGAAGGTGCCGTTTCTGAAATCAGACACCAGCCAACAGACTAGTTTCTGGGTAGTAGTTCTCTTAAGGAATGGTAATTACAGAATTTAATTCCTATAAAAATCCAGGAATGCATCTTGACTGACTCAAATTAAAGCTAATTAAAATAACGAGGTAACTCCTCATGACAATATGGAAGTACTTAGGTAAATTTAAAAATGTATGATTGTTAGAAGGTCTTCAGTACTTGATACAATCAATGGTCACAGCTATTGCAGGCTACTAACCAGCAGCACATTCTGTCTTTACACCAGGAAAAGGTCATACCTTTCAGTGTGTTCTCAATGGGGAGGTGTCAGGTTACCGCCATACTGCTACTGGTGTGGCATCTTCTGCGCCAGGGCGTGTTCTCACGCGCCTTCAGCAATCTCACCGAGAAAGCATGTTATTGGCTGCCTCTCCCAAGTGAAGGAAAAAGCACATGGACAACACAGTTTATGGAGTAAAATGATGAACAGCCACAAAATGGTTATGGGGGGAGCCTGAGGGAGGCTTCTTAGCCAGTGTACTGTATAAATGCTGACTTTACATACAACTTGATTGTGGGAATCCCCAAAGTACAAAGGCTATTCTAGAATTTCTCTTGCTGTTTATATAAATGATATTTTTGATTTCACTTTTGTTTTTTGCCTTCAAATATAGAAAGTGAAAAGCATATGTAATGAATACTCTGGGGCAGGTCTAATAAACAAATACAGACGCTCCTCTACTTATGAACTTTCAGACATACTAACGAAGAGGACTGTAAGTCCAAATTGTGTTCATTGGGCACCAGTTTCCTGTCTGCGACATCAATTTTTTTTCTGTGCGCCAATTCCACCTAGTACGATTTCTGACCCTTACTCCCGCTGCGCAACAGCGTAGCGTGCGTACTCCCAGCATCCTAGTTCTTTGTACTTGTGTATTCCCTTAAAATGATGTTGAATAGCAACTTAAGAACATTTCAAGTTACGAACGGCCATTCGGAACGTATCTCATTCGGAAGTAGAGGAGCGTCAGTATTGACAAATTGAGAATGACATTTTTAAGTAGTTTGCTTTCAAAACATGTTAAAAATAGTCAAATATATTTTTGAATGGTCATCCACTATGAACAAAAAATCTTAAAGAGGCAGCAAGGTGATCTACCATGTAAATCAAACTTATGGATAGTGTTAGAACTTACATATACTGTTGACAACCCAGCAATGGAATAGGTCTTAAAATTTCACCACAGTCAGTGTAAGAACACTGCCTCCTACTGACCTGACAATTACAATGCAAAAACGTAATTACTCCAGTAATGGTTCATTTTCAGTCTTTCTTCATTTAGAAATTCAACATGCAATTACCATTGAGCACAAGTGTGACTCTTAGCAAATGGCATTTGTAAAAAAACATTACTCACTCTTTATGTATTTTATTTAGGAAGGTCAGTTCACACAAAATGGGTGCCAGTACAAATGGCCTTTACAAAGCACTATACACACACACACACACACACACACACACACACACACACTGTATCCACATAGACTGAAGCCCTGAGCTCCTTCAGCATGGACAATGACAACAGCCACAGCACCAATATACAAAGTTTCTCTGACTCAGCTAAGATTTTTGTTTAAAATATAACAAAACATATGCAAATAGCAGCCGGAATTGTATTAATAAAGGTGTGGGGTATGAATGGCATTAGTTATCCTGTAAATTTATAAAGCTTACAATAGTTTACAACAGCCAAAAATATATTATTTATGGGTAATGTTACAGTCATCACATCCCATCCTCTCAAACTAGGACAGCCTGCAAGTTTGTGTCCATGAGTTCACCAACCCACCATAGTAATGCTCACAGCAACTGGCTACATAGTCTTTGTTATTGAAACATGACAAAAGAGGAGTGACAGGATGTTTTAATACTTAATTTCTTCAGAAAAAAATCAGTGAATAATTAATAAGACACACAACTTGTTCGAAATAGGCCACTACGCATGCTTATATAGGAAACAAAGCTTAAATAGGAAACACTGAGATAAATTTCACACTAGTTTAATATAGTAAATGTCGTCATTGGGATCATTAATGTTTAAAACATATAGGTGTACTGAAGACCTACTTCTCTGCTGGCACAATTGCAAAGCATTATGGTAAATGTAATACATTTATGTATTGTGAATGCAATGAAGGGGCTGGGCAGCACAGTGGATCAGTGGGTAACATTGCTGTCATACCTCTGCTGTATTGAGGGTTTGAACCTCCCCTCACCTCTGTTTGTGTAAAGTCTGTGTATTCGTCCAGTGGTGCATAGGCTTTCTCCCCCAGTCCAAACACATGTAGTTAGGCTAATTGGTCTCTAAATTATATCTGTGTGCATGCATATGCCCTATGAAAGGCTGGCATTCAAAAAAGGACAGAAACAACACAGAACTACTCAGTGCAATTTATTCTTACCCATCCTGGCAGTGAAAGTCCTTATGCTATGGAACCTCTTACCAGTTGGTAGGAGGGAGAAGAGGGTGTGGTAGGGGTGTGTGGGGTCCTCCACACTGCTGGTGGCTTCTTGGATGCCGCGTGATGTGTAAATGTTTGCAATGGTGGGGAGAGACACCGCGATGATCTTTTCCACCATCCTCGCTATCCCCTCTAGGGACTTGTGGTCTGAAGTGGAGCAATTCCCGTACCACACTGTGATGTAGCTACACAGCGTACTCTCTATAGTCCCATACCAAAGCCGTTATGCAGTTACACAGGGTACTCTCTGTAGTCCCATACCAAAGCCGTTATGCAGTTACACAGGGTACTCTCTATAGTCCCATACCAAAGCCGTTATGCAGTTACACAGGGTACTCTCTATAGTCCCGTACGG
>JAODJW010000001.1:20662886-20679595 GCA_026777045.1 Hyperopisus bebe
GCATATATCCAGACATCCGCATGCAACTACAATTTATTTATCTAGTTGACACTTTTATGCAAAGTAATGTTCAACTGAAAGCAGGGTAAAATGGTCCCTGGACCAATTGGGCTTTAGGCCCTTGCTCAATAGCCTTCTATCATTCTACAGATTCTGGCACTTGAAATGGCAATTCACAGTTCTACTTCTGAGATTCAGATTGAGTTCTAGGTAAGTTTTTTTTTAACTGCTTGGTTCGACTTTTAAGAAATTCGAGTTCTGATGAGTTACTAACCTCTAACTGAGGTACCACTGTGTATAGTTTTGCATGCAGAGCTTCATTTTGCAGGATAGGTGAGGTGTTTTGCTCTTTGGGTGTGTGGCTTTGTGAATTATGTTTAGTGATTTTAAGTATTGAGCCCTGTTGTTGTCAAAATTGTGCTTAAGCAAATAAAAAAAACTGTAATATGTTCATATAGGACTTTCATCTGACCAATTGTACCCCCTGCACCCCCGGTAAAATGGCCTCTGAAAACACACAGCTGTTACCCACGCTCTCCCCAACGAGCTGTGCCAACAGGTCCTGGGCTCGCCGCCTCATGTCCACAGGCAGGTCATCTGAATGGATAAGTGCTGGGCAAAAACACGCCGCAATCACCTGAGGCATAGAAAGAAGCACTCTTCTGAACAGGCGACCACAGAGACTCAGAGAGAGAAACAGACAAAATGCCCTAAGGGAGACACACAGCTTCTAGCATCAGAATGAGAGTCATTGTTAGTTGCCAAGTACTTTTACATACTAGGAATTTACTCAGAATTGCGCAAAACAATCAAAGGCAATCATCCATTTTTGCATACCCTATGCAGGGTCGTGGGGATCTGGAGCTTATCCCAGAAGCTACGGGTACAAGGCAGGGGATAACCCAGGATGGGGCTCCAACTTATGGCATGGCACACGCACCGTTCATACACACACTCACACCTGCTTTTGGACTGTGGAGGAAATCCAGAGGAAACCCCATGCTTACACAGGGAGAACATGCACGGTCCACGCCCATAGAGATGGGGCAGAAACTGGAACCCTGGGGCCTGTATTGCAAAGCCAGATTTCTTGCTTAGCAGCACAACTTGCTGGACTTAAAGTACCCCAATTACTTACTTTTAGCCCAGACTATTTTAAATCTGACAAATTATCTAGCTAGCCAACAAATCTCACTCAAATCTCTGCTGAATGCAAAATTTGCTCCTGAATTTTAAAATATCCTCAAGTACTTAATTGCACATTATTCTTTCTGTAATACAGTTATGCACATAAATAACATGCCTAATGCTGGTAATGTGTATGGTTAGATGTGCTAGGGGAGGTGGAAGGTGCTCAGTGTAATGCAGTGAGTAGCGTAAGGTCATCTAAAAAATGTTTTCTCATTTTATGTCTTTAGATTCAATGAAGAAGGGACAAGTGTAAGTTGTAAAAACCTGTCCAGTTGGTTTGAACTTGGTGCCAGAGGTTTTCTGCATCATTGAACAGTGTGGGAAATGGGTACCTGCCGCACAAAGGTCACAGGCATCATGCCGGTCAGGTGGGAGTCCCCAGATGAGACATCAATGACGTCACTGAAAGGCTTACTCGCACCCTGTGGAATCAGCTCAGTTAGCCACAGCACCATGACTGCATGCTCAACTCTATTATTTCCAGAAAAGTTATCCATCAGCCAAGCACTGAACAAACACATCGGCTTCTGACATAGTTACTGAAAATGAGGTCAATACATATTAACAAATGGTGGTAATTATATCACGCATTGTACGTATTTAATAATTTGGCGTTTTTCTACTAATGTTGAACTGAGTTGAGAATAATTGAGTTTTGGCCAAAAAAAGCAACAAAACATTGAATGTGAACCAAAGTAAGACTTTCACATCAAATTGAAATCAGTCGCGGAAAGTAATTGGTGTCAATATATAAAAAAATATTGATGTATTTTACCATGCGGACCTGTGCTGCTCCCCAGCAGTGGAGATGCTTTAGGTGGGTATCATTGTCTTACGGATTATACACCACACTGTATTTTTAAGTGTGCTTTATAAATAAATCGACTTTAAATAATAATCTTATTTCTCTTTATTGGGTGTTCTTGTAAACCTACTGCTATATCATGCAGCACCTTGGTTGACACGTGTTTCTGAATGTGCGTCTTAAATAAATTGACTTGACTTACTTGCTGCAGCTCAGCCCTGATCTGGGCAGCTCGCCTGTGCAGGTCATGCTGTTGTGATCCTCCTATCGCCCGAACATTCGGATTCATTGTACCAAGGCCAAACATGTTCCCTTTAGGTCCACCCGCTTCCAGCTTCACGTTCAGTATGAGTTTGATGTCACCAGAGCAGCTCTTATTTATTCATGACTTGAGGGTGGTGCTCATTGATGAGTGACATAGTTGAACTCATTCATGTTCTGTCCACTATAAGGTTTCTTACATACCAATCAAAAGCTCCATCAACAGAGTAAACTATTATTAATCTACCTGTTTGTTCTTTCTCTTGATAGTTTTCCATTTAATTTGGCATTTTTCCCAGGACACTGTTAAAAAACATAATTTAACCATTTTTATGCAATGAATTTTAATGTAAAAACTGTAATGACCCCTAGGAATAGGGCTTACAATGAACAAACCATTTTATGACCTTTGAAGAAAAGCTTATAACTTTGAAAGAAACTTCTTATTTGCCCACTGGAAGAAAGTCCCACCTCCTGTACAGAAAGGATTGGCTATTTATGAAGATTAAACACGGCAGGCAATATGGACCAGAGAGTGTTTAATAGTAGATTGTTGTTGGAGACCTCTGTTTTCATTTATATTTCTGGTCTTGGTCTTTTTTTAATTAGCTTTCGGTCTTTATACTTGTACACTTGTGGGTATTTTCTCCACCTTTCAAGCACTCCTTCACTGCAATATGCAATGTTTCCTCTTGAGGAATCCAAAGGTAGCTGCAATACCTTGAACCTTAAACTTCCTGATAGCACGGTGGGAACAGGACCACTAAAACATCTGGAGATTGTCTTGTAGCCCTGAGTTTGTCTTTGCTTGGCCTCAATCTTGTGTCTGACCTCTTCAGATCTTTCTCTCTTTCTTCTGTCTTCATTACAGTGCATAACACAGGTTAAAGTACAGGAATCTCCACATCGCCTCAGGGGTCCTACTGTAATGTCCATTCACCTGACATGTTTATCCAAGGTTACTTACAGTAGAGGAAAAGGTTACATGTATCTGTTTACGATGCATAAACCTTTGGTTATGAACTCATGTACTTGTTAGTACATTGCGCTACTTTTTAAGCTACAAGAGCCATAAAGTACAAGGATCTGCTTGACATTTATGTACGTCTTAAATAACACTAAGCTTGTCCAGACTATTCCAGGAAAAAGCAGCTAGGAATTAATAACTTCACTTTTTTTGGTTTGTTACACAGCAAATCCAAATTTCAATGAGTACCAAAAGATTATTTTCTAAATCAACAGATTTCTGTAAGAAATTATTTGGCCATGAGGTGCAGAGAAATTAGATACAATCAATCAGACCAGTCAACCCAGCTCCTTCATTTCCTTAAGTGGACTGAGTCAACATCAGGAATGCCAGCATCCCAATTCACTGGAAACAACACTGCTGCAGCACCACCCACACCACTCTTCACACAGTTTCTTTCCCAGGGCCAACAGCTTGGTAAACAACCTGCATTTGTCCACTCACTACATACCCACTGCATTGCACATTATTGTTATTACTGTTAATTATCTACATTATATACTGTACTGTTGTCAGTCTGCACATCCCCATATTGTGTTACCTATTACACAATATGTTTACTCATTATTTAATTGTGCTGTCTTGTCCTGTGTTGCATTGCTGTTTGTCCTATTATCCCCCTTACTCCAGTCTCTTCCCCTGCAATTCTGGCACAAGAATTTCACTGTCCCCCAAACATGTGACAATAAGCCTTGAAACTTGAAATCATGTGCTGAGCCAGATTATTTAACAGAGCCCGCACATCGTTTTTACTGTACAGCCTAGTAGTGCGCAATACTTCCAGGTAACCAGCCTGAACTATGATGGTAAACAGGGAGACGCCATAAATACTGAATTCCCTGGAATTTTAAGTAATTGAACAACCAAGGCACCATCAGCAAAGTACCACCAATGCTAAAAAACAGAAGCACATTGTAAAAAAAAAATTGGGAAAACTGGGAAAAGCAGCAAAGTTAACCATAAACTGAGCATTATGTGAACCTGTTAAGGATTTGGCATCTGACATGATTAAGCATTTTGAAGCCCATCCATCCATCGATCCATTTTCTATACCCATTTGTCAAGAATTTAGAAATAAATTTTAAAAAATGACCAAAAAGTATTTACAGCATTCTCCCCAACACCATGAGTCACTGATCAGCTGCCTTTCTTTCTGACATGACATGATGTGTTTGCTGTTGTTCAGGGGCTCTAAAAATGTTTAATCCTGCCCTGTTCCACACACAAACATCACAGTCGAACATACTCCTATTTTTTTAATTAAAAAATGTACATTTTTAATCACAGTTGTTTTTTCACTGAACAGTGTTTGGATCACCAGCTCTCGGGGGTTACAGCTATGAGCCACGTGACAGAGGAACTGCCTGACATTCTCCTTCACTAATTAATCATTAAGAGGTGTTGGCAGCATGCTCGTTTAGACAGGTAGTGTTCTTGTTCACAGTGTTCAGTCTTGACTGAATAAGTGACCAGTTATACTTCCAAATTTAATGTTTCAAGTTTTTTAGGGCAGGGCTTAGTTACTGTAAGCAGTAATACTTTCATCATCTTCTGAAGAGCAGGAAGGAATTAAATTTATCCACTGAATGAAGTAACAGCTCTGTGGAACTGCTTGGTCTCAGAGTTGAATGATAAAGTAGATTCCAACTTAGACTGGGCATGGTTTTCATCTGCTCTTCTCTGGACACTGAATCTTATATCCAACCCTGTAGGCCTGCAGGTATACCCTTGCCTGATTGATCCTGGAAAAAAGGAGATTATTTGATCTTCCATTGAACAGATATTTGTATGCGATAGCATACATGCACTGTTATTACCTGTATTTGGTGCAGAGCTGGACACCCAGAGGACCACAGCGATCCACATAACTTTCTCTGACCCCCTTGCGTACAGCCCGTGCCATGCTGACCACTGTGGTCACCACTGGACACATCCTGAAACAAGCAAGGAGAAACACTGTCTACTAAATGGAAATAGGGGTAATAACACATGCAAAAGTCCCAATGTTTTTTTTTGCTTTGTGAAAAGGCTGAATGATTACCCCCAATAAAATTTAAATTGTGCCATCTAGTGGCAGGAGGCCGATACTTACAATTTCTCACAGCGAAGTCCAGCGGTGCCCACTGGACAGGTGCACTTATTTCGAGGACTGCAGATGGCACCATGCTGGCAGGGTGGCACACAGGGTGTAGTTACCTCTGGAATCACAGCACAGACTCTCTCAATAAAGTGCTGCAGGGGCATCGCTAGAGATTCTGAGCCCCAGGAAAGCATATTGGGCCCCCAACCCAAACTAATCCTATTATGTTCCAAATATTTTAGGGCCCCTGGAAACATCCAAATTTCCCACCCCTTTATAAAACAAATGAATCGCTGACAGATGTCAGAGTGATTTCTGGATGAGATTTTGAGATCACTTCCACAAAACCTATAAACATATACCCATTTTTTAATTCAATTTTTAGTTTTCCTAGTTTGGTGCGTTTAGGAGTAAAAATTCACCCCTACCTGTCTCGCAGAGGTCCCCTGTGAATCCACCAGCACAGCGACACCTGCTAAGGCCCACACAAGTTCCACCATTTTTACACCCCTTCAGACACTGAACTGGCTCTGAGAAAGGGCAGACAGACAACATCAATAGACCTCTCTGGAATACACTCCCATGTCATAACATGATCAAAATGTAACACCTCCAGAAAGCAGGAAAAGTTTAAAAACTGATCATTAATGAGCCTACAGCCTACACCAGCTAGGGGGCGCTGTTACGTTTTATTCATACCTATCTGGCATCGCGCTCCTGTCCACCCTTCACTGCAGGTGCACTTGTTGACATCCACACATCTGCCGCTGTTCAGGCAGGGCGGTGTGCAGACGGCTGCAGAGAGAAAGAGCGATGAAGCAGCATTGCAGAAAGGGTCCCCCTAACACCTTCCCCAGGGTATGAGTGCCAGTCTGTCCCCAGTTCAGCAGTTATCATTCTCATGTGCCAGCAGATGTTCCACAGGTGCTTCAATGACTCTGTCTGTCTTTGCTTAAGAGCTTAAGAGGAAAATATGTCATCACAGGCATCATCTATATCAATGCAGCTCACCAAAAACCTGAAATGTCACTCAAAGCATGTAATTTAAAACACTCTTTTATGTTTTCCAGTGAGGTAAAAGGGTAAATGCATACATTTGTTGAGATTAAAAAATAAAATAACACTGCATCTTTAAGAGAGACTGGTGACGGATGCTGTGACTGTGGTGGTTTTTTTGGGTACTCACGACTGAAGCACTGTGGACCACTGTAGTCAGAAGGGCACTGGCAGGTGTTCGGGCCTACACAGCGCCCCCCGTTGACGCACGGCAGCTCACACACAGCTGGATGAAACAGAGGGGGTGCAGTGGGGTGGGGTGGGGTGGGGTGGGGTGGGTAGGACAGGTATAGGACAAAAGGCCAGGTAAACATTATCCTTGGCCATGTGTCACGCAGGTGTGTGAGTGTCATTGTCATTAAAATGGAAATGGGCTTTTTGTGCTGCTGTTGTTTGATGTTTGACAGTCACTGAAAACATTTTATAAAATGAGATTGTAAAGTGGATTTCTAAGGATTACCTGTCTGACCACTGAGGTAGATCACAGAGGATCACATGTCTCACAGGTTAGATGGATCACAGAGGACTACCTGCCTGACAGGTGAGGTGGATCACTGAAGATTACCTATCTGACCACTGAGGTAGATCACAGAAGACCATGTGTCTCACAGGTGAGATAGATCACAGAGGACTACCTGCCTGACAGGTGAGGTAGATCACCAAGGATTACCTGTCTGACCACTGAGGTAAATCACAGAGGACCACGTGTTTCACGGGTAAGATGGATCACAGAGGACTACCTGCCTGACAGGTGAGGTGGATCACCAAGGATTACCTGTCTGACCACTGAGATAGATCACAAAGGACCATATGTCTCACAGGTCAGGTGGATCACAGAGGACTACCTGCCTGACAGGTGAGGTGGATCACCGAGAATTACCTGTGTGGCAGCCCGACCCAGTCCATCCAGGGGGGCACAAACACATGTTCCAGCGCATACAGGTCCCTCCATGAGCACATGGCGGGGAGCACATGGCTAGAACATGCCAAAATATGACAGACACAAAGATAAGACAAAGTCAATATGACATAGGGTGTCTATTAACGGGCTGAGAGTTTACCCGAGCAGCCAGCTCCCGGGTATCCAGCGGGGCAGTCACATGTGTTGGGGGCCACACACACCCCGTAATTCTGACACGGGGGGTCGCAAAAAGCTGGGGAAAAGAGAGGGAGACAGAAAGTGAGACATCACAGAACGCTGGATGCATGGAGCGGTGTGGTGATTAATGATCCCTAAACCAAGGCTGCAGCTTCAAATCCCAGAAGTGTCCTTGCTGTTCTCCCCTTTATCAGGTCCTTCACATAAACTCTTCTAAAAAATAATCTAAAGGTAACCTGGTATAATACTTACGAACCAGGCACCTGGCCAAACGTTGCAGGTTCTGCTCACAAGCTTTGTACTTCAGAACATAAAATGTAACTCAATCAGGTTTTATCGGAGGCAGCGGAACTTGGCTTTGTGCCGCTGATGGCCTGATGATCTTGCGGGAAATGTATAAGGTATTCCTGCACCACAAATATCATGTGACTATACAGCCATTTTATCCTGCAAGACAGAACAGCTGAGCAGCTCATACGGGACAGAGAGCCCAGGTGTGACAGAGGAACCCCTCGCACGCTCACGCTGGCACTTTGTGGGGTCGTCGGCACGGGCCTGGAAGCCCTCCCTGCAGCTGCAGTTGAAGGTGCCAGGGTGGTTGATGCAGAGCTGCTCGCAGCCGCCGTTGGTGAAGTCACCACACTCGTTTACATCTGGGGGAGGAGTGCATGGCAGGAGGGGGGTGACTCTTCAGGGCATGCAGAATCCTCCCCCCAGAAGTACCTTCACCACCCTCCAACACCAGGTGGAAGGACGTGACCCACAGACAAGAACATTTTAATAAGACTAAATACAATTGTTATTATTATTATTATTATTATTATTAATCTCTTTTGACTGCAATAATATAAGCTGTATATAAAAGAACTGACTGATCATTCACTGATCATCCCCTGATCATTCTCCCTGGATCCTCTCTTTTCCCCCTTGTCCTTCCATTCTCTCACCCACACAGCTTCGCTGGTCCGCCCCAAGCATCCAGCCTGTATTGCAGCTGCAATGGACATGCCCCTCTGTCCATACTGTACACCTGTGATCACAACCTCCATTCCGTAGCTGGCAGGAAGTCACATCTTACAGGGATGCACAAACAGAACAGGAAAAATGATGCACAATTGGATAATTAATCAGAAGACAGGGTGATGTTAAATAAGGAAAAAAATCAAAGAAGGAAAGTCTGAGACAAAGTAAGAAGAGTTTGAAGGGACATACTGATGCATGTAATGTTGTCCTTGTCCAGCAGAAGAGGCTCAGGGCAGTGGCAGATGTGTCCACCGATGATGTTGGTGCAGCTATGAGAGCAGCCGCCATTTTGAAGCTTGCACTCATCAACATCTGGGGCCGGAGCCAGACACATAAAGGAGAGCATATAAAGTCATGGCTCATTTACCACGAAAAATGAAGAGATAAAATCACTACAAACACATACAGCAAGAACACAATCACACCAGACACATAGACAGGTATACCCTTTCTACTGACGGAGCTAACACACACATCACGACAGACACACGCAGCAAGTGCACAATTACTACAGACACATAGAGCAGGTACACGATCACTATAGATACACACTGCAGGTGCATCATCACTACAGACACACATAAGTATCAAAGACGTTTCTCTACCGACGTCTGCTGTAATGTCAAGAACATTAAGATTATTCCAGGTCTCTCCTAGGAAGAATGTCCTCACAGCACCATCAGCCGTATGTTCAGCAGGCGGGTGAGAAAGCAGGAGGCCCTACTGTACGTACCTACACATTTGAGGCCGTCCATGTGCAGCTGGAAGCCTGAGTGGCAGAAGCACTGAAAGGAGCCTTCGGTGTTGGTACAGACCTGCTCACACGGGCCTTTAGGTGATGCACACTCGTCCACATCTATCAGGAAGATCAGGGCAAAGGTATCACTGAAAATACAGTAAAAGTGAGACCTCACATTCCAAGAGCAAGAGCCCCAACCCTACATTGTCCTTGGTTCCTGACATCAAGCAAAACTAAATACTGAATACATGATACTTGGAAACCCAACTATCTGAGACATTACATCACACGTGGTCCAGAGAACACTCGAGAACTGGAGATGTATTGGTTGTCTGGAAAGCACAGGATACTAGAATACACTTCCTTTGCCCCCACAATCTATCTATCTGGGAAATGTGTCTTTCATTCATCAGGCTGAAGTGTCCTCGACGGGGTTCTCCTACCGGTGCAGTTGTGTCCATTCTCCTCCAGAAGGTAACCCAGCTGACAGTGGCAGTGATACGACCCGGGCTCATTCCTACAGCTATGCTGGCAGTATCCGTTCTTCATGGCACACTCATCCACATCTGCAATGAGCATCGACAGATGCCCAACAGCAGGGGGCGACAGTGGTCGAACACATCAGAGGGAGAAGAAACCATGAGGTTGGGTGTCTGTCACAATGACACTTCATCTGCTGCTTTGTAGCAGACTGAGGTTACAGGTTCAGAGAGGTCACGTCTAGAGTGGAGGGTCTGACCCAAACCCACATCTCACCCACCAAAACAGGAGTGGCCATCACCATTGAAGCCCTGAGAACACTGGCAGAAGTAGGAACCAATGATGTTGCCGCAGTGGGCGTTGGTGTCACAGCGGTGCTGACCAGATGCACACTCATTCTCATCTGGGGTAGTGAAGAGAGAGGAGGAGAGGAAGAACAGAGCAACGGGAAGAGATCTCTTGAAAAGTGATCCGTCACGCAAGATGGGTACAAGAACTAGAAATACATCTTGGTATTTTTTTTGTTTATCTATTTATATTTTTGTTTTTTTAATGGAATAGTGCTCAATAACAGAAAACGAGACTCTGAATGAACCATAATTAGCTTTATAGGCTAATCTTCATCTGCTGTAGCTGGCCAGTTTTTAAAGGCAGCCTAAAATCTGAACAAAATAGCTTATAATAAATGACACATACTAATACTGTACATAGATACTAATACCCGAACCGATAAAATGCAAACACACAAACAGATCAATTAAGGGCATAGAATACAGTGTCCCGTAACAAATGTTCAGCTCTGCACCAACAATGAGATTTCCAAATTTGTTTAGCAAATGCTTTCCTCCAGAATGATATCTAAGTGAGGAAGGCTTGGAGTCAGAGTTTGGAATGAGCCAGCACCCTTGGAGCAGTTGAGGTTAAAGGCCTTACTCAAGGGTCAAATAGTGATAATTACTCTGGCAGCCACAGGATTCAAACCCACAACCTACCGACCGCAGGCACAGATACCAAACCTACTGACCCACAACCATCCCACTGAAAGCTTAATTCCTCACAACACTGACTGGCAAGGAGGCTGGAACTCCTCTCACTGCACCCCACCCCATGGGACACAGGTCCCACTCTCACCCTCGCAGTGGGTGCCGTTGCCCCGGTAACCCTGCTGGCACACGCACCGGAAGCTCCCCAGGGTGTTTTCACAGACCCCCCACCCAGCGCACACATCTGGGGTTTCGCTGCACTCATCCACATCTGAAAGATGGAGAAAGAAAAAGGAGAGACGGAAAAAAGAAAGAGGGAGGAAGAGACGAGAACAGGAACAGGATGTAAGAAAGACAAAGGGTATGTTTTATATGAAAGATAGGATGAAAAAGGAAGAAAAAGAGAAGGAAAAAAGAGAAAAAAACATAAATGAAAAGAAGAATGGTAAGAATGACCCCACAGTACTCTTTGAAAAAGGGCTCACGGTCCCTTGGCACATGTTGTAGCCTGGACACAGAGGACCTGGAATGGGACGGCATGGGAGAAGACAGGGGAGCAGAGAATAGACATGTGCAGGAAAAGAGAAAGTCAACAGGTTCTCCAGCAAGCAGCCAAACATGCACATGATCTCACTGTCAAAACGAATAAGAAACTGGAAAACACAGATGGGGTCAGCTGGGGGGATGGAACGTGGAATCAGCCATGGATGCAGAAAATATACAAAGACAGACAGGGCAGGCAGACACATCATACAGGGGGAGTCAGAGAGTCTTTCTGTCTGCCCCTGTCAGAGACACATAATGAGGCAAAACACAGTAACAAAGCCGACACTGAAACTGAAAGGGCTGCAGAGTGTTCTGACTGTCCATCTGTATGTGTAGCAGGTAGGAAAATGAGAGTGTTTCCTTCGAGCATAGCTGATATAAGATATTTTGTCACAGGATAAAACAGCCTAAGAGACCCAATTTCGGTTATAACTCAATTTTTAAGCTTTCAGTTAAAGTTAGCCCTTAGCTTAAGATACATCAGATTTACGATATTTTGACGTTACGACACTCCAATGATGACCATCATTAAATAATTGTATACCAGCAAAACTTCAGTTTTTTCACAAGTGATCAGTTTGGGTAGCGAGTGATCGCTCTGTGTGGAATGATGGTTCACTCATATGTGTTGCGAATCATGTCCTGTGTGTCTCTGCATTGAATTACATTAACGGTGAGTACATAAATACAGTAGTAGGGGAAGGTGAGAATTATGAATATCAATTCATACAGTACTTTTCAAAGTACAGCAATGCTATATACATCCACATGACTAACATGCGTACTGTCGAGGAGTCGACTAGGCATACGAGCCCAGGTATAAGTGCAAGCAGTACTGGAGCATGAGTTACACAACAGCTACACAACATCATATACAACTATTAACAAAATTAGAACCTAGGCTATTTAATGACCAGAAGTGCAAAATAAGAACATCCAGGAAACATAATTAGGCATCAGATTGCTAGAAGAATTCATGGAACAGATGTGTCTCGCGGCATTGACTGGTTGGCAGACAGACAGACAGACACACACAGACGGGCAGCTAGACAAAGACAGACAGGCTCACCCACGCAGGCTGGCGTCTCCGATCTGAAGCCTGCCCTGCACTGACACACATAGCTGCCAGCGGTGTTGATACACATGTTGCCCAACTCACGTCGACAGTGTTCTTCAAAGCTGCACTCATCTACATCTGATTGTCCAGACAGACACAGGCCCGGTTATGCAGATACAACACACAACACAAACAGGAAGCAAAATTCCAACTACTCCCCAGTGTGAGGACAGGGGAAGCAGGTCTGGGGACAGACTCACCCACACAGTTTTTTGCATCCAGTGCCAGCACATACCCAGCAGGGCAGGAGCAGGAAAAGGACCCTGGCACGTTCCTGCACTTGGCCCCACCCCCACATGCCTGAGGCCCTGATTCCGCAGACAGCTCACACTCGTCAATGTCTGTAACACGTGCACACATTTCATTAAGCCACTACATGGACTTTAACACCCAGTTTCCATTTCCTCTGTAGCCACTACCGCCGCCTTTTGGTCAATCTGATGCACAGATTATTCACCACTGCAGAGATGCAGATGTGTGTCATCCGCTCACCCTCACACCCCTCTGGCCTCCTCAAGTAACCATGGTGACAGGTGCACAGGAAGGAGCCGGCTGTGTTGGAGCAGTTGGCATGGGGCCCGCAGGGGCCTGGGTAGTCCCCCTGTGCACACTCATCCACATCTGGGGGGGGGATGGGCACAGAAAGAACATGTTGAGAAAAGACAGGTTTGGCAAGGGGGCAACAAGTGCACACTTAGATGGGGTCGGCAAAAAGAAGCATTCCAACGTGCCTGTACTTGTGGAAGTGGCAACTAAAGCATAAAGCATGTTAAATTCAGACTTACCGTGGCACTCTGCTGCCCCCTGCTGCTTGAACCCAGTTAGGCAGGTACAATTTTCACCCTGCAACACCAGGTGCCCCAGACAACCACATCCAGCGGATCCCTCTAATGGTACCTGGTTTCTGGGGCAAGCGGAGGTTGTGCCAATGTCTGGTGGCTTTGTGCTGGGGGTGGAAACCACTAGGGAGACTTCAGAGTAGTACAAGAGAGAGCCATAGATTTATTAAAAAGAAATCATTGTTTTAATGCAGTGTTTGCTATATGGTTTACATCATACTGTATCATAAAACTTCATAACAACACTTGACTCACTCACCTGTTGTAACTGCATCTTGTTCTTCCTCGCTTATGTACTTGGTGGTGTTTTCAATCACTACATTCTTCCAAAATCAAACAAAAATCCCAAAAAGTATTGTCTTGTTAAATATTGACAACCATGTACCGAAAGGCTGTAGCTGAACAAGGACGAAAGATGTTGGTACAATTGTGGAGAATGTACAATTGTGACGTGGAAGCTAATCTGCTCTCATCTAAAGAAAAACACCAAAATGAGTCCAACTCTAATTTCATTAATAAGAACGTTATGGTAATATCAGCACTAACCTGTGTCATTGTGAGCTCAGGCTCCCGGTTTTGCTGAATTTCATAGGACTGGGGAGTCGCCAGGGTCCCGGCGACGATCAGCACCACCAAGAAGGTCAGTGGCGTTAGAATAATCTGTGCCCCGAGCAATTTCATCTCCTGGTGAAACTAGATACAATCAATGAAAATGGTTCCAGGTCACAACCACATCAGGAATGTGGACGATATTTTCTTAGACCTTTTCATTTTAGCATTAAAATAAGTAGATCAGGCACTGCATTTTCGTGCTCCGGGGCAAATTTCGTAGGGCAGTTACGGGACCGACCTACTGTAATAAAGTTTCGTTTATTTAAATAGCATTGGCATTTGCTGACACAAAGCATTACGGGAGTTTTATTAAAAGCTTTCGTTGCACTATAAAATCCTTTACACGTTCAGTTGAGGTTTTAAAAGTCAAAAAATGCTTTACTTCATCGACTCCCTCACTGCAGTAATGTAATGAAAAATAGGCTATTATATGCACGATTTGTTGGAAAAGATAACTATGCTAAGATATTTCAGTGAACATGCAATATCGAATGTGCAGGATCTAATGATGTGCTCTCCGACGCACGACAGCTACTTTTCTCCAAAATTCACTGCCTCTGTAAATCATTTGGCATGGTGAAAACAACGTACAAAGATAGCAGTCATGCAAACAATGCAACACGCTGCGTTTGACAATCGATTACCTGAAGAGAAATGGGGATAAACTTGGCTACTTTAAACACTCAGATTACAGGCGTTCGGACTCACACAGACCCAAAAGCCTTCTTCAGTGATTCAACATCCTGTCTTTCAATAGTTTACTTCCCATTCTTAAATCCCCAAATGAGCTGCGAAGTGGAACCACCGGAACCCCCTATCGATATTCAAGCATCTCCACGCCTCAGATGCCTGTCCCAAAAAAAAAACCTTGGCCGCGGGCGGAGTAGAGGAGATGAAAAGAGACAGACATCAAACAGCTCGTCTAGTTCTGATCTGGCGTCATTTAGATGTATGCATATAGCCTAATGCAACTGGGTGAGGGAGAGGAGACTGCCAGGAGACTTTCATTTACGTTTAAATGCATATATTTCACCTTAAGGCATGTGCATTATTTTCTAAGATAAGGTTCTTATAACTTTACAATGACCTTTGTTCGCGCAAGTGATAAATACTAATTGTGAACTGCTGTTATTACATTCCTACAGTTTCGTAATGTTTACGAAATATAAAGATTTTCTATGATGCATGTTAACTGACCACTAAGTCTATGTTTACGTATAAGTCTATGTAGACAGCCTACAGGGAGACTGCATAATGCTGTAATCAAAGCAGTTTAAGTGGCTGTATAAGATTATCATGAGAAGTAATTTAAAACATTTTAGACTTTAAACTGTAAACAAATATACTTGGCTTTTCCCTCTGAAATTGTATTTGTTACTAACAAAAGTGGTTTTGTGTTCTAATTTCTATTTACTGATTATTCCACTTTTTCCTTCTGTGACATAGCTAAAGAAAATCATTGATTGAAGACTATTTAAATAGCGTTTTAACAATAATAAACCTAAATTATTAAATTATTAATTTATTCTATATTTTAAACACTTAAAATATGTATATGATTTGGTATTTTATTAAGATAATGAAGATGAATAGTGTTCTCCAAAATCAAGAAAAACACTATTACGATGAAGTTAGGTATGTATAAAATATTTATTAAAAGCTTTATTAAACAAATGTTGATTCTGTAATTCCCGAATCGGACTGAAGCTCTGCAGCTATACACGACTGTCCTCCGTACTTAAGTCAGCTGCTACAAGGTTTTGCGTTGTATTTCTCAAACACAGCCATCGTTTTTAAAGGCGACACACCAGACAAACAGGAAACCTAAAGGCATCTGAACTCCTGCGTAGAGGCTGAATTAACTAGGCTTTGGCTACATTATTAAGAAGGCGTCATGTATTCAGAAGGGTGATCTGGTCTATTTGCTGGGATAAGAGTTAAAAACTTTCACTATTGTGCCACTCTGTCCTAACGACAAATATGTAACCTAACAACGAAAACTGTAGCCATAATAACAGAAGTTCGTTAATATTTTTTTTCTTTAAATATAATGTTTCAAGCCATTCGTTCACATGACACTTTGGGGTATTATATAGACGGACATAAACTTCTCTATCTCTAGGTCTCTGGGTTTCCAAGCAACAAAGACTCACACTACAAGGCGAGTAAATCCGAGATCCAGCAAATCTAAAAGTTTAACAATAATCATAAATAAACGTTTTGCTTTACGCGTGTTAGTAAATTGATAGTGGCAGTTTATTACCTTGTTTTATGCTAGTTCAATTGTTTTTTTGGAGAAACTAGTACGCGACCTTAACTGCCGATAAGTTTTGTCACAGTAAAAATTCCCTCCCACCATTTTATTTCGGAATGAGCAGCAGATGGACCAGACAGAAAAGTAATGTCGGATCCTAAAAGTACCGGGGAAACTGGCAGAGACAGCACCGCGGAGGGGGAGGCTGAAATGTCCGCGAACCCGGAGCATGACGACGTCCCTGCGCGGACATCTGGCGCAGAGCCCGGGCAGACAAAGCGTCGCGACCGGCGGTTAACGCTCGGGCCGCAGGAGGGTCTGACCGCCAGCGCCAAGTGCAGTGTGGGAAAGGTTTGCGGGCTGGTTCCCTTAAAAATGAAAGAAGTATACTACATTAATATCTGCTCGTGTATGTATTCCACGTCTGTGCTGTAACTTATGTTCTCTCCCTGCATTCTCTTTCTTATCTTGATTTCACAGACGGAACATTATGATGTCAGACCCATACATACTACCTATGACGACACAGTGCATCACGTGACCAGCAGCAAAGGAACAGTGGGCTTCATCAGCGGGTGCAGGACAGAGGTTAGTTAC
>JAODJW010000001.1:20684034-20708848 GCA_026777045.1 Hyperopisus bebe
ATCTGCTGCCACCAGCATTCTGTTTTATTTACCCAAAATCTGTGTAGCACAAAATGTTGGTAAGTGTTTTTTTAATTGCAATTAAATTTTCTGTGCTGTTAGACAATATGCACGCTGCTATATGGTCATATATACACTACCAGTCAAAAGTTTTCACATGCAGATTTTCTACATTTGCATGTTACTCATTTAACATTTACTAAAAATGCACAAATATCTTTGACTTTTTTATTGACCCCATGGGGAAATTCTCTTTATGCCTCCCCCATCTTGCTCTCTGTAGGTGAGAGCAAGCAAGCCACGAAGGGCAACCACTCATAGCAGCGCCCAGGGAGCTGAGGGTTAAGAGGACTGGCCAAGGACCTGCAGAAGTGCAGAGGCTGGGCTTGAAGTGGTCTTCTGATCACAGGCACAGAGGCTTAGCCCTCTGAGCCATACACAGCCCCCCTCATCAGAGTAACCTCCTCTAGCAGTTATAACAGCACAGAAAGGCTTTCTTTCTACAAGGGACATTAAACAGTGCTGTTTCTTGGGATGAAACGGTTAACTAGAGCATTTAAAGGTCAATATAGAATTTGACTATGCCATCACTCCGCAACCAGTCAATAGGATGTCAGACATGCACTGTTACTGTTACATACTCTTTCCAAGGCTTAACAAGAAAAAGAATTTCAGTGAAAAAGTGGTAAAACCTTGTGTTGTGCAAAAACTTTTGACTGGTAGTGTATGTCCACATGCAAGTCCCTGTTAATTACATCATTTTTACTGATCAAAACAACAGCTCAGAATTAAAAATATAGCATTCTTTTTTATCATTTACAAATAGCATGGGAATAAATTCATTTAAGAAGTAAAAACTCTGAAAATCCTTTAAATTGTAAAGAAAAATAATAAGGCTGTATATGATCATAGCTCCCCTTTCATAAATATTGCCAACAAGGGGACACGCAAGTCCAATAAAACAATTTGATTGAACAGTAGCAGTGGTGGCAAAGACACAGTGACTTACAAAGCCTAAAATGGGCTACAATGACAAGATGTGGGTCTCCATTACAGTACAGTTTGGTTCAGATAGAGCTACATTGTTTGAAGTTGACTGAACGTGTACTGGCCTCCTGGACTAATTTTGTCATTCTATACTCACAGCTGGTCCTTCAGCATCTACTTTGTTTCTTAGGACTCCTTGGATGGTATTGTCGCTAAATAAGCCCACACACTTGGGGGGTAATTCATGCTTATTGGCATTTATTTATTCCCAATGTTAAACAAATGCTACATAACAGTTCTGGGCAAAACTGTCCCAGGAAATAGGTTCTGAAGGAAGATCTAGAGCAACTGTGGACAAAGAGCAGCCTGTCCTAGTTTGTTACCCCGGCCTACGGCGGTATCGGGGCCTAGGCCTCTTCTTCCAGGAGACTGTTGTAGTTTAGAAGGTCCGAGGTGAGAAGCAGGTTTGATCGTTCGCTCTCAACCAGCACCATCTCCAGCTCAGCCTGGAAGGCCTCCCGCCAATCCAAGCCCTCTTCAAGGGGCCAGTCCAGCAGCTGAGCACTGGAGGGTAAAGGCGGCAGACCAGGCTTGTACTCCTCCAGCGCATTTGGATGGAGCAGCAGCCGGAGAGAGGAGATGGAGGCGGCCACCTGTACCACAGCCAGTACCCCAGCCCGGGAGAGCGGGTTAAGGGCAAGCCCTAAGCTGCACAGAGTTCGGCAGCAGCGCAGCGAAGGAAACAGCGCCCCCAGCAGGCTGTCTGATAGACCGCAGCCACATAGGGACAAGTGTGTCAGTGAACCAGAGGCTTGAGACAACAGGCGGCACAGTGAGGGCAAAGTGGCCTCTTCCAGCCTGTTCTCACTCAGGTCCAGTCGTCGCAAGGAGGTGGCATGGATGCTACAGGACAGGTAGGAGAGGTCAGCCGGAATCAGACTCAGGTAGGGGAGTTCCAACACCTCCAAAGGCTGCGAGAGAGAGCTGCAGGCATAGGAACAAGGGCTTGAGTAAGCAACTGAGCAACTTAAAAGAAATTACTTACCCTAAGTCCCTCATTGAGTTAAAATCACCTTTCTAGTAATGATGATGGTCAAAAAGCATTGCCACAATTAACAAGGAACCTAGGAAAATGAAAAATAATGGTCTGGTTTGATTGTATCCATCCATCCATTATCCGCCGCTTATTCAGGGTTGGGTTGCGGGGGCAGCAGTCGAAGCAATGATGCCCAGACCTCCATCTCCCCAGCCACCTCCTCCAACTCCACCGGGGGAATACCAAGACATTCTTTGGCCAGCCGAGAGATACAATCTCTCCTGCAAGTTTGGGGTCTGCCCTGGGGCCTCCTCCCAGTTGGACATGCCTGAAACACCTCTGCAGGGAGGCATCCAGAGGCCCTTTCAAATTAGTTTCCCCAACCAACTGAACTGGCTCCATTCAATGCAGTGGAGCAGCGGCTCTACTCTAAGACCCTCCTGAATGTCTGAGCTCCACCCCCCTATCGCTAAGGCTGAGTCCAGACACCCAGCAAAGGAAACTCATGTCTGACGCTTGTATCCACAATCTCATTCTTTTATCACTACGCAGAGCTTATGACCATGGGTGAGGATAGGAACGTAGATCGAGTGGTAAATTGATAGCTTCGCCTTCCAGCTCAGCTCTCTCTTAACCACTACAGAACGGTACAGTGTCCGCATTACTGTTTCAAATTATAGTACTGTACAAATTAAATGACCAACCTGAATTCAGATATGTAATTCAAATACACTATAATACAGTACTGTCATGTTTTCTGTGCACGCAGCATTAGCCTCAGGTAGCTAGACAGATGCAGACGGGTTACTGCGAAGGGCTACAGTATCAAAGTATAGTAAAAAAAAACAAAAAAGAATTACTGTAGTTCAATTGTTCCATATGTTGTCATGCATAAAACAAAACGAACACTGTAAGCGGGGACTAATTGATTATTATAAGCAAATTATTTAAACAGTATTTATACAGGAATGATTCTATCCCAAGCTTTTTGATCCATATAAGCGGTTGATCACTATAACCATGATCACTATAAGTGGTTTCCACTGTCTATTTTATCAGCATAATGGATGTGCCAAACGGACCTTTGCAGGGAATTTCCTTATTACAATCGATTTTAAACATCCTTTAATGCTATCTAAACAGGAAAGCTTCTAATTAAGCAGAATTAAAGCAGTGCTTCATTTGTGCTGGAGCTTGTCGGAGCTCAACTCTGGGACCTCTGGCTCTGATTAGTCTCCACTCCACTCCACTACCTCAAACGCTACACGCAATATAATTAAACTTAAAAACAAACTGAACTAAAGAAATGTATATTTATAAAACTGGTTGTGTGTATGATTTTTTTACATACATCTGCCTGAATTAGTATGTTTCACTTCTCTGATGTGAAAGGGAAATTCAGCACCACCCATGAGGAAAAATCCACTTTGTGGCCACTGAAAAAAAAAAGATATTACCTTCTGGACCACTCAACTCATTCATCTATCAGGGTCTTACAGTTTGATGTAACTAAGAGGTGTCGATGTAAAATTTGTGCATGTGATGTTTTTCAAAGTCAGTGAGCTCTGGTTCCTCATATAATGGTGGTCGCAGTAGGTCTCTGTGCTCTTTACGAGCTCTGGTACCTCAGACTTTACATATTAAACACACTTAAAAAAGTAAAACTGTAAGAAAACATTTACATACTGTAAACTGAATTTTGAATATTGATTCCAAGACTAACAAAAAGGAACATCAAACACTTTCCATTAGTGTTTTAGCTACTATCTAGCTAAAGTAATGATTTATCATTAATTACTATTAATTCTATATTATATTAATTATATGGAACATAAACCATAATAACATTGGTCTTAGGTTTATTTTGGAGGCTGCAATAATCTGAGGGCCCCCCGTACCTGAGCAGCAATCGCAGGTGTCCTGACAATCGGAGAGCCGTGAGGCTGATCTGCCTCAGCTTCACCAGCGCCCCCAAGCCTGCCGCCATGTCTCTCAGTGCCTTCTCCTGGCCGGGTGCGTCCCTGCGCACATCCAGGTTGCAGTAGTGCAGTCGGAGGGAACTCAAATAAGGGAAGCGGGCCAGTGTTGGCAGCAGGAGGGCCAGGCCAGACACGCCTAGGCTGCTGTAGTGGATATCCAGACCTTGCAAGCTGCGGGGAGGGAGCAGAGACAGCAGGGCTACGATGCTAGCGGCGGGGAGCTCCTCCACGCGGAGGTGCTGGCAGTGTAGCTGCAGGGGCCCCTTAGTAGCCAGCGCCGTGTGGACACGCTCCCAGGAACGCGCGTTTATGAACAGATCAGCTCGCACCTGCACCACAATCTCCGTCTCCTGCTGTTGCTCCGCCTCCTGGGACTCCTTTACCCTATCCCGTGTCATTTCCATGATCCTCCTCACCCCCCTCACCTCTGCCTGGCGCTCCACAGGTGGCTGACTCCCCCTATCTTGGTTACTTTTCTGCACACCATTCTCTGTTCTCGCCCTCTGCCCTTCTGTCTCCTGGAGCCGCTTTCTCTCCTGCACCCTCTTGACTTGGCCCCCAGCCGCCATCTTTGCCTGAAGCACCATGGAGCAGAGTGCTACAGTGAGAGACCAGCCACCCATGGAGTCCACCAGGCCTCCGTCTTCACACTGAAGCCCGCAGAGATCCAGCACCTGAAGAGCACACCTGGCGCAGGGAGAGGGGACAAAAAAGAGAAACATTTCAGACCGTCAGTAATCTTATATTTTAGATTACCTATGTGCACCACACGGGGGCATAGCTAGAAATTCTGGGCCCCCTGACTAAATGTCATCCTAAGACCCTGTCCAATTTTACATATATTTCGTATTTTACATCTCACACACCATGTCATGGTTATGGGCTGGCATGTTAAACTGGAGATGTGTATCACTATATACACTACTTCTTCACCCCTCTCATTAAAAAGAAAGATAATTAAATTTATAGCAATTTAACAATTAAAATTTGAAAACTACTATATGTAAGCCAGACTAGACCATAAAAGCACGGCGTCAAATTTTTACATTGCAGATTAGCCGTCAAACAAGGTTAATTTAAAAGCTTTCAAAACAGCTTACAGGGTTCCCTTACCGCTTGTCCCCCAGCCCCCTGACCACCGCCAGCAGCAGCGCTTGGACACAAAGACGGTTTGGCGGCGTGTGTCCGGCTCTCCTGCGCCCGCCTACGCGAAGGCACCTCTCGGGCCAGCGCTGCACCAGCTCGCCAATGGCCAGCGGTCGGCAGTGCACGAAGGCGGCCTCCAGGAGCGCCCGGTACAGCTCCCTAGGGACGCAGGCGAGCCAGCAGGGTGACGAGCCGTGATCGCTGACCACGGACCGGGCGCACAGGTTGATCAGCGACAGTACCATGGCGACGGGCGGACTGGCACTCCAGAAGCTTACTTTACGGCTTTTGACAGCAACCCGAAACGCTGGAGCTGCTTCAACCACTAAAACTAAAAAAAGAAATTCATAAACTGCCCAGCACAAATCGAGCCCCGAAATCAGACGTTGACACTGGCCCCCAGTGGATAATATTCCACATCTTATAACACATGCAGGATGATACACGACCAGCCGACTCAGCTAACAAGAGCGTCTGTCTTACATATCGACCCTTCATACAGCCGACGCAACCATTTCCCAGTGAGTTTATAGATATGTTTACTTCCCGCTGCTGACGCCGGCGTTTATTGATGACGTATAAAATCGGCGCGACATGTAGTGCTTGTCAAGCGTACCGAATTTTCCCTTTGTTATTGCAGCTGGATCCCTAGGATGTAGTTCATGTCATTTAGTTGTCTAAAGTGGGTTATATGGCTAAAACACACAGATACCACACATTAAAAGTTTCTGCTCTTTACAAGTTTACAGATAGCAGTGACGTGAACTATATGTAACCTTCCTGAGTACTGGAAACATGATTTCAATGAAACTATCCTAAATAAAAATGGATGTTCAGGAATTGTTTTAATCTCTATTGCTACACGATTGTTATATGTACAAGTCAGTGTACAAGTGTCTTCTAACTCTTCCTGTCCTCCATTTTCCCGTCATAATGTCCCAGCTCCGCAGTAGCGTATTTTCCTGCTATGGTGGATGTTTTACAGTAGAGGGCGCTGGTATGCCTTACATTTTAGTAAGTAAACAATGTTTTTGATTATGAGCCATGGCAACCATAGAACCTTTGAATCTCTCCGCACCCTGACAGCATCTGGTTTGCAAGATTGGTGTCAGCAGTGGGATAGGTCGGTTGGCAACTCTGCAGGTGTGAAGTAAAATTAGTAGTGTCCTTTCTTACGTCAGTTGTTCAAACTGATGGAAGATTGATATCATATGGCTAGATAGCTCTGTACAAGCGAGAACTGCACACAACTCATAAAACTTTCCAGGCCATTTTCGGCCACAGGTGCCTTAATTATAAAGTGCCAGATTTGTATTATGACAGAAGCAAATCTTCAAATATCACTCTATCCCAACATTTTGTATCACGATCTACTGATTTTCTAGCAAGTAATAAATATCGATTAAATATATGGAGACTCCAGGAAAACATTTGCACTACCCTGGCTTTGTATTTTATTTTTAATAGGTATCAAATCTAATGCCCGTATCTTCACACTTGCTAGCAGCATGTGCACTGTTGTGATGGTTTAGATATCAGGCTAACAAATCACGGAAAACTAAAGCATTTTGCTCAAGGGAATATTTCTGTATTCATGTAATGAAACGCACCCTGAGCAGCACTCTTATCGTCTCCAAAACAAATGACACAGATGCTATGTGGTCAAAATACAGGAAATTTTATTCACAGAAAAGTTCTCACAGCGAAACGAAACTTAATGCATGACGAGAAGCGCACTTCGTGGGACCCGCAACGAGGACGTCGGCGGCTGGAAGGAGAGAAACGCGTTTTCGCCGTAAACAATTATGCGAGCGCCCGCCGCCACCCTCGGCACGGGTGCTGCTTGTTTGCGGTAATCGTTCACAAGAACAGTGTTACCAAAACGGTGAGTCCGAAAGTGAAAATGCTAGGGAGCACACACACACTGAATACTGCTCAGTACGGGGTGGAAAAAAACACACAAGAAACGCCGTCGCGAGGCGTCTTGGAGCCCAAATAGGGCGCCATCCCGCCATTGATCCTAGCATGGGCTGTTGGGCCCTGCTAGGGGGGACTCCGAAACACGGGGACACCGGCTCTCATTGGCTTCAGCAGCAGGGCTGTATAGCTGCACAATATCTGCATCTCCTGTAAACTTAAAATCCTTGGAATAATAAAAATAGGAGGCAAGAAATTTAATATTAAAAAAAAAAAAAAACAATAAAAGGATCTCCATGCTGGACACGGCAAATGCTGCGAATCCCCCAGAGGGGAGATGCCCCCCTCTGCGACACAGGCCAGAGACTGAAGGGTGGTCTTTCCTTGTCCACACTGTTGCATCTCCACCTCCAGTTGCTGATGCTGGTGTAAAGACCGCACCTGATTGACTTGTGTGGAGGCGGCAAGGCAGAGGCCCACATCAGCCCCACTGAAACCGCAGTCCGCCTTCTTTCATCCATTTCACAAATCACACTCCATCTAGCAACAGACATCTGATGAGTCATAACAATGTCCATCCAGGGTCTGGGGCTAAGCTTGAAGCTTGATAGAGGGACCTGAACAGTCCGGAATATTCTGTCGCTGCTCCAAGTTCACCACTGGGAATGGGTGGGGGCTTATATTAAGGCACCCCAAAACCCCAGCATCATAGCACTGGGTGCTTTCTGCCATCCTGACAGCAGCCAAAAGGAGCGAAGAGGAGGACAGTGGATTCTAACACAAGTCCGACGCTGGAGGACGAAGAGGAGGAGGAAGATGTGGCTTCGGGGGAAGAGGCAGTGCAGCCAGAGTCTGAATAGCGTCAGAGTCCGTGAGAGAAACAAAATTGAAGGACAGAGACAACAAAGAGGAAGAGAAGGAGGGATGAGGGGAGGGGAAGTGAGACAGAGAGAGAGAGTGCAAATGTTTGTCCCTGAGAAGACAGATCAGACACAGAGGGCCCTGGGGATCCTGGGGGGGAGGGGAGAGAGTATGGTGAGATTTACAGGCTTCACTTCAAGATTGCACTTCCTTGCATCACTACAGGCAGACCTACTGGTTTTATACATCAGAAAATTCAGCATTTCAACTGCTACAAACTGCAGATCCCATTAATGCCCATCTACACATTTAGCACCCCCATACCTGTCCTCAGTAAACCCATCCAGCTCTTCCTCATCAATATCCAGCTCCATGTCCAGTTCGTTGTCCAGAGAGCCACGGCCATAACCACTCAGGACACTGTGGGGGAAGAGAGACAGGAGAATATGATAACGAGGCTGAAACATCCCAATGCACCTCATGCTACCTCAGCCGCTAAAATCTGGCAATCTTGGCCATCTCTGTGTTCCAGATGGAGGCCGATTTAAATATAACCAATGCTGTCTATGTAGAGGCAGCTGTTCTCGCACCCAATTTGTGCGACATCTGTTAAATGAATGAAATACATTCTGAAAACAGGTCCACCCCAACCTATCCCACACACACACAAAGCCGCTAAGCAGACAGACATCACAATTTAGGATCAGCCAACCTGACAGAGCGACAGGTGAAAAAGACAATCCTCTTCAGCTTCTTGTTGTAGAAGAAGTAGTTGAAGGACCAGAGACTGCCTTCCTCTCCAAATGGGTCCGAATCCAGGTCTGGGTTGTAGCTGCAAAGAAAGCCAAACCAATCAGTCCAACGCAGGGCTACTAACCTGTGCAGAAGAGACTAGTCAAACAACAAATGACCAAAAAACAGCAAGCCCAGCAATATATGACAGAGGGGTGGTGCTGCGGGCTAGCATTCAGCACCTATGATCAGATATTCTTCTCCCATGGCCGACAGAAAGATTCTCCTTTGGGCCCTTGAGCTAGGCATATAACCCCCAATAGCTATGGGAAGGATGTCCCTACTTTCTCATTTATGTTGCTTTGTATGAAGTCACCTGCTAAATAATTCTTAAACCTAAATAATGTCCTTAAACCATGATGAAAATAGGCTGTGTTAATGTTCTATGTACTTTATCATTCTAATACTGATATTTCACACACCTGTATATGTCACAACTCTGAAGGTTGATCTCCTGGTCGATAGCACTCCACAGCTGTGGACCCAGAGAGTTGAATTCTTCCCCCACGGCTGAGATCAAACTGCCATTCACCGCATTGGTCACCTGGGGGAGCACACGGCACCAGGGCACATTTGAGGGGTTTTCACAGCATAGGGAAGTATCAGGCAGGTCTTAAGACAAAATAAAAAGCAGAAGGCAGCCACTCTGAATTCATTGCTCTGGAATGCAGATGCAGATCTGTCTCATGCTGTAAGATGGGTGTGTTATTTGAGGAAGTACGAAAGTCAGTTATATTGTTTCACGGGAACTCCCATTAGACGTAACTCCGGAGAATTTCTTAGTATTGACACTGGAACGGGACCTGGCTCTGACACACGACACCGGTGCTGGACGGCTGGGACAGAAATCAGCAAGCAGAGTTTTCATCCTGTAGTGTCGACTGTCTCAATCTGCACTTCCCCAATGCTGAAATTCCACAGGCTTTTCACAACCATGTACGACACTCTCAATCGATGGGTCACAACTCCATAGCGAATCACAGAGTGAGTGGTCAAAATTATTTTGAATAAAATCCAAATTTTCCTAATGTTGGACTTGCTTTGGTCTTTAACAGTGTACAAAGGCATTGTGCTACTGTCACTGCACTATGTTCCTCTTATTATTAACACATTATTTTTGGCTGAGAACCTATAATCATCTATTTACAAGCCTGTTTGTGAAAAGCTACCCCCCCAGGAATGTGGCCTGTGGACAAACCCTATCTGTAGCCTAGCAGAACTCCACATCCCTGCCCCCGACATCCAGAGATCCAATGGTACAGGCTGAACGGAAGGCAGCACACTGACCCAGTTGAGGCTGGGCTCGCGGCTGAACTCGTGGGCACGCGCTGCGCTGAAATCATAGTCAGGCCGGAAGGACTCATTGAGCGTCCTGATGAGGTAGAAGAGGGTCTTCCGGCAGCACTTGTCACTCAGTGGGTTCTCGCCATCCTCGCTGCTCTTAGCCAGTCTGTTAATGGGGGCCAGTAGCAGCAGATTATGGAGGAATGGAAGGGATGGTGGTTGGGCAAGACAAGGGTGTAAAGAGGAAGACAATAAAGAAAGCAGGAAGTGAGAAAATGCAATGTGAAGATTAAACACCACCAATATTTCCAGGCTCCACCCCCTCTAGAGGGACACACAACACCTGATTGCCATTGAGGACTTTGATTGAACTGCTTGGTCCAAAGTAAAGTCAGGCACAGTTAAAAAAACAACAGGGAATAGTGGAACTCACTGGGGAGGGCTGGTGGCACTGGACTGTGGTGGGGACAAGGCTTCCAGGACATGCGGCTCCCCCTCCTGGCAGAACTGCTTAAACATGTGCTTGTCATCCCCCGCCATCTTGCAGGAATAGCTCTCAATCCTGCAAGAAAAACAAAGCCAGGTAAAATGGGGGGCTGAATGAGGGTGTGGGGGGGGGCCAGAATAAAGAGACAGGCCGACTCAGCACCCCTAATTTCTGAACCCAAAGACCCCTGGATAAAGAATACATCTGAAGCTGGTCCTTACAGGGCAGTCCAACACATCCCCTCTGGGTGATTACTCCCCACCCTACACACTTCCATCATTCATAGTACCAGAAAAACCTGTTTTTAGCAGTAAACTAGAATTATTACTTTTGCAATAACCAATCTTCCCACCCTCGCATAAACTTTATACTGACAGAATGTTGCTCTTATGTTGTTCCCAATGACTAAAGAGCCTGGGGGGGGGACATAGCACATGTTTATTTTGCCCCTGGTGCACAGTCAGAGTTATGTAAAGGAGGACCTGTTGTAACACAGTCCCTGGCTTAGAGATGCTAATTATAGTGGAGAGCAAAGGTCATGTGACTTGGGGCATCACATGACTGAGGAACTTGTCCTAGTTTCAGCAGGTGAGGACAGGTCTGTGTCAGGGTCTGTTTATTGTATCAACTTCAAACCCGGATCATTTGTCCACATCTGTGGTTCTGTTCAAGGGCCATGAACTTGGATTCAAACCCCCCAGCCTGAGCCACCGCTGTGATCTGGGGGAGATTTAAAATTGTGCCAAAGAGTCAGTGCTTCATAAATAACCCTGGCTGGCAGATACTGGAGACTCTCTCTGGCACTTTGTGTGTCACCTAGCCAGCCTGCAACCATAACACAGCTGCCACGTGGCTTCCGGTAAGCTGTAATTAGATTCATCTAAACTAAAGTGTAACCCAGGTCCCCCCCCCCAGGTCCAGGGGGGCCACACATTGGCTGACCCTGTGCTGTGACTCCTAAACATGCTCTCATCCCTATACGTGTCTGTGTTTCACAGAGAGCACGATGGGGATTAATAAAGTTCATCATTATGCACTAAAATTGCAGCTTCTCTTCCCCCCCCCCCCCCTCAGACGTTACAAAACCCTATAATTTGAAGCACCTGCTCAACAGTTGATAAGACTGACCAACATGTCCTCAGCAAAATATCAAGTGACACCCGTGGCATCCTTTTCTTCCGACTCCTGGGTTTGCAGGATCTTAATGAAACACTACCCAGCTTGAGGTCTGACACCCCCTGGGCTTACTACATTACCCTCGTGCCAGGCACATCTAAAACTGCTAGCTTCACCTACATTTGAAAAAAGGATTCTCTGGAATGAACATTCCTGTATTTCAGTGCTTCTCTGCCTGATCTCTGTATATTCCTTTTTCGTTCAGTTAGTGACTAGCAGGCAGGTGCACAAACCACCACACAACCCAGAAGTGCTAACCTCGATCCGAGAAACGTCGCTCTACACACGGGAAATGGATTTCACGATCTGTGTATGTGCATCATGTGTTCCGGAACACAAATCTATTGCGGTTATCAAAGTCGTACTGCTCTGAAGGAGAACGTCATTTACTCAGAAAGTTTAAAATCACTCAAGTGTTTTACAACCCCAGAGCTGCCAGGAGTGTAAACATGGTATAGTATATACAGTTAACGAATGTCGTCTTCCCGTTGGTGTGTGGGAAAAAAAACAATCCAAAAAAAAAAACCTCAAAAACTTCTTGTCAGCTTCGGCGGGTGTTATCATAGCATCTACCTGCCCAGGATGTGTGAATCGCCAGTCTCAACGCACAGCTGAGAGCTCAGGGCCTCGAAGATGGAGTTCTCCAACAGTTTCATCGCTGCAGCAGGGGAGAAAAAGACGCATATGAAAACAAGGCGTATAACGCGCGAAGTATTCTCTCCGAACGTGGATGCTCATGATGTAAATCCGATTTGTGCAGCCAAAGCAATTTACAGCAATCACAACCTTACTCGTTTACATAAATGTCTTACATTTAAGTACATTTAAGTATTTTAAGTACAAGCCAACATATTGATTGCATATTTTCCATTTTAAAATGGGTTGTCTTGCCATAGCGAAATACATCTGATGATTTGATAACACCTTCAATGATTAATGTAATCTGTTTAGTGATCAAGGCCTGCAACTGAGCACGGGCACGTCAAACCGACGAGACCCCTAGAGGATCTAATGAATATTTCAGTCTCTCCAAACGCATACAGCCCGGGAGATGGGAGGGAGATATGCGATTACGCGCACAGCGGACGGCTGCGGATCTGCGCGCGCCAGCACCTGTTTGCCCAGTTTGCTGATGCCGTCGTTGCGCGTCGGCAGAATTAACTCGATTTGCTGGCATCCCGCTTTACCCGCCTCCGGGTCCCCGGAGACACCCGCTTGCGCCGTTCCCAAGTGTCTCGATGCCCAAAGTGTAAATAATAATACCTAAACTCATTTATAATGCGTGCGCTTATAAAATCATAGATATATGAGTAAGTGGCTACGTAATCCAAAGTGTATAAAACATGTAAATAGGACCCCTGGACTGACTCCCCATTGGCGGGGTCCTCTGCCTCACCTTGTGGCATTACAGAAGATGGACAGGCAGATGTGAATCCAATAAGTCAATATATAACAAACAGATAGGAAAACGCATATCCTGCTGTTGAGTATAAAAATAATATTCGGACATATTACTTTTATGAAGGATCAGGGCCTAGATATGTACTCCAGTTGAGTCATGAGACCGGAGAAGACGACTATCCAGAACAGGGTTCCAATGAAGACGCTCCTCCCAGTCTCCTTCGGAGAGACTGTTATGAGCCACGAAGCAGAAACATGACCATCAAGAGTCATACCCCTGACCGCTGAACAACTCTCCCAGCAAGCCCGGAGCGCCTTCGGATGTCATCGCAAGGCTTCCCCGCGTAAATCCGAGGGCCATTAGCGCTCAAATGACTTTCATAGGTGACAAAAGGCTGGGTTTTACAGGGCTACCGCTAATGCTCTCTTTAGCGCTAGCCCGCGATGGTGCTTAGCGTTAGCCAATCCGCAGCCAGAGCGGGACGAGGGTGTGAAGGACACAACTAAAGGAAGGCTATAAAGCAGCATCGCCCCCACTGGGCTCGTTAAAAAAGAACCTCCCGGCCCCCTGGTGGTGGGGAGCCTGCAGTGTGAGGCGAGGGCACAGAGGGGCAGGCCGCGAGAGCAAGGCATGCTGGGAATCGGCTATCCATTTGCCGCGACCAGGTCCTCAACCTTGGCCATGTGTCTCACTGCGCACGACACCCCCCTCCTTTTACAGCTAACCTTCAGCAAAGTGAGACCACACTCTTCCTCCACAAGTTCAGTGATGATAACCTTCAATATCCCCCCCAGCAGATATAAAAGCTTACTTCTGTTCAACAGACACCTCCTCATGAACACCGCCGTAATGCTCACTGTCCATTTTTAATACCCATTTACGGCCCCATCCTACAAGTTCGGGTCATAAGACTAGTGGCTACAGCCTGGACAGAATGGACAGAACACCCAGACTGCTTTGGATACATGGGGAGAAAATTGCAGTGCGGCCTCAAATAGTTCAAAACATCATCTAGTAAGCAGGAGATCTCGTTTTCGAACCCTGGGATCGTTGACAGACCCAGCTGAAGTTGTTTTCTGGGACTTGTGGCACAACACACAGATTATTGGGCTTTTAGACACTCGGTAAGTGAGACCTTTCACGGACTCGAGGGGCCAGTGAAGCAGTTAAGAACGTGAACTTGCCTGGTAGAACTAGAGGTAGGTAGCCTGAATCGAACCAGTTATGCTGCCCTGCATGGTTGGAACGTAATGTCTCGTTGGAATGAAGTCAAGTAAGCAAATAAATATTACCCTTCAATGCATGGCGGAGGTGTCCGTATGGCAAGACAGATTTCCGCTGTCAGCTACATTTAAACGTCCACAGAGGTTTGAACCTGCTCTCCTCAGGCAGGTATAACGTTCTCTCCACCGAATACTGCCTCAGACTGTGAAATTAGGACTGAGGTGCAATTGTGTCGTTTTTAGTTAATACCATTAGTGGGGGAAAAAATAGTAAAAAAGCTTTGTCACATATATTCAATTCTTGACCACCAACAGAGGTCTTACATCCCACACATGCACAGAACCCAGGCAAATAATATTGCCTATTGTTTTATAATTCAATCCTTGGACTCATAAATACAATGAACCCCTAGACCAGTGTTAGTTTGGGCTTGGGGGGGGGGGGGGGGGAGGTTAATGGCGCATGCAGCTCCTCCTAAATTCAGCCTGTTTTTCACACTGGCTTGATTCCATCATCAAGGAGAGTCAAAGTTCGCATATTTTTCATATTCACATAAGGCAGCCATGCCGGAACCCACAGACTCACAAAGGCGTATATTTCATTCCTATTAACAATAGACATTAGTAATATGCTGTGGAGGATAAGGTGCCGATTAACCTACTATTTTCAAAGGGAAATTTTCACAAATGTGCTCGCAGCAGATTCGCTCAATTAAAAGCACCAGCCTGGAGTTTCGGTGTTTCCGAAGCTTGTGCAAAGTCAAACTCGGAAAGACGGCAATCTGCACACGGCTCATTGACCCTCCCGCCGCCCCAGTTTTGTTGTATCCTCCCTATATTTCGCGCTTCTTCGGGCTTAAGTAAACCCCTCAACTAATGCTGTAGTCAACAGCCCACTGAATACAAGACAATAAAGAGTAATTAGTGACCAAAAAACGGTGAAAAGCGAGATGGCTCAAAGCCATTTAACGGGCTAAGTTACCCGAGCATCCGACAAGAGCATCAACTCTGGCACAAATACACAATCCCCGAGAACTAACACATTAAAAACAGCGGGAGTCAATTTCTATTTCAAAGCCAAAACAGTATTTATGAAGTCTTTTATGGTCTTGGAGGTTAAACACTGAATTTATTGGCAATATATCCAGATTCCTGGTGACTTTCAGAGAGCGGCAGTCAATGTTTATGGCAAGAGTATTAAAACAGTGAAAACTCGAAGCACCGCTCGCATTAAAAACACGTGCGCCCAGAAACAACGTGTGTGTACGAGATGTAGTAAAAGAAAGTAAACAAGAAACGCAGGTTATACAATCGGACTCAATCTGCTCTGAAATACTGACAGTCCTGCACCGCGATCCTTATTTCTGTTCCTCCAAATTCACAGCGCAAGTTAAACAGCCGCTGATTATGCACCAGCCGCTACTGGGCCGATAGATAGATTTTACGTAGCAAGATACATGCTGCCATCTACTGTCCTATTTCCACTGTGTCACAGAGGAATGATAAAAATGGCGTTAAACGCACGGCCAACTCAGACTAACTGACGGACTGTTGAAGCTGTGGTGTTGTGTGTTTCTTAATTTATCGAGGTCCCAACACACGCTCAACATGCTTTATCAAGGGAACAAAAAGAAATAGATCTTTCCTTCATGCGCCTCCTTACAGTGAGAGTTTATTGTAATGAGGATGGACGGGAGCCTGTCCTGCAAATGGACACACACAGGGCATACACCGGATAATTATTGTAGCACAAACAGATTGCATTGCCGTTTATGTCTTTTTTGCAAAGGAGATTTTAAGAACAAGCTGATTGCAATGGAGGATGGGATCAGAAGCTAGCACATAATTAACAGCCACCTTACCTGTTTTAACAGCTGGGGTCCTAATGACTTTGTCACGTCACAACACAAATCCCAAAGCTTTACTTTTAATTGAATTATATTGAATTATACTCGTGACACCTCATACAGGATGCGTACTGGATAAGCGAATCCAAAAGGGACGCAAGGCATCGGCATCCTCTGCGGCAGGGGTGCGAGTGTCACACAGAAAGGGCCGCTGTGTTTGCGGGTTTTCGCTGCAACTCCCTAATTAGATTACTATTTAGAGGACTGATTGGATTAAGAGTCCTCACACCTGGGTTTGAACAGCTGACCTAAAGGTTACCCGAAAACCCTGCATACACACCGGCCCTATTCGGACCCCCCCCCCACTTACGGCAGGACCCTGTAGCTGTAGGTCACCACCCCCTGACCCCATGTGTTGTCTGAGATGGATGGATAATCTGTAACAGGTGTTATGCCGAAAAAGGCATCCTTGCCGTAGAATGCATGCCGGTGTTCTGAGTTGAGCTTTTAGGGGTTTTTAGGGGGTTAGAGTTTTACGGGTTTTTGGGGCTATTGATTAGCACTACGGCAGCCTAACTCGACAAAGTAGCGCAACTCGTGTCAGATCAGCGATCAATCGGTCATTTAGAGACGGGCATGCATTCTACGGCAGGGATGCCTTTTTCGGCATAACACCTGTTAGAGCAAACAGATGCACATCTTCCATACCCTAATTTTGTAAAAACAAATACAAAAAGCAAACTGATATTTTAGCATGAAGTCTGTATAACAGCAGTTGAAAATACTAAATACCTCGCTTTATAATTCATTAGCAAACAGCTGTTAGGCGATTTGAGAATGAGTTTGAATCTCCAGCAAACAGAGCTGAAAGCAAACATGCAGGCCCCATTAGTGAAGACTATCCTCCCTGTCAGGGGACTCGACGGTACTGACCTGACTCCACAGCGACTCTGCAGACTCCCGGTTGATCCGTAACTTCTGTGGTGATAAATCCGGACTGGGCAGCTTTCAGAATTACGCCTCATGCCCGGTGTGGACAAGGCAGACCATTGACAGACTGGGGTAACCTAACCTTCCCCCCCAGCGATGGTACAAAAAAATAAAATAAATAATTAAATAATCAGATCCATGGCACTCACAAGAGCAACGGGCCAAAAAATAGAAGATTTTCTTTTGAGTTGCTACAATCTTTTCCAATCAGCCAGTTCTGCTGAACCTGTAGCATTTTGTGTACTTTTGAATCTCATTATTGTTTAAGATATATTCAGCTTACAATATGGGAAAGGTCTCCCAATTAATCACCCAGAACGAATGCTAGTTTCGCCAACTGTAGACGACCGTTTTCCCTTAATCACTGTTACTGCCGTCAAACTCGCCCAGCTGCAGGACACCCAACTGCAGACATTATTCATGCTAAGAGAATTTTTTAAGCTACTCATTAAAAACGCATCGGCGTCTTCTGGCACTTTTAAAAATGTAAGCGAGGCCTATGTGTAATAGCGGTGACTCCTTTCAAGAGGACTGGTAACTCAAAAGCGGGAACTCCCGAGGACAGTAAGTTTTCAAAATTCTCTGTGAACTTTGTGTTTTTGGAATATGCTGTTCAACATCGAGTGCTTTAAATCATGCAGGAATGATAGGCGCCCGAAAGCCCTTCATATACCACACTCGGTTTGTCACTCCTGCAAGACATGCAGCCGTTTCACGTAAGGATGCTCTCCATCTACATGAATCCCACATTTAAGTCCTTACAAAAGCATCACTGCCCTGGAGTTATTTCTAATAAGGATTCCCCAGGTACGGGCTAATTCGTTGAATTATTTTAGAGCTTGGCTAGGGTACTACATTAAAAAATAACATACTTTGTGTGGGTGTTTACTAAAGGAGGTCAGGTCAAGTAGGCTACCTCGCTCAAAGCTACAACATAACGTAACCAATTAGGAACGCTTCTGACCGTAAGCCCCGATTCTAAGGCATGCCTTCATTTTATGTCCGTTTTAACGCAGCTGTGGAAGTTCAGGCACAAACCGCATGCAGTTCAATACTGAGCAAGAACAGGGCATGATATCATACGATGCATTTTATTTAAGAAAGCGAATTCCCACAGGGAAATGATTCGACTCACCTTCCACAGTATGTATTAAATACACAATATATACAATATTACGTAAAATGCTAGAATGTTGCATACAGAGAACGAATTGGACTCATTTATAAATTGTTTTTATAAATGTGGAGGCTGCCCTTACTATGCTCAGAGAAACAACAGAGTCCGAAATATTTGCACGATTTGAACTACTCAAGTCCATATTTTAAGCGTCTTTTTCTTTTCACGGATGCACGTAGTATCCTGCGAGATGCATGTATGAAAAATTCAGATTCCAAACGCACATTTAACATTTTATTGTCCAAAATCATATCAGCAGACTTAACAGTAGTTTAAAACATTCTCTTAAACAAAAATATAACAAATATTTACATCCACTGATAAAAATACAAAAAAAGGCATACAAGCAAGTTGTCTTTCTAAAAGACATAAGTTACGACAGCTATCAAAATTTCAGGACAAACACGCGACAGAGCGGATAATACTTCTGTGACAGACGTGTGCAGTACAATTGCTACTGGCAGGCTTTACAATTGTGCAGTTCTGCTTTACATAAAACTTCACATCTCACTTATTGCATTCCAGGTACAAATATAGGAGAGACCAGAGACTTGAGATTAGCGATTTAGCGAGTAGCGCGGGAGTTACCGAAAAATGCGTAAATAGCCGTTCAGTGTTTGTCAGGAGCCACGTCAAGTGGAAACAGCCTTAGCGGCATGTTGATGCATATGGTGACGAGCTCGTACCGCCTCCGTGAGGGGCTGCAGCAATAAACTCATCCAAAAATTAACTCCAGTAAATTGGTCCATCGCTTTAACATGCACGGTGAAAAATAAATCATCCTCACTGAATACTGAAAGCCGTGGTTGTAAAATCGATAAATGGGGATGTGGGGGGGGGGGGGGGCTGGGTCACCCGTTACATCCCAACACAGAGACCGTTCTCCCTTGAGCTCGACTGGAAAGCAGGAAACATGCCTGATCAATATGATCGGCTCACCGGATTATGAACAGCAGGGACATGCAGCCGCGAGCCTGAACACACTGCTAGCTGAGCATATATTGAATGAAGGACGCGAGATCGTCAGCCGGCGTCGTCCATCGACACGTGACAGTTTCGTGGACAGCCCCTTCAAATATTTACAGATTTACACTTCTTTAAATAAAAAAATATAGCGACCAGGAATACGTCCACATATATATTTACGATTGATTCTCTTCTGAGTTTACGGCAGAAGTTGATACTGAATACTGCTTTGTTTTACTGGGGAATGTGCAAAGATTTACTTGGTCACGGTGACAGACCAGGGCAAGGTTTTTCCAATGTAGAAACAAAGAGGTTAGTGAGGAAAGCACAGAGTTGTCAGGGGTCAGTCACAAGTAGGCACTGGAAGTCTTGGAAGTGGCAAATTCAAAGACCACAGTATTATCAGAGGAGCCACAAGCACGGTCTCACTGGCAGCCAAATTTTGCTCATGCCTGTAAATGGGGTGCCCATCTGTTTCTAGTCATTTGACCCTCCACACCACTAGGGGGCAGCAGAAATGGGCCAGTGGGGTACAACATCACCCAGGTGAAGCCAGAATGCGCCAGTCTGCATATACTTAATCACCTAAACAGACAAAACACTAAAAGCCTGCCCTTACAGCAGAAAAGGGGAATCAAAACCTTTCATTCTAACAAAAATATTAAAACTAGTCTTTATAGAAAGCTCTAGCTCCAACTATACACGTTCTGTAACATTAATTTATAACAAAACCAAAAATATATGTATATATTTGTATATGTATATATTACCATTAACATCTTCAAGTTCTGTATACCAAAAGATACAATATTAACAATGGGTCCAAACAGAAAAGTAGAAGACAATCCAGTTATATCCATAAACATAATGCAGTTCCAACATTGTCCCTAGAGGGCGATAGATTGGCAAAAATATACAAATAATAAATGCAATATTACTAGCATTAGGTTGCGTTTTAAAAAAAGTAATTAAAATATCTTACAAAATGTCGTCGAGGTGTACGCTAAACATGGACTGGAGATGAAAAAAAAAAAAAACGGGAGTTATTTATATTTTCCTGTCATCTAACGTTTCTTCATCTATGTACATCAACATAAAGCAGGCTTTTAAAATGATAGGCAATGTGGCAAGTGAGGTACACTGGACCTGAGGGCTGCATCCACGCACGTTAATGCACATTTACCAGTCGAGTCGTTAGTTTACAGCACAATAAGCAGCGTTTGAGCCTTGACACTGTAAACTGGGATATCTGCTGTAAACGTTTCTAGTTTTTAGGTGTTTGCTGCGCGACGAGTCTTAAAGCTTGAGACGTGTACATCGGGCTGGTATCTCTAACATCCTGTCCAGCTGAGTCACCAGCAGGCCCCCGTGTTACCGCCATTCGCATGGTCAACAAGGGGCACTGCCAAAAGGCGTCAGATGTACATGGGAGGTCCTGCGCCCTTAACCCAAGATATTAACGTAAACTGCCATAATTTAGCTTAAAGACATAAATATTAAAAAATTGGCCATTTGATAAATCTCACTGGTTATGTAATACCTTGGTTATATGTTTCAAAAGCACACATTAAAGCATACCCACGTGAAGACTTGGAATCACGACATAAATTAAACTGCGGAGAGACTCCCATCGTTCAGAATTTCTTCGGCAGAGAAGATGCGGAGGTCCGACGAGAGTCGGACTCATGTGACCCGTCGAAGCGGCGCCGGAACGCAGCTCCAGTCAAATAGGCACCCTGGGTCCCACTCACTCTTACATCAGCGATGGCAGGTCGCCGTGGTAACGACGGCTTACAGGCGTGATATTTCGCTCGTGACGTCATGGAGCTCTCGGCGCCATGTGGTCCAGAGCAGCCAAGGGGGGGCCCGGTGAGAGACAGAGAGAGGGGTGTGTTGGCAGCATGGGGGGCCCAGGGGCCGGGCCCATCGTGTGCGTCTGGGTCCCGCTACCTACACGGCTGACACCTGCTCCTCTGAAAGGCGAGAGGGGAGAGACAGGGGGGGTGGGGGCGTCACTACAGGTGACACTCCAGACGTCCCACGCCTGCTGGATTCCCCAACTGCATGACTGTTCTGAATGCAGTGCAACAAGCACAAGCTGGATATAGTTTTAGGACCCTGCCCCCCACCCCATGCAGCAGACAGGAAACGTGTCTGCAGAGGGGTAGCCTAACCCACACCCTCTCAGCACAGTCCTGCTGATTCACTGACAGCCGTCTGGCTCACGGCACGTACCATCTTCCTCAGGGGCCGCAGCGGCCGGGCTGGTGCGCCCCTTGTGCTCGTGCGGCATGGTACCTCCCGGACTCTGGAGCAGCTTTGACCTCTGCAGGGCCACGCAATAGTCGGGCGGCTTTAGATGGGGGTTCCGGGCGGCTCCTTCGGGGAAGGAGATGCCCTGGTACCCTGGGGGGGTGGGGGGCGGACCCCTGCTGGGCGAGGTAATGCAGTACACTGGAGGGCAGGGCAAACAAAGCAGATATTAATAAAAATATGCAGGTGCACACAAAAATATTTGAGTTTGGCGCCACCTACTGGGCGACAGGATTATTTATACATATACATTTATTTACTTGCCAGACTTTCGTCCAAAGTAAACTACAAGTGAGGCAAATACCACATTATAAACAACAGTGCTGTAAAGGAAGCGACTCGGCATAAGTGCCGCTAGGTTGAGTTTCCAGTGAATGCCCAGGTACAAACGGAAGCAGTAAGGCGTGCGTCTCAAAGGAGAGCAAGAGAGGAAAGGCGACAAGAGGCACTGTGATACACCTGCACTTCTGCAAATAAAAAGATCATATCGTGGCAAGAGCTACGCATTATTGCCCAGATATAGCAAGTCAACAGAGTGCAACACGTAAAGGAAACTAACCGCCGTTAGGTGGCCCCCAGACCGTAAAGCCACATGTCTCACCTATGAGTCCCTTCTCTGTGCTGGAGGTGACGGTTTTGTAGGTGGTGTCGCCGCCTAGGGGCCCGTCGGGACACACTCCCGGTATCATGAGTTTATCCGGCACCCTGCGCTTGACTGTGCTGTAGTTTCCCTCGCACGACTCCGAGAGGGAGCTGCAGGACGCCCAGCTTTCCCGGGACCGGCCGGCCTCTGTGGCGACCCCGGGGCCCCCCTCCCGGGGCCCGCAGGCATCTGCCTCGGCCACGGGTCTGCCCAGGGCTTGGTTCCGTGGGCCGCCCACGTCCCAGGCCCGTTGGGGTTGGAGGTTCTGGAAGTTATCGTGGGAGCTGCTGGAGCAAGAGGTCCAGCTCCCCCGGCCGCTGTCCGCTGGGTCCACGCCCATGGCCTCAGGGGTGAGCTCCTCGCCGCCGGCGGAGAAGGGAAAGGTGGAGGCGCGGGTCACGCAGGTCCGCGGCGCCGACGAACTGCGGACGAGCACGCACAGATCAGCTGACGGGTTTTAATTAAAATTACACAGCCTTTGGTGGGGGGGGGGAGGAGGGGGAGGTTTACAGTGTTGAGTTTTAGTGCCACAATAAACACACTGATTCAGTGCAAGGATTTTACAGACTGCACCACTATTTATGCAATTAAAATCAACCAAATGAGTATTAGAGAATACAAATGCAGTCTTTTAATGAGAAGCCGTAGTAATAAACATTCATTTAAAAAGTAAATATGGTGTAAAAAGACAGTATGAAGTCCTGTGACTGTGAACATGTAAACAGTGTAATTAAAAGCCCTCATCAGGCTAGTGGTGGGGGGGGGTGAGATGTCTCACACTGGGAGTTATGGGAAACCCAAGGTGACACTCCAGCCTGGGCCGGACGTACCTGGTGGGAGGCGGGACGCCTTCGGGCGCAGGCTGCGGGGCAGCGGGCTGCGTGGTGACAGCGGGCGCAGCGTCCGGCGCGGTCAGGGGGCGGGCACTTGGGCAGCGCTCCTCAGCCACAGACGCTGCCACCGAGTCCACAGAGCCGTTACTGATGAGGCTGGAGCGGGAGGAGATCTCACTGTGGCTGGAGTCAGAGAGCGTGTCCGACTTGCCCGCCGGCATCAGAGCGTACACTGTGGGGCAAAAGAAAAGGGCTCGTCTTAAAGGGAATGAGTATTAAAGGGACGGCTGGATCTTAAAGCAACACCCTCTGCAAACAACTCTGTGTACTAAAGACTGACTACAGAACATTCAATAAACCTGAAATACAAAAACTTTATTTCAATACTATAAAAAAACCAAAACAACTCTGCGTGAAACCTTCACCTATATACAATTCACTGTTCATGCACGAGTTTCACATACAACAAGGACTGTACTTGTCTTCCGTAATCGAAGGGATGGGGAGCTTCAGGGCGATATTGTGATAATGACAAACAAACTGAGAAAACATCAAGGTACATATCAGCAACAACTACAGTTCCGTTAGAATGGGGTTTGTTGGTCGGTCTGTCTGTCTCACAGTGTTTTTCTCCTCCAGTCCCTGGCTTGACAGTATAGCCATTTAAAAGGGGAGGGGCTTCTGCACGACACTTCCTGTTCTGTAGCAACTTCCTCTCCCGCACTGGAGATCCCCGCCTCTGCCTCCCTGCCTCTGGAGCTCCGCGCCTCTGCATCCCTGCCTCTGGAGCTCCCCGCCTCTGCATCCCTGCCTCTGGAGCTCCCCGCCTCTGCCTCCCTGCCTCTGTAGCTCCCCGCCTCTGCCTCCCTGCCTCTGGATCTCCGCGCCTCTGCCTCCCTGCCTCTGGAGCTCCCCGCCTCTGCCTCCCTGCCTCTGGAGCTCCGAGCCTCCTGCCTGCCTCTGGACATGCTCTGCTTCCTGACTGCTCTGAAGGGCGAGCTCAGACTCCTCAGGACCCGACTCCTAGGGGATCGAGTCCCTGACGAGTGGGCCGGCACCGGCTCTGCCCTGGGCCCCTCCTCCTCAGCTCTCCCACTGTGGTGGCCTGTGATCTGCCGGATGCGCCGCTGCAGCTGGGCCCCACCTATTCCGTAGCTGCGCTGGCTGCCGCCCCCCCGGGTGCCAGCCTCGCTGGTCAGGGACGAGGACGAGCCTGACAGGTTCACCGGGCTGGAGCTGTGCGACTTGGGGGCGCCACCTGCTGGGAGCATAGAGAAGGAGATGCACCATGGCCATATTACACCACTGCTATGCCGGCTTTGTTTACAAGCGAGACACTCCATGGCAATCTTTTTTCTTTTAAATTCTGCAGCATAAACACTACAAATAAGCTGTTATGGTGCTGCTTTGATACATTTTACGTTGCGTTGTAGTAACCTGGGAGACTCATCTAAATGGACCCATCGATGAAATATCTCAGCCAACCAAGGGATTTGAACCCACGACCACCTGATCACAGACACAGCATCTTAACCTACTGAGCTAATAACGTGAGAGCATGGTGTCTCGTGAGGGCTGACCTTTGCGGGGGGACCCCTGGGGAGACACTGTCGGGGTGGAGTGCAGGGAGGAGGTGGACACCGTGTCCTCGCTGGCGTCGGGCTTCCTTGTGGGCCAGTCCTCAGCTGAGCTGCCTGTCTTCTTCAATACCTGCGGAGAACCTGGGGGCGAGGGGGGGGGGGGGGGGGGGGGGCC
>JAODJW010000001.1:20708948-20724256 GCA_026777045.1 Hyperopisus bebe
GTTTAGTGATCAAGGCCTGCAACTGAGCACGGGCACGTCAAACCGACGAGACCCCAACCCCGAGGCTAATCCCACCCTTCCCCCCCACACCAAAGTCATTTCCTTGTTCCTTTAGGACACGGTAAGACTGATCCAAAAACAAATCGGCAATGGCATCCAAGTAACTCTTAACCAGTCACGTACAAAAGATGTCGATGGCAAGTACCTCAGGCTGAATGATCGTTCTCACCTCCGGTGGTTTTAGTAAAGAGGATCAAAGTCTGTTGGGAATAAAAATTCTGCTGATTCTTTGGACAATCCGTAGATGATGTTGCTGAACAGCAACAATAAAATAACGTCGTTCTCTCAGAGGAGCACTTCGCGATCTCAAGGGCCAAATTAGCTTAGCTGCTTGGCTACACCGTCGACGCTAAAAACAATATTTTTTTCCCAACTCGGGAGGGTCGGCAAGTACCTAACAGGAACAAGAATACGTAAAAAAAATTAGTACCCCGCCAAGGCGTACGGTCGCGGCTGGCATCGTCTTATACTGCACCTCGATTCTTTTATCGAAAAACCGTTTTTCCGGAATAACTGAGACGACGAGAAACCCGACGACGGTCTGAGAGCCTCAGATTCAGACTGTAGCAGCATCCCCCTGTTTGGAAGGTCGATTTACGAGAAAAATAAGAGATCCTCGACGAGATCAGAGTCGCTTTTATTACAGCGACTTGATCTGTTTTGTGCTGGTTTTCGCTCTACTAAAGTAACGGACTAAACAATTTTTTTTGTCTAATGGCGCTGATCGAAAACAGCCGACTAGAAAACACTACTTTACCCCGCCCCTAGAATGGCTACAATATAAATTTTTATTGTTAAATGCCACGCCTATCATTCTTGCGTAGCTAGAAAATAGAGTATTTGATTGGCTGTCTGTAGTGTCGTTCAAAAATTCCAGTACTCGATAGGTCGAAGGAACTGTCGTACATTATGCGCAAGAACGCTATTGGTCCAACTCGCGTCTGTCTCTGGGTTTCGGTTGTGTAGAATCTATTACTATTTATGTATTACATCAATGTATTGCGTATAAACATTCACGTACAAAATAAACTGATTTCTAAAACTTGAACGTCTGCAAATATTAAAATTGGCAAACATAATTTTGCAAAATGAATATATGTTATGCTTCCTAAATGTCCATGTATCCGTCCATTTTCTATGTCCAATCCAGGGTCGCGGGGATCTCGAAAGCTATGGGCTGTGGCGCTGTATGTAACGGGGGGGTGTAGTTAGGATGATTCCAAGGGTCAGTCCATAAAGTCTTGAAATATATTTTCATTGATCTGAGTTGGGGGTCCAAAGTCCATAGCGGTGCCCTGGCTATATATGGGCTCAGGGCAGAGAATAACCGAGGATGGGGCACATACACACACCATTCACACATATGGACAAATTGGAAACTCCAGTTAACCTTAGCATTTCTTGGACTGTGGGGGACCACGAGCACACGAGGAGAACATGCAAACTCACACGTAGAACCAGGGCGGACCTTAAACCCTACCCCCATAGGAGTGGGACAACAATGCTAACCACTGACGCCCCCCAATTTGTGTCTGTCTATTATGTATTGTGATTACTAGTTCCCTTGTCCGAGTTTGCAGTTAACATTTTTCTTTGTTCCCCCATGATTATGACAAGCGCTTCGAAAATGGATGCACATATTCATGCATGCAGTAGATTTGTCTTTGTAACTCTAACAGTATGTCTTTATATAAAACGCAAATATGATACGAGGCAGATCAAGATAAGCGGTCAAAAGATGAATGGATGGACTGATGGATGAAGGGAAAGAAAGAAAAAGCAAAAATGCCACGCTCCCGTCGAGGGTGAGTGGATGGATGTGATTACAGTATTTGATATTATATAACTTCTTTCCGCTATGGTTTGGAATCCATTCAAAACCCTATGGCCCTCTCACTAACATAACACTTCTGTGGAGGCAGGAAAAGGAAATAAAAAAGTTCCCGATGTCACTTCCACTTTCTCCCAACCCGATGGCTGTACGGTACAGGTGGCTTTATCTGCACTCAGCGACGGAGCCGTATTCGGATCTTCGCTCCGAGGTGTGCAATTTCATCAAGGACAATAAGGGGGCGTAGTTGCTTCCTGTTCTACCAAGTGAACGATGAAACTAAAGCGAAAGGGAATGAAACAACACACTTGATGCGCAGATAAATAACGGTCCTAGTGGGCGACGGAGTGAACTGGGCCGCATCGGCAGCAAAAGGAACTTGGCGATTGCCGGTTTAAGACATTTCCCTCGCCCGCCTGGAAGGGGCCAGCGAAATGGCGCTGAGCTCCGGCGGGTGGGCTCCCACGCCTCCGCCGGCCCCGTCTCCTTCCCTGTCTGGGTTCGGGAGTTCTCGGGCCGGTTGTAGCACCGTGCTGATGTCGGTCCGGGTTTCGGTGTGCCACTCCGGGATTCGGCCGCTGTGTCTGCCGGGCGCAGGGGACGAATCTCTCCGTCTACAGCTGAGCATGATGCCGGGCAGGGCAGGGGAGTTCCGCCTAGCACTGCGGGACGCCAGTGACACTGGGACCGGGCGCAGCGTGGTAAGACTGGAGAGAGGAGGGGAAGCCGCGGGGTCTTCGGACCACAATAATGTATCCGTTCAGTGTTCGGAGAATGGAATCGGTGTGATTGTGACGATGACTCGGTCAAGCGCGGAGAGGAAAAAAAAGTTATAGGTCACGTGTTGTTGTTATTATTAGCTAACGCAGTTACCAGGGTTAACATGTCTAGGGCTAAAATGCGTACCCCTGGGTTGAGCGTTTAACCAGGTTTTTGTTTATGTTAATATTATTTATTATTTGGTGCCAGTTGGCAGTATTTCTTTTCCCCAGATGTGCGTATGGTAGCTGGGTACATTGTTTTGAACTGTGATGACTCATTAGAACCACTCAGCCTTGTTTCACTCATTATTATTTTTGTTATTGTTATTGTTATTGTAGCAAAACTTCAAGACAGACATCAAGTGCACTTTTGGATGACACGAATGTTTGTCGAAAATTGTCAAACGAAATAGAGGCATGTAAATAATAGACCTCCATGGGACGCGCATAGAGATTTTGACGTCACGACTGACGTGTAGATGATACATTATACACACACACACACACATATATATATATGAGACAGAGAGAGAGAGAGTTTTCTAGAAATATTACATCAGTTGGTACTCCGGAAATGTATGTAATTGCTTTACAGAAAAGCCAGCGGCATTTCGCGACCAGTCTGTGGTTGTGAATGATGTAATTCCGTTGTACCCTTTAATGAGCCACTTGACCGGCATTTCTTCAAAATATTTTACGTTTTATGTACGGGAAAGTTTAAAGCAGTGAATTTCTAAAGCGATCACTATTTGTGAGAATTACAAGATGACTTTTAAAGTAATCGAAAGTACAGCTAGTTGATAAGATAACACGATATGCAATGCCAAGTCAGTTATCTTCGTGAATACTTTGGTTTGCAGCCGATATGACACTGGTAATAATAGGGCCAAATTCAACCTAAATCATTTCAAAGCCACCCGTATCTGTCCGCATTTGAAATATGCTACTTGTTAGCAGTTGTGGGCTTTCAGCAATGGGGTTTGTACTCCCATAAGCATAAAGATACTCTTTGTTCTTTTTTTATTATTATTATAGTAATAGTCACCTGAAACATGTAGTACACTACCGTATATGGAATAGAAATGACTAGATTGTTGTTGTTTTTAATGGGTGGCATGGAGATTCAGTGGGCAGCATTGTAACTTATACTTTTAGGGTTGTGGAATATGTCCCCAGCTTGAGTTCTAAGTATGGAGTTTGCTTGTTTTTCTTTTGTTTGTTTGTTGCTTTGTGCAGTCCAAAACCTTCCAGTTTAGATTAACAGGCAAAATCTCTAAATTTCCCATGCTGACATTATGTGTACTGTGATACTATGATAGTCTGTCCTGTTCTGGTTTTTCCCCTGCCTCGTGCCCTGGGTTAAGTAGTTGTGGAACATGGATTAGTGTGTGTATGTGTATGTGTGTGTGTGTTTGTGAGTGTTTTAAAGGTAATACTGATAGTGTTGATCATCAAAGTTAGATTTTTCATCCTTCTTCCCCTCTTCCCGCCTCAGTCCATTGCAGAGTTCGACCTGCGCAGTGTGAAGTATGAGGTCAAGTCTCCACGCTGTCACGAGCTCTGCTTGGCCACACCTCCACATGACCGCATCAGCTTCAACTTCCGCTGCGAAAAGGAGGCACAAGAGTGGGCTACCGTAGTGATGTCATCCCTCCGGGAGGCACACAGAGGTCCGTACTCCTGTGTGAGGCCCTATACCCCAGTTGCTGATGCTGTAATTGGTTAAGCCAATCATAATAACCAAAACCGATGTAAGTACAAAATACTGTTGATTATTATAACAACATAAAAATATTTACACTTCAGTGGCAGTTTCTCAGCCAGCAGAAGAACAGCAGCTCCAGCTGGAACCTCTCGAACCCAGGACTCCGATGTCGCTACCCCGGACAGGTCAGCACTTCCCCCTTCACCCATTGGTCCATGGGCCCTTCAGCCCACCTTGTCATCCCGGTGCATTCTGGGTGACCTGATCAGCAGAGGAGTCATTGTGATTTCAGTACAGATTTTGCCAACTTTTACTAAAGTGAAGCAAAATTATACATCAGTAATAACTTGCAGTGTTTCTGTCGATGAAAGTATTTAGTACAGCTTGATGTATATTGAAATTAGTGCTGAAATTAAAATGATTTTTATTTGTCACTGTCATTTCTTGATACTTTGTAGAGTGTGGGTGAGTGAAACACAACAGTGCTAAACAGACAGTGCAATTAGAAAAGTACAAAACATGCAACTTTATAGACAAATAAATACAATGGACAGTAATACTATAACAGGCAGTGAAAGGGTTTATTGAACAGAGTTTAGAATTCTGATGATCTGGTGGAAGAGGCTGTCTTGAAACTTGCCGGTTATGGACCTAATACTGCAGTTCCCCAGAACTGATTTCTTTATGTATGTATGTATGGGTTAGATGGACATTCATATATCACACTGGACCCAGTCCAGTCAGTTCTTCCCTGCGAAACCCTGCTGCTATTTCTGTCTCTGGCCTTTTTCTTTGGGCTGATTGTTGTTTATTGAAATTCGAGATCCCCCTGTCCCCTTCTCCCTCCCTCTCTCCCTCCACCCCCACTCTCCACTCGGTCATCCTATTAATTCCCCCTCCCTACTTTCCCTCACGCTCTGCAGAGGACCTGTGCCTGGAATTATCTCAGGCCATCGAAGCTGGCGATACCCAGGGTGCCGTGCAGTGCGCCTCCACCCTGGCTCACCAACAGGTGGCGCTCAAGATCCAGCTGTCCGAGAAGAGCTACACTGACGCTGAAATTAAGTGAGGAGGAAAACCACAAACAAGCAGGAGTTTGTAGTTTATGTAACGCATCTAACATTTAGTGGAAGTTTTACTATGTAGGTGCCAGAGAAAAGTCTAGAATGTCACTAGCATGGCTTTAAGATAGGACCTTTTTATTTAAAAAAAAAAAAAGGCAGAGAGAGTGGTGGCAGAGAGGGGGTGTGGTCTACAGAGTGCTGACATGTGATTTGTGCTTCGGCTCATGACTCATTTGTCTCCGTGGTAGCCTGGCTGTCGTGGTGGAGGATGCCTCCTCATCCTGTTGTGTCACGGTGAAAGTCTCGCCCCAAATGACCATCGCATCCCTGAAACAGCAGGTCAGGGCAGAGGGCCATCGTGCTGCTCGCTTCATACCTCGCCGCTGCTGGGTGGAGCGCGGGATTGGCTGCCTGAATGATGTATCTGTGGCGTGCCTGTCGCCTGCTCCTTCTGCCCCGACCCCTGCGCCGATGCCCCTGTGCCCCCCCTCAGACCTACATCTCGTTCCTCCAGGTCTTCCTCGACTATGGCTTCCACCCACGGGTGCAGCGCTGGGTGATGGGCCAGTGCCTGTGCACAGACCCACGCTCGCTGGCCTCCTACGGCGTGCGTCGTGACGGCGACACCGCCTTCCTGTACCTCCTGTCGGCACGCCAGGCCCGCCTGACCCGGCAGCTATGCCAACAGGACCAGGAAAGTGCCCTGCTGGCATCGGCACCCCCTGGGAACGGGCCTGTCTCACAAGACTGGAGGCCCTACAGCACACTACCCTCCAGGCTGTCCCACGGGGGCACTGGTGAGACCCTGGCACTAGTCAGATAGCCATCAGCCATAGAGACATTCAGCAAGAGCAATATTGCTGTAGAAAACAGAAGATACTTTTGTCATGGTTGGTGTTTCAAGTATGCCATGACTCACCATGTCGTGAGCTGCTGATGGCTGATTTCTGATTGCTTGTCTAGGCAGCGCTGCGAGTGGGGTAGAGAAACTCGGCATTGGTGAAATCCGAGAACTCATCAACCTAGAGATGCCTCAGCTGAATGAAGCTTTGGGCTCTGGTGTACAGGTAATCAGATACAACCTGTAATGTACAGGTATTAACTGCCATTTATATACCGTTGTATAAAGTGTGATATTCATGTACTGCCTGCTGTCTTTATATAATCAGAAACACTCGCATACAGGTATTACCTGTTGTCTGTATACAGTCAAAAATGGTAACGTACAAGTACTACTTGCTGTCTGTATACAATCAGAAACACTAACATACATGTATTACTCGCTGTCTCTATACAGTCAAACACTGTGACATACAGGTAGTACCTGCTGTCTATATACAGATAGAAGCACTGTACCATACAAACAGGTATTACCTGCTGTCTGTATACAGTCAGGTACACAGTAGAGGGGTAGGGTGGGGGGGTACCTGAGCACCTGCCCCCTTTGCCTTAACTATTTAAAGGACCTCCCTTTAAAGGAACTGAATGTTTCTTTAATGGATGTGTCAAAGGGCTAAACACTACCCCTCAAAAAGTCTCTGCATGGCACTCGTCAGATACACTGTAACATACAGGTATTACCCACTGTCTATATGGAGTCAGAAACACTGAAACATACAGGAATTAACTGTTAACAGTCAGGTACCCACAGTCTATATATAGAAGGGCTGTCAGTTTTTAAGTGATATTCGAACATTTGTTTGAACATGATGTGAAAAATTCACATTCGAAGTATAATTAACTCATTCAAATTTTAAAGTGTCTCTGAGCCTATGAGCGCATTAAACCGCTATAATACAGACATACCCTGTAAAGTGTGGTTTAAGCATTAAACTATCAGGGACAATGTAACACCATGTAACTTTTTGATATTATGTTTTTTTTATATGCATTTAATAGCGATTGTACTGTGTCCACTCATCACCAGTGACTATAAGCAAGGACTATTGAACGTGAAGTGCACATACAAACACTGAAACGTATTACAGACATTGAAAGATATTACAGCCGGAAAACTGCATATAACACTAACTTTACCATGGTTAAGGTTTAAACTCAAACCCGCTTTTTGTAATACTTCAGTATAGATCCACAAATTCCCACATACATCATCATCAAGCGAGAATACCGGGAGGGGGGGTACCCAAAAGTGGTTTCAGGTTTAAACTTTATGACACTGTAGTAAAGTTAACTTTACAATTGGCAACTGTAATATCTTTCAACAAAAGCAAGCAACACCCCATTGACTTTCCAGATTTATTTACAGGCAAATTTTAATTAGTATTTCAATGTTTGTGTGTGCACTTTACCTTCAATTGCCCAGTTATTTATTTACAGTCACTGGCAGTGAATGGACAGAGTGCAGTTTTTAATAGATTAAAGCACACTTAACTGGACATGTCTGTATGGTTTATGTTTATACTTATTAATCCATTAATTCATCACAAACATGTTTTGTACTTTACACGGACACAGTCCAGTTACTATTGCGAGGGATCACAAAAGATTTGCAAGGGAATGCAAATATATAGTCAGGCACACGATAACATACAGGTATTACACACTCTGTGTACAGACAGATACATGATAACATGCAGGTACCTATTGTCTGTATACACTGTACAAACACTGTAACATACAGGTATTATTCTCTGTAAAGAGTCCACCATGCTGTGTTTGCCCACTGTTGGCCCTAAACTTACTTCTAACACCTAAACTTGCTTCCACCACTACAGCAAGGTTGGTCCTGCCCCACTTGTACCTTCATCAATAAGCCCACACGGCCTGGTTGTGAGATCTGTAGCGCGGACCGGCCCGTTGGATACACAGTGCCCGGGGGGTACCAACCAGACCCACTAGAGCTGCGACGTATCGAGAAGGAGAAAGAGGCTGTCCGGCAGTATCAGCAGGTAGGCCTGGGTTGCTTGCCCACTGCAATCAGGATGAATGCCGATACCCCTGATCACATTGTCCGTGCCGGAAAATAAAGAGATAAAGCTCAATCTGAGGGAGATGATTGAAGGTGAAGAGAAACCCCAAGTGCTCTCTTGCCACAAATAAGAGCGTCCACTAAATAAAGGTAGAACATATATTTATGGCAAATAGCTTAGTCTTAAAGCCACAGAACTGTGTCTTTGTGAGTCCTAATTGATAGAGTTCTTTGTCATTTGGAGAGCTAACTATCACTGTAGTCACAACCAGGGAGGGGGGGGGAGGAAGCAATTCTGAGGGTCTTGGAGAGGGGGGGTCAGTCAGGAGCGGGGGTGGCGAGGGGGCTCCCTCACGCTGACCCTCTTCTCTTCTGTCTCTGTGTTTTAAAGGAGAAAGGGAGAAGAGACGACCTGAGGGTTGACCCACTGAGCAACTCACTACTGTATAACCTGAACCCCCCCTCGACCAGGACTACTGATGTCACACATACACCCTAAGCTCCTCAGATATGGCCTCGCATAGGGGAAGGGATGAGGGGCACAGCCACTTACACACTGGTGCGGTCCGGCGGGGTCGCATACTCACGTGTACAGACGATGCAGGCGTGTTGTCCTGCCCTAGTGAACAGAATCTCGCAGAATAAAACATGGACTGGCTTTAGACATCCTCTACATCAGTACTCTCCTACTAGGACATTACTGACAGTGACAACATAACACATAGATGCTAAAGCACTGTACCGTATGTGTGAGAGAGGCTGCTGATGGTGTCTGTATGAATGTGCTTGTTATTGTATTATTGTATTGAGTTTTTTTTACTACAATGCAAAAAGCAGTTAGTCATCATTGAATAGCTCTTAAAAGTGGGCGATGGAGATTACAGTGCCAATGCAAGTCATACTATTTAAATACTCTGTCAGTCTGATCAATGGGAAACATCTCATTCAAAGAAATGTCTGAATTAATGTTTTTTTTCTGCCGGGTGAATAATCTGAAACGTGCAGAAAAAAATCAAACCACCATGTATAATGAGCCTATATAAAAATCTGTATTTACTGTAAAAATGAAATAAATGCTTTGAGTTCTTTTAATGCCTTGTGCTTCCTCATCTTTTACAATGTGCTTTGTCTGTTTCAATGTGATACATCTGCATCTAAAGGTCTGTAAGGATATTTTGTAAATGTAGTCAGTTGCTGTTGTGGACATAATCTAAAACAACTGGGTCCTGCAAAGAGGACTGTTCCAGATGTGACTGTTCAGGAAATGTGAAGATATTGCTCTCCTTTATTGGGCAATAAAGACCATGTAGGTATAGATGCCATTTTGAGTCTGGGAACATGAATGGGGGAAGGCGGGTCTCCTTATGGTGCTCCAGCTATTTTCTGCATGCAGCTGCATGATCTCAAGTGCTCTGCAAGTTACTGGTTCTCAGATTTGACGGACATGTCACTTTTCCAATCAGACCTTACACCTTCTTCTACAGAACCAACTGGTTAGCTGAATGAATGGCAGATTGTTCATATAATATTGGTTTTTTTTGCCCCCCCCCCAGGCTAGGGAAGCCGAGAGAAGGGAGAACTTTGCCCGGCTGGTGATGATGGATGGGCAGGACCTGGTGCCAAACCCAGACAGCGTGGAGTGCCGCATCTGTTACCTGGAGCTCCAGCCGGGGGAAGGGGTGCTGCTCAGAGAGTGTCTGCATTGCTTCTGCAAGTAAGAGGCCTGATCTGGACACAACGGTGAATGAGACACCTAAAGGCTAGCATTGTATTAGACTGGTATGGTTATCCAATGGCACTTGTAATTTAGCCTATTTTGATAGTTTAGCCATTTACTGCAGTTACTTATACTACTGCTACCTTCAAATTATAGGTTCTTGCTCTTAACAGTGATGGCATAGGGGGAAAAATTAACTCAGTCAGTATTCCAAATCAGCAGACAATTTAACCAACACGGGCAGTGTTACATGTCTTTGTGCATTTAAACGTGGCCTGGGGCCCTGGGTGCTTCCGTGGTGTCTGCAGAGATTGCCTGCGCTCAGTGATCCTGATGTGCGAGGACCCTGAGGTGGCCTGCCCATATCGAGATGACGCGTATGCCTGCGACAGCGTACTGCAGGAGAGAGAGATCCGGGCGGTAAGGAGCACAGCGCCCCCTTGTGCTCAAAATCACCACTCACAGCCTCAGTGCTTTAGCATTAATCTTTTGGTTCCATTCTGAGTACTCCAAGTTCTCCACACACTAGTTGGAATTTCAGAACTATTCTTGCGTTATATTTCCTGCTCTCCCTGCGTCCGCTTACCACCCCAATGCCGCTTCTTCTGGCATTACTTCATCCTCGCTGTGCCAGCTAGTGACGGGGGAGGAGTATGAGCGCTGGCTCCAGCGGGGACTGTCTGTGGCCGAGTCGCGCTGCAAGAGCAGCTACCACTGCGCCAGTCCCGACTGTAGCGGCTGGTGCGAGTACGAAGACACGGTCAACAGCTTCCACTGCCCTGTCTGCAAGAGGCAGAACTGTCTGCTCTGCAAGGTAGGCTAACCCACACACAAAAACATCACATGACCACACACAGACTGACACGCGCATAAAGCGAAGGCGTCACATACGGCAACACATTTATGAAACGCTAGCACTTTCATTCCATGCGAAAGCTCTGAACAAACAATGAAATAAGATAAGAATCTTTATTGTCACTGCATAGGCAGCAAAATGACATTTAGCAGCCTGTCAGCAGTATAGTGTATACAATATGCATGAACAGACGTATACTTGTCATATCAGCAACTTTGTAAAATCTCACCTGTTGCTATCTCAGGCCATCCATGAGGGAATGAACTGCAAGCAGTACCAGGATGACCTTTCTGCCCGCGCCATCAATGACTCTGCTGCTCGCAGGACGCGTGACCTCCTAAGGGTAACCACCATCGCAGACGCCCCGTCACAACCATGTGACCCAGATGCAACAAAAGAATCACCACAGCAGGTTTTGTCCCACGCAGACCCTGGTCCAATCCGGCGAGGCCATGCACTGCCCTCAGTGTGGCATAATTGTGCAGAAGAAGGAGGGCTGTGATTGGGTGCGATGTACTGTCTGTCACACTGAAATCTGCTGGGTCACCAGGGGCCCACGCTGGGGGCCTCGGGTAAGGGCTTCGCCTTCCACTCAGGGTGTTACACCCATGTCAGTTTTCATATTTTTGAATAAAGGTGTATGTGTTGTGAAACGCATCAAAAGTTTTGATTCTATCATGTATAAAACGGTCTCAGTATTCATTTTTCACAGTATCAATTCTGTAGCCTGCACTTCCGGTTCAGTCTGACCACTGAGGTTAACATACTACCAAGGCGCACTCCCAGAGAGTTGTTAAAGCTCGAGGTGTTAACTTAAGATGATTAGTTCAGAAGTGTCAGAGCTTTCACTACTGTGCTTTATCAATAAAGAGTGCAGCCAGAGCGGCCTCTGAAAATACTTGGTAAACCATGGTAAACCACAGGACATACATAGTATTTAAGTTGTGCACAATACTGATTCATTACTGACAAGAAGGACAAACATGAATTATCCATACCAGTGTTTCCCTACCTGGTCCTGGGGGACCCCCCCCAGCCAATCCACATTTGGTGGAGAGCCGGGAGGAAGCAAAAATGTGGACTGGCTGGGGGTCTCAGGACCCAGTCAGGAAACACTGATCTAAACGTATAAATGACCGACACAATCCAATATAAAGAGTTTCCAGAGATTGGATTCTTATTTCTAAATTAATAAAATATTAATTGGCCTGTGACGGTTGAAGTAGTGATATGACGTGCATTTTTCTATTGGTTAAAGTATTTTTTGTAGTCCATTAAACATTCCGCAGTAAGATAATGGTCTACAATGCATGTAAAACTAATCTGTTCCATTATGCATGGTAATGATAAAATAAGGTAATATCTAAGTTTTAATAGTGTTTATTTACTGCACGTGAATATTTCTAACCATGAATACATTGCAATTACAATGGCTACTACTGTACTTAATATTGGCAATGCTATGCAAATGTTTTTTTTACAGCTGTAAAGTTTTTACTGCGAACAAAATTGCAATTTAATTATTTAAATTGAGTTACACAATGTACTGTGAGTATCAAAAGTGGTATTGAATTTCAATACTTTTCTTGGTATGCTATCGAAGTTTGAAATTTTGGCATTGTGACAGCACTAATTCCTACATACCCGGTCCTAATGCCCCTCTGTTTTCCAGGGGCCGGGCGACACCAGTGGAGGCTGCCGCTGTAATGTCAACAAGCAGCGCTGTCACCCCAATTGCCAGAACTGCCACTGAGATGGCCAGACAGACAGACAGACAGGCTTACAGGCCACCCAGAAACAAGGGCAAGAGGAACCTGTCTACAATGAGCCACAGCCATTGGCTAAGTCTGCCTGTCAATCAGAACCTGAGAATTTTCACACCTGGACAAAGCTAACAAACTCATACAACAACTTCTTCAGAATAAAAGCACCTATTTAGAAAAAGCCATGTTTTGGTCGAGGTAATATTAAGTACTTCAACTACTTCTGCTCAGGGCTAATGTGTGTAGCTATAAACAGTTACAGAACAACCAGGATTTCTTCACACTTTCTTCCATTAGCCACTTTTACACTGTGTTCTCCTTAACTGAACTGCCCAGGTACCCACCGATATGCTAATTGGTGCTAAGTGGGTTTTTCTCCGCTTGTAAGAAATCTACAACTGTCCTTACGGACCATCCACACTTCCATTGTGCCTTATTGACCCATGTGTAGCACTAAGCAATTACCCCACTCATGTAAATGTGGGCAAACCATGCAAGACATTGTGCTGTTTTAACTGACAAGGAGTGAGGAGTTAATAAATAAACTTTGTGTTTTGAAAAATATGTGGTGCATGAATGTAACAGTGTTACATCGGAATCCATGTCTGAGGTCCTGCGAGTTAGGCACCTTCCAAGGGACGATTTTTTTTTCTGCTGGGTTCATCGGAACACTCCCATGCACAGATGCATGTGACCTCAGTGGCCGGGGCGTAGCGCCCAATATTGCGCCCCAGGCATTGTAGTGTGACCTGGCCCCCCTACCACCCCTGCAAGCTAACTTACTTTACTGCAACATATTTATTCTTTGCCACTTAAGGTTCATTGGTTTTCTGAAAGGAACTTGTCAGCGGTTGCCTTGTGGCAAGCCATATTGTGTTTTATTAGTATATATAGTATATTTACTTGCATTTGCATTTTCACTAATAAGAATGTTCTTTTTACTAGTAAGAATTAAGTTATGACGAGTAAGCCTTATACTAATAAAAGAAAATGCCATTTTGGCCTGTTCTTTTCTAACATTAGGCGCTTTCATACCATCAGAACTTTTCTGCAACCAGAACCTTTTTCTGGAACCAGGGACTTTTGTCGTGTTACACTGCAGTAACTTGGCCCGACTGTCTTTCCTCAGAGGCAGTTTCCAGGGTTGCCAACTCTCACGCATCTGGTGTGACACTCACGCTTTCTGACTCTCGCAAGAAATCTTACTGCAAATCTATATTATTCCATTATAAAACTAAAATTAGCTACATGAAAGGTATTGGGGTAGTTTGCAAATCGTACAGACTATTTACAAGGTAATAAAACTGTTACTTGCAGGTGTACATGTGCAGACTTGTCTAGAATTGAAAATCTCATGCCACCCAGCCGACCAAACCTGACAACCCTAAGTTCCCGAACCCTTTCAGTACCCACTGCAAACTAGGTTCTTTCCGTTCAAACACAACTTACTGGGGAGTTCTTACAGCGATAGCTTGTTGATGCACCAGTGCTTGTGGTTAACCTAACATGGAAGCTATGCAGAAGTGCAGAAAGAGAGAAATGGGCCTAGCAGCGCAAAATATTGAGCAGATGGAATTATTTTTGTATCCCAATTACATTTAATGTATCAATTAATGCATTTTTCCTTGCGTCTCCATATTTCGGCATCGGAAAATTCATCATTAACCAGTATAAGTTTGTCTAATATCACCGTTGCCGGGGATGAAACCTGCCAGTGCTTATTAGCCGGATAATTTTGCACCATTTATTATTTTGTGGAAAATGAATCCCGCTTTAATCGCGATCCATCCCCCAATAACTAATAACAAAACTTATCATTCATTGTTTTGCCTGGCGGTGTAGTTTCACAATTTAATTATGTGTGGAGTTTAACCTATGATGTTTTTGTGTCTTCCATGCTTATTTAGCATAAAGGTCCCAGTTCCGGATGTGTAAGACAGTCCAGGGACTTGTAAACCGGGACCAGGTTCTGGAATTTGGGTGTGAAAGCACCTTTTATCTGTCTAGCTCTCTGTTCTCCTTGCGATTCTGAATCCCCGATATAAGTTTTGGTTTCACTTTGTATTCGGCAAAAGGCACTGACTGCGTATACGTTATTTACAGGATAGATTTGTGCACAGAGGGGGACAACGAGGCGTAGGCATGCGGGCAGGAATCAGGTAGATAAGCAGAACTTATCATGTAAGTTATTATTTATGTCTATAATAACAGAAAGTAGGCTATTAAAATCAGGAGCCAGATTCATTATTTCAGAGGCTTTCGGAGCTGCTCTCCATCCAGGCAGGGCCCTGGTTAGTCAAGTCGACCATTACCTGCGGTCCAACGCCCCTGCTCACTGGGTCCATTGATTACTCACAACCAAGGGTATAACTTTAGGTTGAGCATTGGGGGGCGGGTTGAGGTCTCCACCCATTTCATGGGTCCGGGGGGTTGTAGTGATTGGAGGAGATTATTGGAGGTTATCCCCCATAATTTACGACCATGCTCACATTATTACAGTAATTAAGAGCTGAGGTTTAGCAAAATGTACAAGACTGCGGGAACAGTGCTGGTCTTGTTTTGATTAGTGGCAGAGATTAATTGGCCTTGTAGCATCAGAATCGATCGTTAAAAGTAGGTGTT
>JAODJW010000001.1:20724356-20736798 GCA_026777045.1 Hyperopisus bebe
GCGAAATTGTACAGCTTTATCCAATAAATGAGCTCATTTCAAATTTGATGCCTGCTACACATCCCAAAAAAGTTGGGACAGGGGCATGTTTACTGTGGTGTAGCATCTCCTCTTATTTTCAGTATTATTTTATTTTAGTAATTTAATCTAAATCTAATGATAAATGATGTCAAACATTTTCTATATTACGTAAAGTGTATCGTTTAGATCTCAAAAAAACCTACTGGGTGGTTATCTCAAACAAATTTAACATACTTTCCTACATCCAGAAATACAATCCTTAATTAGCATCCCATCCAGGGTGTTCCCTGGATTGTGTCCATGTTAATCGCAACCTTGTATTGCATATGTGATTTGGAAAATGGATTTTTATTAAATCAAACTTCGTTTTGCACTATACCTTTGCAATGCAAGGTTGCTACACCGTTAAACTCCGGTAACTTATAAATCTTGCCCAGAGTTGTCGCGTTTAATTCAATAGTTTTATTTAATCGCCCCAGCCTCTTTAGCGGCACCACGTGTTTCTCTTTGTTATGTCAACAAAGGAAGCCGAACTGATTCCAAATCATTACACATCTCTAACCATATGTGGCACTATAAAACATCTACTTCGGCTTCACCTTGAGATGTAGCGGTATCTGACTTTTGGTGACTGTCACCTGGTGGAGCAAACCTTCAGGTGCCTGCGCGCTTCACATTGAAACGGCAGTAAATTGCAGAAGGCCTGTCAAGTTGAGCTACTTTGTCAAGTTAGGCTACCGAAGTGCTAATCGATAGCCCTAACCATAACCCCCCTCTCCAACCCCTAAACCCTCACCCTAACCGCTAAAATCTAACCCTAATCCCAAGACGGTGGAACTGCACATGCGCAGAAAGGCTCGATAGGAAGTTGAATTTGTCATAACACCCGGCCATTACGGGGGAAATCCAGTCCACGGTAGGTATAACACTAAACGAAGAGAGAAAACCTATAGAAGAAGTGTGCCCGTAGGAAAAGAGATAAAAAACCAGCGTAATAAAGCTACAATCAGTCTTGACTTGAATCAGTGCAAAGCGGCGGCGATCGGAAGAGGCAGACCCTGAAGAAGCGTAAGCAGTTTTACATTTCCATACAGTTACAAATATTGTTAGCTTTTTCAAGCACCGGTAAAATGTAAACATATACTAATACAATTAGTTAAGAATCACTAGACTCTGTAACATATCTGATTAATGCTTAAACTTCTTAAATTATTTAAATTCATGTATTTCAGCGAGAGCACCAAGATTATCTGTGCAACAGTTTGAGGGTTGTACGATCTGGACGCCTCCTCGAAATAACCTCATTTATTGGAGCAGCTGAGGTAAATGCAGATACGGGCATGTTTTAAATATGCGCATCGCTGCATTTAATATTAGTCGTCGATACTCGCGTTTGGTGTTTGGAAGCATTAAATGTGTACTTAGGCGGGTTGCACGTGGTCCCAGAAAGAACAATCAGCTGAACCTCGTCCAAAGATCGGTGTATCATGGGACAGACCTTGGGAAAGCGAACATAAGAACATTAAGTTATGCATCTCATCCGTCTTTCAGGATGGCCGAGATCGCTGGGAAGTTTGACTTCGCCATCGATCGCGGGGGCACCTTCACCGATGTCTTCGCTCGTTGTCCGGACGGGCGAGAGAGGGTCCTCAAACTTCTGTCACACGATCCCCAGAACTACAATGACGCGCCCACTGAGGGTATCCGTAGGATCCTTCAGGAGGTGAGATAAAAAGATATCGCCTCATGTATAAACAGAAAAAGTATTACTGCAAGTTCTATGAGGCGCTGTAGATCAAAATGGAACTATCACATATGAAAATAAATGTGGTGTGTAAAATGAGAAGTCAGTGCAGGGCCAGCCCGCGACATAGACGATTGCCTAGGGCGCCATTTCAATAGGGGCGCAAAAGAACGAGTGACAAAACGTGGTTGCATTGCGTGATGTTATACAGCGATTTCACAACTGAAACAGAAACGCATTGTTTCTCAATGTGCGTGCTTTACAGTACTTGTGTTCTCGCGTACCCGTTTGACGTCATCTTTCGTTGCCGAAGACCAGTTTTACAGATGTACAGAGAACGGTATAAATCACCGGGTATGGTTCTTGCCCCGCTCCAAATCTCAAGGATACATGACATTTGCACCATTGGGGTCTCACCCAAGTCACACGAGATCAATCCAATGATTCCAAGTTCGTTCCTGGGAGGCAAGTTAGGAAGACAGCTCTTGGTATTGAGAAACACCCATTTATTGATGGGATATCCACCCGCAGCCTCCATTAAAACGTCAGAATAAAGCCCTTTTCAGACCAAACGCGGCGCGCATTGCGCTGCGCTCTGAAACCCATTATTTCCTATGGCTTGCGCGGCGCAAGGACGGTACCGCGAGCCGCTCGGGGTGGTTGTGCGAGCACTGCGGTCAGACTTGAATTTTGTTGAACTTTGACCACTGCGCGCTGTGACGCATTGTCGCGCGATCAATAGAAACAAGGCAGCGAAATGTGCACAGTCTTTTAACATCAGAAAAGATTTATTAGAAACTACCAATGCCAGTAATAGTTGCCAATACTAACTACTTTACAATGTTTTTACTTGTATCAGTTTTTATATCAGTTACATCGGCATGACTGACCGCCGGTGCAACAACAAAATGACAGGAGAGTGTTTTGAAAACCACGCCCACTTTTCCCGCTGAAGCCCAGCAGCGAGCGCGGCGCATTGAGCGGACACCGCTGTTGTTTTGACTGGATGCGCATTAAACTGGCAAGAAAATTAAACAGTCAAAAGAAACTGGGACGCTGGGAAGAAAACTCCGAAGATCGCTTTGATTCTGTAAAGCGCTTTTGGGTGTTTGAAAAGCACTATATAAATGTAACTTTCATTCATACAGTACATTCAAAAGGCAAAGAATATAGTATATAAAGTATATATGGAATTTGCTGCTGCAGCTAGTTGGATTCCTTTAGATTAGTTTTAATATTTCGCTACTCTTTTTGTGAAATAGATACACGCAAGCTAGTTATCAGCCAGATACCCAGAGCTACTGTAACGTTTTGAATATAAATAAATTGACAAAATTTGTTTTCTGCTGCTCTGTATTGTTTATCATTTCAGTATGCACTATATCAGTATATAAGTGGATCTATATGGAAAAAAAATGTATGGACTAAAAGGACAACAATGTTTTAAGCATTATCAAAGAATGCCACCTTCTGTACGATTCTAGTCGGCAGATTTCACTACTTAGCATTTTTCACTGCAAGCCCCAAGTCAGGATAATCAATCTGTTTTTAATATTCATCATATTTTTCTCATTATAAAAATGCCAACATGTTGTTATTAAACAATTTTTTTCTCTTTGTATTGTGTTTGGGTGTAGGGTTGTTGGGGGGTGTAGGGTTGTTGGGGGGTGGGGGTGGTGGGCCTCAGCAGAATCTTGCCTAGGTCGTCAGAACACCCAGGGTTGCCCCTGAGTCAGTGTAATGTTTACCGAAGACAAATGGCAGAGAAATTTATCAGGTTAACTCCACCTAACAGATAGCAGACCAAGGTTAGGCCACTACAATCAGTAACTTGAAGTAATAAATCAGAGGTCATGTTATAAAAAATGGTGTTTTGTTTTGCATTGCATTAATTCTTGGCACACCTACTCCTTCAGGAGACTGGACAAGCTTTTCCCAGGGACCAGCCAGTGGACACCTCCCTGATTGGATGGATCAGGATGGGCACCACCGTAGCAACCAATGCACTGCTGGAACGGCAAGGCGAGAGGACTGCCCTCCTGGTCACACAGGGGTTCAGGGACCTGCTGCACATCGGGACCCAGGCGAGGCCAAACCTCTTTGACTTGGTGAGCACTCAGGGCATGACTCTGAATCCCATTCTGGTCAGAGGTATCTCTGGGGATCTGATCTCCCCATTAAGGTAATTGTCCCCAGTGATTCCATCCTCCAGCTTTCCCAGAATGCCGCAGTTTTGAGCCACTACATGCCAATCCTGCCAGTATCCACCGGGAAACAGAACAATGGAATGATGCATAGCAAGCAGTTCATGTTGATAACTTACCACATGCACATTCTGGGGGGATGGGGGTGCTTCCCAATGGCATCACTCTGTGTCTCATAGCATCAGATCTGTGTTATGCAATAACCAGACTGCTAATTGCGTCGATAGCGTTGTTGAAAGTCTCCAAGACGCGTGAAGAATCTGCAGGTTTGCTTGCAAGTTAATGAAATGAAATGATGCTTTTACTTAGCATTTGCACAAGTACAGTTGAATTGTTCAGTTTTCATATGGAGCTATTCATAGGGTTAGAACCTTGCTGAAGGGCCCAATGGAGACGAGACTATTCTGCTGGAGACAGGATTTGAACTGACAACTTCTGGATCACAGGCCCAGGGGAGTAACCCGCTGAGCCACACACCACTGTGAATTGAAGGACATAGCCTAGGAAGTGATGAGAATCTAGTCCAAAAGCTGTAGCTCAAGCTGCAGTATCGTCAGTGCTGAGGAATAACATGCTGAATGAAGGAGCTGCCAGTAGGGGGAGCAGGGGGTCTCCCCAGACTAACTTCACAGGCAGGCGTGACACTGTGTGGTAGCTCGTCCTCTCTCCGCCTTACTCTGCGTTTTTCAGTATTGCCGCCTCTTGACTCTGTCTGGTGCATGTTCAGGATCATTTTAGCAGCTCAGCAGGTTAAGCCTCTGTGTCCATAATCAGAAGGTTTCTGGTTCAAATCCCATTTTCAACAGAGTAGTCATGTCTCTGTTGGTCCCTTTTGCAAGGCCCTCAACTTCCTGAAAATTGCCCTAGGGGTGTTTGATGGGGTAAATCCTGCACTCAGACCTCAAGCTTCATTCTCTCTTTATATGCCTGCATTTAAACAAGGAAACACAAAATCCAATGTACCTGACAAATAAAGCTTCGTTTCATTTCCTAAACATCCTTACGATTTAAGACATTACATGTGTGCATCTCCTGCAGGAGGTGTCCATGCCAGATGTCTTGTATGAGGAGGTTATCGAGGTGGAGGAGAGGGTGGTTCTGAAGCAGGAGGGTGGCCGGGTAGCAGGGAGAGAGCTGGTGAAGGAGGTGACAGGTGTGATTTGGTGTCACCTGATGCCCCACTGATTAACACACACACAAAACACTCCTTATCACTCTCCCTTCTAGCCAGAGCTGTGCTATATTCACACACTCTCTAACACACTGACTTAATGTGGTTACAATAAATTAATCAACACCCTTCTGACCAATCAGATTTGAGAATTAAACAGCACCATGGTATCAGTTGTATAAAATGTCATAATTTACCTCCGGCTAAACGGCACTTGAATGCTTCTCAATCTCGCATCGTCCCCCCACAATCCCCCGCCCCCCACCAGGCAGCACAGGGGAGGTCCTGGAGGTGTGGCGGGAGCCTGACCTGCAGCAGGTGGAGCGTGACCTGCAGGGACTCCTGTCTCGCGGGATCACCAGCCTGGCCGTGCTGCTGCTGCACTCCTACACGTCAGTACTGTGTAACATGGTGGCGGTTGTGGATGGCGCAGCATGGTACAGAACAGCGTAGCGCAGCACTGACAGCATGCTCCTTCCTTCCAGGTGGTCCCTCCACGAGCAGGCTATAGGCTCCCTGGCACGCAAGCTGGGCTTCACCCAGGTTTCCCTGTCCAGCGAGGTTATGCCCATGGTGAGGGCCGTGCCCCGGGGGTACACCGTTTGTGCTGACGCCTACCTGACCCCCAAGATCCGGCAGTACCTAAAGGGCTTTGTCTCCGGGTTCCGGGGCGGGATGAAGGTCAGTGGGGGGCAGGGTCTGTGTGCTTTCAGTGTGCCTGCATGTGTTTGTGTATGTTGAACGTGCAGATATCTTCCTGCACACATTTGTGTGCTTGATTGCATATATAGTGCCTTCCAGATGGGATTAGTTTGACCTAGTTCAGGATGTAGTTTGGAAAGTGATTTGACTGGCTGATTCTGGTGAGATAAGAAGCTTGAGTAATTTCTCCAAATTACCAGAGATCAATGAATCTTGGCCATTGATGGTAATGTCAGAGTTAGTGTGTCTAGAAAGCAAATGTAAGTGTAGGTTGTCAGACGTCTGCTTGGAAACCCCAGCCTCCATTGAGGCTCCAACATACAAATGCTGTTTCTACATGTATAATAATTGACATGCCTTTACAGATATGAAGGTATTACTACGAGGACAGTTTTGCGTTGAATACTATTACTGGACAAGGTCTGTGTTAAATGAAACACAGTATGTAATTTGCTCCTGATTTTTTTTCTCTGGATGCTTGTGGCAATTGCGGACATTGAGACTGGATTAAAATGACAAACCTTGTCGGTAAATGCTTCAATTACATTATACCCAGGTAAAACTAATCCTATCTGAACAGGACTTATGACTGCTTATTCTGTCATGGGGTAAACCAGTCTAGAGAGGTAGGTTTGCAAAACCTGAAAATCAGATGTGGTTTCTACAAAACACAAAGCATACCTACAAAAAACCCCACAGGTGTATTGCCATTAGGATGGAAATGCGTTTGTGTTTCTTTGGTCTCTGAGTGTTTGTGTCTCCTTGCCTTCCTCACCCACTCTGTCCCCCGCAGGACGTGAGGGTGCTTTTCATGCAGTCCGATGGAGGACTCACCCCCATGGATGAGTTCTGCGGCTCCAGGGCGGTGCTGTCGGGCCCAGCAGGGGGCGTGGTTGGCTACGCTGTCACCTCCTACAGCCAGACGGAAAGAAAGCCAGTCATTGGGTTTGACATGGGGGGTGAGAGGAGGAAGAGGTGGCGGCGGGGGGGGGGCAATAATTTGGAGGAAAGCATGCAGTTGGCAATATAGTATAGAATAGAATATTTTGTTCCCAAAGGTAACAGAAATTCTCCTTTTTGACAGGCTCAAAGTCACATATAAAACATACATACACACATGCATACAAACTGTTTAAAAGGTGGAAATTGAAAACTGTCAGTTCATTTTGTGCTGTTGAGGATGGCTATTGCAGAGGGGATGAAGGATTTCTTGTAGATGTTTTTCCTGGTCAGAGGTACCGTCTACATCGTTTTCAGTTACTGCCATCAGGTAGAGGGTGCGTGGAGTCTTCAGTGATTAGGGTGACTTTCCTGGTCACTGAACGGATGTACAGTTCAGACGGGGGGGGTACAGTGTGCCTATTATTTTGCTGGATTGATTTATTATTCGGGATAGTCGTGTTTTTTGTTTGATTGTGAGAAGGTTGTACCAGCAGGAGATGTTGAAGGTGAGGACTAACTCAATCAGGGAGCGGTAAACCAAGGTCAGGATGTCCTTATTGACCTGGAAAGTCCTGAGTTTCCTCAGCAGGTGAAGGCGTTACTGTGTTTTTTTATAAACAGCTTCCATGTGCTGAGAGAAGGACAAGCAGGTGTCTATTCCTGTTCCCAGATATTTAAAAGCTTGTACCTGTTCCGCCATCCGACCCTGGATGCTGAGTGGCTGGAGCATAGACAATGCTTCATCTCTGCCTCCACAGCACAACTCTTTGGTTTTTGAACTGTTTAGTTCGAGTGAATGATCAGCAAAGGTTTGGGTCAGATCCTTCACTTCCTGCTGGTACTGAGACAGAGCACGAGAGTCAGTTATATGTGCCACCAGAGCCATGTCATCTGCATATTTAAACAGTGCCATCCCTTCTCCACTGCATGAGATGGTGATTGTGTACACGGGGAGGGAGGGAACTATATAGAATGGGGGAGTGGAGAATGGGGGTGGAGAACATGAGATGCAGGAAAGAAATTAGGAGTTATTCTCTATACTGCCTAGACACTATAATGCATGAAAATCTCTAGATTATTACTTGTATAATTAATTGTATAATTGTATGAGGTGTTTCTGTGCTCATTTCACAGCCTACAGCTTTTGCCCTCTCTTTATCCTGACCTTTGACCTCAGGCACCTCCACGGATGTCAGCCGTTATGCAGGCCAGTATGAGCACGTGTTCGAGGCCACGACGGCGGGTGTCACGCTGCAGGCACCCCAGCTGGACATCAACACAGTGGCGGCTGGGGGCGGGTCACGCCTTTTTTTCAGGTCAAGAACGTGGCCGTCCCCTTCTCTGACTCAGAGGGTGCTGAATCATTCTCAATACAAGTCATGTTAAAGATTCAATCCGTTGACATATTAACACTGATGCTGGATTCAAAGTTGAATCCAGGGACACAGATTCCTAATTCATGTCCCTGTACTTATGGGCAGGACACATGCAATTTTATTGTTATTGTGCTTTTTTTTTCCAAAACATTAATCGAATTGGGTGTTTCTCAATATGTGTACTTGACTGTACTTGTGTTTTTGTGTACCCCTTTTATGTCATTTTTCATTACCGAAGACCAGTTCCAATATTCAAGAACATATGCATGTCGTTCTTGCCCCACCCCAAATATCAGGGACACATCGGTTGGATCCTCTCTATACGAGACCAATCCCATGATTCATTGCACCCCAAGTTCATTCTTGGGAAGCAATTTAGAAAGTCCAGTCTTGCCAGGACCACAAGTATGATCTTCTCAATCTTAGTATGGAGAAACACTCAATGTCTTTCAGTTTCATAGTTAATGTCTTGCAGTGCTGTCCCAGGGCATGCTGTCGTGGTCAAAGTACAAGGGCCTTGACCCCTCTGTCTTCTGTGCTTACTTAGGTCAGGGATGTTCATGGTGGGGCCAGAGTCTGCAGGTGCTCATCCTGGACCTGCCTGCTACAGAAAGGGTAGGAATCCCCCCACCCCTCCATTTCCATCTCATTCCATCCACTCTCTTATCCATTTGTTCAGATGTACATCATTGTAGTGAAGTTAGCCATCCCATCCCACAGGAGGCCCCCTTACAGTCACTGATGCCAACCTTGCTCTTGGGCGCCTGCTTCCCTCACACTTCCCAAAGATATTTGGCCCCCAGGAGAATGAGACACTATCCACTGAGGAGACGATGAAGGGCTTTAGGGAGTTGACATGCAAGATCAACTGCTTCCTGTCATCTAGCCAGTCACAAAGCACTGAAAATGGAAATAGCCAGTTGAATAGCATCATGTCTAGGAATGAGAAATCAGAAATGAGTGTGGAGGAAGTTGCCATGGGCTTTATCCGTGTGGCCAACGAAGCCATGTGTCGTCCAATCAGAGCTCTCACACAGGTAGGTACAGTGTATATCTTGGGATGTATTTTATTATAGAGTGTATGATTGTTCATATGGCACAACATGGCATTTTAATATTTTGAATTGATAAAAATTCTTTAAGTTATCAAAAAGTTCTAAAATGGGAGGAAAGCTCTTCTTGCCGGATCCTGCATCTTAAATTATATTTTTTGTGACCCCCTCCAACCACCAACACACTCCCTGCCAGGCCAAGGGTCATGACACGTCCCAGCACATCCTGGCATGCTTTGGAGGGGCAGGCGGGCAGCACGCGTGTGCCATTGCTCGCACCTTGGGCATGAAGACCGTCTTCATCCACAAGTGAGTCCTAGGGCAGCTGGTGGTGCTTTACTGGTGGAGCTGCCTTTAGCTGGTATGTCAAAGCAGCTGTTATCAATGTTAAGTACAATTTTGACAAGCTGGGTATGATTGTGTTCAACAAATACAGCGGCATCCTCTCAGCCTATGGCCTGTATGCATGTGTAGTGTGTGTCTTTCACAGGTACAGCGGCATCCTCTCCGCTTATGGCCTGGCCCTGGCTGACATGGTGGAGGAAACTCAAGAACCTTGCTCTCTACAGTACTGGGTGGACTCCTTTCCAGAACTGGATCGGCGGGTGGAGCAACTGTCCCTGCAGTGCCAGGAGGCCCTGAGGGCACGCGGGTTCACTAGGTTGGTCCCCTGCTATCCCTGGAGCACATGGAACTCAAGCCTACATGGGCCAAACTCGCCCAGACCCAGTACTACTGGGTCATCAGACATCACACAGTTCAGAATCATCGTAGAAGTATACCCAGGGAACAATCACCTACACACTTTTCTGTTCAGAAACCACATAATTTTTAACTAGGCTAAATATAGTGGACATACTACAGACCATTCTCTGAAAACTCACGCTCCCACTCCATATCTCATTTCCTTTTGCCAGTGCCCAGATCACTACAGAAGTCTACCTTCACCTACGTTATAAGGGCACCGACTGCGCACTCATGGTTACTGCCAGCGGTCACCCCGGAAACGCCCAGACTTGCAGGTCCGGTGACTTCGCTGCGGCCTTTGCCGAGAGGTGTGTACCCCAAGCTGCATTTCAATTGGCCCAAACTATAACCTCATTTGATTAGTCGATTTTTTGAGATATTTTAGATTCTTATGGCGATTTGCTGCATAATTATGGGAGGAGGCATCGTGTCTAAAACTGTAATTGACATAAAAATAAACCTCTTTCTGTTTTATGAGGACCAGCTTAGGTAACCATTTCTCATTTTGGATAACTGATGCGTTTTTATAATATTTAAAGTATTTGTGTGCCCTAAATGTGGCATAATTTTATATTTATTTATGAATAGTTGACAGGACCATTACGGATTCTTGTCAAAGATATCAGCATGCTTACAAATACTGGCATCTTGATCAGTTGAGAAGTATCTCATTGATTTTTTTTAATCATGGCCTTCCTCTTCCTCCTCATTGTCATCCACTCTCCTCCACTCAGGTACCTAAAAGAGTTTGGGTTCACCATCCCTGGTCGGCCAATCATGGTGGATGACATTCGTGTTAGAGGCACTGGGAAGTCTGGGATACAGTCCCAAACCAAGGTCAAGGCCAGTCAAGGGTCACCCAGACCCGTTGAGGTATAGACAGAGGGGCTTGGCTTTAAAATCCACAGCATATCAAGTTTTAACATGCATAAATGTAGGCATTTAGGTCTGAATGCAGTGTGATCTGTCAAGCACACAACCTCCCCAACACTAGGCTGCCCTTTGCTCTCTTAGGTGACCCAGTGTTACTTTGATGACGGTTACCATGATACTGCTGTGTACCTGTGGGAGGAGATGACATGTAATCACAGCATCACAGGCCCAGCCATCATCATTGAGAAGAACAGGTGGGTTGTGGGTTTTACGTAATGGCCCAGTGATATTAGGATTACTCTGCTAGCCTTGGGATTCGAACCTACGACCTTCTAGACAGAGACTCCAAACTCGATGAGCTTCACTGCCTCATAAACGCTAAGCTCTTTAAAAATCTGAGGCTGTCCACCAGTCAGTGATGGGCGGTAGCACCGCTATATATAGCGAGGCTATTAGTTTAACTACATTTTCTAGTAGCTTGTCTGTAGCGTCGCTGATTTCTGAATCAAATAACTTTCCAGTACTTACGTTATTTTTTTGATCAAATAGCGACGTAGCGTCCAGGAAAGCTACAATTTCCAGGTCATGTATGAGAAAAGCAAAGGTTTCCTCTGCAGTATGATTTTGAAATGCAACAATCAGACAGAAATAAAGCATGTTCATGCGCGACCTTGTACTCTGCCTCTACTGCCAGTCTATCGAAACATGCATGCATATGGCAGCGTCATGAGATCGATACTTCAGTTTCAGTCTCTGTCTTGAATGCACTGCGGCTGTCTGTGTAAGCGATGCTGCTCTCGATTGCTGTTCCCGGCTGTCACGTGACTCGGTGGCGCCAGGCAAGCAAATAGGCTAACTTACACACGCGTGCGCACACACGCACAGAATAGTATTTACAATAAAGTATTGAATTAGTGGGCTGCCGAACCATTCTTGCAATGATTAAACAGCAGAGATAGTTCTGGGTGGCGTTTATTACACCCGTATTACTACAACCCACACAATGGCACTGCCCACCGTGCACATCGCCCCGTTTACTCCTCATACACATGGTGGGTGCACGCACACATACACACACACTGCATACAACAATAAACATTAACGATTATACATGACATAATACACAGCACATTTATAATCACACAGCAATTACTGAGAACTATTTACATGCTGGCATCAGTCCAACATGCCGCGCTGCCCGCCGGTATCTCCGCCCTACAGTATTTATTTACTTATAAACTTTGCCCAAATTCTATCTTGGGTTTTAACTAATTAATAAATAAAAAACACAAAAACACTTAAAAGTAATGAAAATGAATCCAGCTTTATGAATTTGATGATGCATCCAGCTTAATTATTAAAAAGTATAGATCCAACACGGGTCCCAGCAAGTGCAGCCTGTGAAAGACTGTTTAGCATAGGAAAGGATATTTTCAGACCAAAGAGAAACCGCCTTTCTGATGCCACTTTTGAAAAGCTTCTCTTGTGCTGTGTAAACAAACACTTGTTAGAACAATAAGAGCCCACCCATGCACCATTACCCCTCTCCCCCCCGCCCGCCACTCCCCTTCCATCCCATTCCCTCAGCACTGAAACATGTAATTCAGGAC
>JAODJW010000001.1:20736898-20749069 GCA_026777045.1 Hyperopisus bebe
CGCCCCTCCCCTTCCATCCCATTCCCTCAGCACTGAAACATGTAATTCAGGACTTTGATTCTCATTTCACTTTGGGCCAGTTCATTTGCTATTATCCCAGTGATCACTCTCTGAGCCATGCTTATTAATCACGGTGTTGCATGTCGTCCGTAAACACAGTTTAACACAGATCTTGAACACAAAGTTCATTTGTAACTTCAATCAACTTATTTAATTGGGGTCTGAAGAAGTTTTCTCGTTTAGGGAGGCCCTGAGGGAATAAGACGGCTGTTAATATGGTTTTTCTTTTCCCTAGAAATTTTAAATTGATTTTAACCTATAGCCATGTATTGCCCATCAAACACTACAGAGTAGCTTTCATTTGGTACTAAATAGTTTGTTTACTAGAGTACTGGTTTACCTAGTAGTAGGCTAATAACTTTTTTTTTGTTTGTTTTATTCCCCAAAGTAAGCTTTTATTTATGTCTCACATAACGCAATGTCTACACTGTGTTAAATTATGGGTTGTTCTTTAATAAATGTCTTAACCAGTGTATCTGACTCATTTTGCATTGATCTGGCAATAGGTTGGTACAACGTGAAGTAGCTTCTGATGTAGTAAACTACTTTTGCCATATTTGTGTAACTTAGCTTGCTATATTTCTAGGGGTGGTAGCTTTTGTGTAGTGAAGCTTAATTTATTGTAGAGTAACTGATAACTTAGCTCACAACACTTTACAAGTAGCTAGTCTGATACAAGCATTCAGAGAGCGACTTAACTCTCTCCGACTTGCTTCCCTCAGCACTATCCTCGTGGAGCCCTGCTGTGTGGCTCAGCTGACACCAGAGGGCGATGTCCGCATTGCGGTGAACTCAGACACCACATGCACGCTGGGCACGGAGCTGAATGCCGTGCAGTTGTCCATCTTCTCGCACCGCTTCATGAGCATTGCTGGTGAGGGTCCAGAGGTGGAGGGGCCCCGAAACTCAATGCAGGGGGGGTGATTAAGCAATACTTTACAGTAGAGGTGATTGAATTTCCTATCAGACGTGAGAGCACTTCCTGTTGTGCAAATTGAACGACACCATGTGCCCTGATAACTAGGTGTGTGAGAGCCATAGGGTGATGCTGGTTTTCCACCCCCACAGAGCAAATGGGACGTGTCCTCCAGCGTACCTCCATCTCCACCAACATCAAGGAGCGACTGGACTTCTCCTGTGCTGTGTTTGGGCCTGATGGGGGCCTGGTGTCCAACGCCCCCCACATTCCTGTCCACCTGGGAGCCATGCAGGAGACCGTGCAGTACCAGGTGGGGGCCTAGCTGAGAATGGGACCTGTATACCCCAACTGGGGGGCTGAGAGTAGAGCTTTTGGATCAAGACTCTCACTCTGAGACTAACTGTGCTTTTCCACTGACATCCAGGTACTGACCCGTACCAGAGCCGTATTGCAGAGACGGAATAGTTCCAGTGCGGTTCCAGCGTATCATGATTTACTATGTGCAATTATTTATTATTTTATTTTTTGTTTAAATAAAACAAAATTTTATTTTTCGTTTTTATTTATTGTTTGATTTTTACTGTGTGGCAATTTTTGCTAGAACGTTTGTGAGAATCGTCATCAATGCAAGTATCAAACGCTAGCGGAATTAGCACTCTGCATTATGCATTATGAATTCATTCCGTTCAGCTGTTCTGTAGTACTTTTTTAAGTAGGAGGTTGGAAATTCTCAAGTCCTGGGAATGCATTGGTACATCAGCATGTGCTATACTACGAGTGCTAGTATACGCTTTTGGCCCTGCTAGCAAACAAAGCTGTGTCAGCACAGGTACGGGTCAGGTATAGCTTGCATACTTTGCAATAGAGAACTATCACTTTGCAGTACGGGTCTGGTACGACTTGGTTCCTGGTGGCACTCCTAGAATCTGGAGCTAACTCTGAGAGCCCTACACATGTACATGTACATGGACTGGAGCATATATATTCACCTCACACTTACCTCACACCAAAATTGCTGCATACCTGCTGATTTAATTCCATGCAATCACACTGTCTACACCCTTCCTACCCTTTTTCTTTCCGTATCTGGTCTCCTGTAGATTAGAGCGATGGGCAGTGATCTGAGGGATGGCGACGTGTTGCTAAGCAACCACCCATGCGCCGGGGGCAGCCACCTGCCAGACCTCACCGTCATCACCCCGGTGTGTTCCATGTGTGGGATCTTGGCCCACTCCTCATCACCATGCTTACAAGGGGTTGGAACCCCAACAATCTTCCGCCTCCCTGGTTCTGATCATGTGCCGTCTCTCTCACAGGTGTTCAGGAAAGGCATAACGGGGCCCGTGTTCTTTGTGGCCAGCAGGGGGCACCATGCTGACATCGGGGGGATCACTCCTGGCTCCATGCCCCCCCACTCTACCTCATTACAGCAGGAGGGGGCTGTTTTCATGTCCTTCAAGCTGGTCACTGGTGGCATCTTTCAGGAGGAGGGTAAGGGGTGGTTGTGGCTGGGGGCAGGGCTTGATGACTAGGAGTTTTGAAAGGCATTTGTGGACATCAGCTTCGATCATCCTCTCTCACCCACAGCTGTTACTGCTGCTCTCTTGGCGCCAGCCCAAAACCCAGGGTGCTCAGGAACACGCAATCTACATGACAACCTGTCAGACCTACGGGCGCAGGTGGCAGCCAATCAGAGAGGCTGTCAGCTGGTGCTAGAACTAATTGACAGCTACGGGCTGGAGGTGGTGCAGGCATACATGGGGTACATACAGGTACAAATGGTTGATTTTGCCAGCACCGTAAACAGTAGGGTTTGGAAAAACCCTTTTATTTTTATTGGAAATGTGCACCTGCCTTGTTACAGTGGTGGAACAAAATGTATGTGTGTGTGGGGGGGTGGGGGTTCAGAGCAACGCAGAACTGGCCGTAAGGGACATGCTGAAAGAGTTTGCCCATCGCCGGCGACAACAGACCGGCTCCTTGGAGGTGGAAGCAGAAGATCATATGGACGATGGAACGCCAATCAGGCTGCACATCCAGATCAATGAGGAAGAGGTGGGTCTTGGGGGCGGGGTCAAGGCTGGGCTCATGTCTCTTGTTAATTCATTGTTCACTCTTCAGGAGACTAAGAGTCTGTGGGCTTCAATAGTTGCCTTTTGATTTGGCCATAACTAGCCCAATTTAGCAAAGCATGGGTTAATTTAATGGGTGGAAGGCTAAAACTGCAGGTGACCATATCTGCACTGATGACCCAGCAATTGCATGTTAAATTCCAGCAGCTTCATATCTCGTGTCTAGCTCACTGTTTCCCAACTCTCCTTGGAGACCGCTAGCAGTCCACATTTTTGCTCTCTCCCAGCTCCCAACACACCCGTACCAGGTATTAGGTCTTCTTGATTAGCATTCCATAGTACAGTCTGAATTATTAAAGATACTACATGACCTTCTGCTTATTGTCGATGCTGGGGACTACAATTTCAGTTCTGCTCGACTTGAGTGCCATTTTTGATACAATTGACCATAGTATTCAAAAGTGGATAGTTAGCATTGGCCTCTGGGGTACAGAGTTACACTGGTTTACCTCTTACATTAACCAGCGAACATTCTTGGTAAATAGTGGACATTCTCATTCTTCTACCCCTCTCACCACATCTGGAATTTCCAAGGGCCCAGTTTTGGGTCCTGTCTTGTTCCCCATTGACTCGCTGCCACTTGGTAACACATTTCACAGTCACATCTTTCCATTGCTATGCCGATGATTCTCATATTTACCTACCCTTGAAACACCATGACCCCCATTCCCAGATTAACTTATTTGCATGTCTGGATGATACAAAGGTCTGGATGGCTCAAATTTTTCTTCAACAAAATGAAAATAAGATGGAAATTATTCTGTTCGGACCTCCAGATCACATTGATTCAGTTTCTTGGGGGCTGGGTCATCACTGCTCCTTTGTAAAACATCACACCAAGTATGCACTGATCGAGTTAGTCACTTGTAAGATGTTTCTTATTCAGCTGAATTGCGTGTGCGGGTCCATTACAGTAGACTGTAACCACACAAACAGCAGAGCCCTCTGGGTGAGAGTGAGAGTAAGCGTCACTGCGGGGAGCCGGTTCAAACCTCCCCCTCCAACCCCTCCCCTCCCCCGCAGGGCAGTGCTGTGTTCGATTTCACTGGCACAGGCACAGAGGTGTGGGGGAACTGCAACGCTCCCCGTGCCATCACCTTGTCTGCACTCATCTACTGCCTCCGCTGCATGGTGGGACAGGACATCCCGCTCAACCAGGTGTGTCCAGCAGGGGGCTCCTGGTGGGGGTGATCCAAAAAACTTCTTGTGATGTAACAGTGGCAGTTTGGTGCTGAGTGTTTAGGTTCATTGTAAAATTGGGTGTTCGATGTACTTTTCTGTCACTGTGCTGCAGGGCTGCCTCACCCCCATCCAGGTTATCATTCCTCCCGGCTCCATCCTCCAGCCTTCCCCGAATGCAGCGGTGGTGGGCGGCAATGTGTTGACTTCGCAGAGAGTGGTGGATGTCATCTTCCGTGCCTTTGAGACGTGTGCTGCTTCACAGGTGCCGCGGCGAGAAAAGGAAAACGTCCTTGAGTGTCGATACTTTAATCGGCCATGGTTATCGTTACTGTCCAATTCAATTCAATTAATTTTTATATAGCGCCTTTCACAACAGAGTCTTGTCAAGGTACTTGATGAGAGTGTGTGGCAGCTCATTACTAGTCATTTATACAAAATGGTGCATGAAACAGGGGAAGAGGGAAAGAAAGAATGCCAGTAGACTGGCTGCCCAACCCCCTGGCCAAGCTAACACTATAGAAACCATTGTCTTGGTCAATTGCACATACATGTGATGTGTCTCCCTCTGCAGGGCTGCATGAACAATATTTCGTTTGGCAATGATAAGGGAGGTTACTACGAGACGGTGGCTGGAGGGGCAGGGGCTGGCCCGGGCTGGCATGGCCGAAGTGGCGTCCATAGTCACATGACCAACACACGCATCACCGACCCCGAGATCCTAGAAAAGAGGTGGGTAAGGAGGTCACGCTCTGAGGGTTCCTTCAGCACTGCCTGAACTTCTGATCTCAAGGCCCGTCTCCTCTGTCAGGTATCCGGTGGTCCTAGAGCAGTTTTCACTGCGGGCTGGTTCCGGGGGCTGCGGGTGTTACCACGGGGGAGACGGCGTGGTGCGCAAGCTGCTCTTTCGGGACAGAGTCGTGTTGTCAGTGCTGACAGAGAGACGTGCTACACGACCCTACGGGCTGCATGGTACCCTGCCCAGTGACCTTTCACCCTGTCATATCATTGGATATAATGTTGTTATTGACTGATCCCTATGGGCTGCACATTAACCTGGTTCTGCCCACTGACCTTTCACCCTGTCATATTATTGGACACAATGTCATTATTGACAGGTGCCTTTGCCCTCAGTCATTTGCATTCCTATTTGTTCACTGTCTTGCCTCCTTAACATTTAAATCCATATATGCTGACAAAAACTTTCCTTGCTTGTACAGCAACGTCTTGGGTTGTGGGTCAACGTCCTTAACTGGCATGTCATATGGTGTTGATCCAGGTGGACAGGATGGAGCCCCAGGAATCAATCTGCTCCACAGGGCTGATGGAAGGATCCTAAACCTTGGGGCAAAGACCACTGTGAGCCTGGAGCCTGGGGTATGGTGACCCGGCTCTCTGTCTCATTTGTCCCCATTCAGTGTCTCACACTGAGAGCAGCAGCTACACTGGTCATCCAGACTATGATAAATCCAGTATAGATGAGTGCAGTACAGACACTGAGTATGAAGGGGCGCTTTTCCACTGCACCAAGTATGGTACTTTTGGTTCTTTCACTTTTCCATTTACTTCCAGTCAAGTACCAGTACCAAAAGTTCTAGTACTGAAAATGCCAAACCAGCTGGGGTGCTTCTTTGGTATTTCGGTACTTTGGGGTGGGACTTGAAACACTCTCTTCTCAACTGGTTATGCCAATAGTCTGCTGTTCACACACAATACAAATGATAAACGGAGTAATAGTATTAATAAAACAAAAAAAGAAGTTCATAAATTTCTCATAAACCTTCGAATCTGTCTTCCAGTGATTTATGCAAATCAGAAGAGGTAAATTTTGAACTGATTTTTAAACATATAAGAATCTGTAAAGGAAATAATAATTACAATTGCAAAGCTTACTAAGTCTTTCCTATGACAGATTAACAGAGTAAAAATATTTTAGTGAAACTCTAACCCCCTGCACTATAATGTCGGTACAGAATTGAAAGTAAGAAAAAGCCTTAATTTTAATGTAGCTGACTAGCGACGTAAGAATTGGATGTGCATAACATGCGATGTTGGTATTCATATTGCAGTCCTATAATATATTACAGCCATTTTTCAAATTCAGTACAAAATACCCTGCCTCACTTTGTGATGTCATTCGGTGCCAATTTATACACCAGTGGAAAACCAACACCTTGAAGTACCGTACTTTCGGTACTTTCTCGAAGTATCAAAAGTTCGGTTCCTGGTGTGGTGGAAGAACGCCCATAGATATAGAAGCAGCTGAGTATGGTAAGTAGAGGTCAGTAAAGACGGACTGAGGGTAGTAAGGTCAGGGTACTGGGTAGAGCAATGTGCTTCTTGGATAATTTGTTTTGATGGACCTATTTTTTTTGGATTTTGTCAAACAACTTGTGTGCTTGTATATGTGTAATCATTGTGCATTCATTGGCATAGATTTTACCCTGACCCTTATGGTATTTGAGAGTGTCAACCCTGGGGGCCACACCTGGGGCGATTTTATACAATTTTTTGTTCAATAAGAGAGCCCAACCTTATCATTAGCCCATGATATATTCTGAATTAGTGTGTCAGGGGAGGGGCCACTCTGGGGGCCAATCAGCACTCTGGTGTCTGTCCCTCTCCCCCCCCCCCCCTTTATATCCCTAGTATTATCCTCTGGATCAGCAGCTATCAAACAGAGTTCCAATTGTGATCACTTCCTGTGTGTCTGACTCCCACCCTGGGTGTATGTTGTCCCCGCACCACAGGACATGTTCTGCCTGTACACCCCTGGTGGAGGAGGTTATGGGAAGGAGGGGGACCAGGAACACGGGAGCGGGGATCCTCCAGCCAAGCGCAAACGCCTCAGAAAGACCTTCTGGGAGAGAGGAAGTGTGTTTGAGTACCGAAGAGCACAGGAGAGTGTATGAGACACCCAATGGGTGTAATAAAATAATTCAACCAGAATCAAAATGCTTTTATATGAGTTTATTTATCAAAAATACAGATTTTTTTGTTGGGAGAGGGTAAAGTGATTTTAATCAAGGCAGATTTCAAACCATAGAGAGATAAGGGGGGCATTTTTTGGTTTAGGTGTGCTTGTGTTAGGGATGAGACTCCCATTACTCTCTCGCTGTCCCCCCTTGTAGCCAATCAGCTGTGGCCATTCTCATGCCACACAAATGTGCTTCTCACATTCATCAAAGGCGGTGGGCAGAATTCCATGGGGCAGCAGAGCGTTCAGCAAGATAAGAACCCAGCGGGGGAGGGGCACGTGTATTGGACCCCTATGGTGGGAGGGGGAGAATATGCAGAACGTCAAGCTGTCAGCTGAGTAAGAGGAATCAGCAGGAAACAAATGTAAAACTTCCCCCATCTAAGCAGTGAGGGTAAGGGCCTAACAAAAAAGAGGCAGTGTCACATTAATCAGCTTATATGACGGGCTTCATTCACTGTTACGACAGATCATAGCAGGACCTTATGTCAATTACTTACATTTAGCATATCTGGTTTTATGAAATTATATAACAATTTTAAAAGGCATATTTAACTACTAATTTCATGGGTGAAAATTTGGGAGACCCAGGACACCCCTTCACCTTGTCAATGGTTCAGTCTCATGCAATGACCAATGCAGAGTATTTTCCCACTGCTGGAAAACGAAGGGGGGGTCCAGGCTAAAGTAACACAAAATATTCCCTTGCCTGAACATTATAGACCAGATGGTTTACTATTCAACACTGTCTTGGCCTTTCCACAGTCAACAGCATCATACCAAGTGCCTGGTTAGCTGTTCAATCCATAACTATCAGCCTTGAAAACAATGAATTTACACACCTGATCACTAAATTTATTATGTTTTTCTTCTGTGCTTACAGACCCGACCCATTGTCTGTAAGCACATACATAATCCAGATTGCGCACTGCTTTTGCAGAAATGCCAGAGGTCAGACAACAGAACCACTTAAGTCAACAACTGCTAGAAAAATGAATAACAGTCCTAATACATATATACTCAGCCCAACAGGAAAAACAGCCTGGGATCTGCCCTAACACAAGGTTTGTTGAAGGATGTGAAACTGCCCTCTCCTTAGATACCCTGTTTTCAAATAAAAATTCTTTCGAAACAATTAAAAACCCTGTTCACGCCAATATTCTTGTAATGAAACTCAAACACTTGAATTTAGCTTCTAAAATTAAAAAATACACACACACACACGTCTTTGCAGAGAGAACCGAAAGATGTTTTAAGGCTAAGTTTTCACGTGGAGCTGATAGGCAACATTTAGAAAATCTTCTCAAAAGCAGCACAAGATTGGCATTCATAGATAAAAGGAACAAAACAAATAGTGCAAATGACAGCCAGTGCATGATTAATTGCATGGCCCCCAAAAAAGTCACAAAGAATCATTTCCACGGGACTGATATTTACAACACAGCACACCTGGCACAACACACATGAGAAGATGGAGTTTTTTTTTTTGGGGGTCTTTGGCCATTGACTAATACTGAGGGTATCGAGTCTGCATGCCATACTGCCCCTGCGTTGGGTGAGGTGGGGGACTGGTGGGACTGAGGACATCAAACACACTCTTATTGGGAGGCACTGATTGCAGCAGCCGGTCCAGGTCCATCAAGAGGGGTGGGGGCTGCAGGGGGACACTCCCACTGGGGAGGAGTGGCCAGTAGGAGTGGCCTACATAGTGACCAGGTGCAGCTGGCGGGCCCCGATAGTTGTAGTACGGAAGCCCCCCTAGGGGAAAGAAGGGGCCTCCACTGAAGCGCATGCTGGGTGGGGCCACCGCATTAGGGGGCGTGTACTTGGCATATGAAGTTGGAAGTTCCCATGGGGGGGCAGAACCCCTCCTGGAGGACTTGTGCACGGGTGGGCGGCAGTCCTCATAACCGTCCCCGTCAGGTCTGCGTTTACCAGGGTGGGAACCTACTCTCCAGTCATCATCTGAGGAGGAAGAAGCGGGGCTAACAGAGCTTGCAGAGGCACTGCGGGCAGATGAAGAGTACCTGGGGGCCTGAGGGTGCCCCCTCCAGCTATCCCTAACCCTATCCCCCTCCCCAGGCAAGCTGGCAGGCCGCAGGCTGTGCAGAAGTGAGTCGATGGCAAAGGAGGAATCAAGCTTGGGCCGGTACACCTCCTCCAGGGGTGGTGGCGCCGCCCTAGTGGACAGAGGGGGCGTAGTCTCCTTGTGATCATGGCCATGTAGGATGTATGGGGCCAAGTCCTGAGCAAAGATGGTCTCGTCTTGACGGGAAACAGCCGTGTTCTGCCTCTTCAGCAGCTCTGGGGGCACCCGGCTCACTTCCACTGCCCAGAAGTTACCCTTCCCCTGTGGTTTCCCAGGATCCTTCAGTACCTGGGAATTCAAGTTGGAAGGAAAATGTCAGAGCGAGTCACCACCCACCTGCCTCATCCTGAAATAGGCCTGCAATGGGATTAGATCCACAAAAAAACTGGAATAACCAGATCAAACAAAATGCCCTGCTGGTCCTACATACTCGGGAAAGGTATTTTTGGGTTTCCTGGCTCACCTTTACGAAGCAGTCGTACGAAGAGAGATTGTGTCGTACAGAATCCTTCCAGCCCTTGTAGTTTCCCTTAAAGAAAGGGAAGAGTGTGCTTATCTCCTTAAGAATCTGCCAGGGGAACAGAGAGACAGAGAAAAGGGGACCGATTAATTTTGAATGAAATGGGATGTATAATCATGCAGGGGAAAAATCCCATACACGGTACACCAAGCTAATATAGCACAGAAGAGTTTCCTCATTAACACAATACAACACGACTGGGGAAAGTGAATAGTGAGACAAGACAAGAGGCATCAGCTGAAGACTGCACTCAGGAAGGGATGGTAGTAGTGGGGGCAGACCACAAAATTAAAACTCCGCTCCAAAACCTGCTATCTGACATCCCCAGCAGAACAGGATACAGACTCTCCTTATCTACCGGCACATTCCATTGAAGCCCAAATCACTTCACACCAAGCCCCTCGCAACCTGGCTTATCCACGAGGAAACCAATGCCGACATTGTCCAAAAACACAGCATCAAATGCCCAAGCTGACAAATGTTTACAATCACTGCCACCTGGATTTCTCCAACTTTGGCAGTAATTATTTGCCAGACTGCTTTCAGATAACCTGACACGTTTAGATTCTTGGCCAGTCCACAGGGCCCCTAAGGATCCTGCCATGTCCCTCTGGTTCTCATTCACATGTTGCCTTTGCGTCATGTTACCTGGTACCAGAAGTCCTTATGCAGGACCTCCTTTTTGGAAGGAGGGTAGGTTCTAATTCCAGCGAGTTGCTTCAGAATCATGAGCTCTTGAAATGCTTCTCAACACTCACAAAACCAACCTCTAAAGCTTAACTAGAGGTTTAAAAAGGCTGAGCATGCAGGTGAGCAAAACATAACCACTTAACATAAACCAAACTTGCTCCTTTCGGCAATCTCCAGTTTGTTAGACATACATCAGTTGATAACGTACTCATTACTCGTACTCGTAACTACTAATTCATTTTGTCCGCTGAAAAGTTAATGATCTACGGAAAGGGATACTAGTATATTTGTTTTAGCAGAGTTACTGTATGGAAGCGAGAACAGAGCAATTGAAATGTACTTTACACTACGAAGCCGGTCACATGGGACTGTCGCGCGTGAGTGATCACTCGCTCGTTTGTTTGCATAGGTGCGGGGTCTAAGAACAAGGGGTGCGACCCCCAAACACTAGTCACATCTACAGCAATAATAAATCCAATTCCCGATATGATTCACTATATTTGCACGGGTTATTTGAAAACAATGTTTTAAATTTAATATGAAACCCGATTAAGGATAGGCCTAACCCATCATCCTAGCTTTAAAAAAGTTGCAGGATGAATATTCATCATTCATGTCCGACGAATCCTTTAAAGTGAACCCAGTTATAAAGTCAAAGTAGTCAACATTGTTTTAATTATCTTACCTGTGATAAGGTGAGCTTCTTCTCCGGGGAATTCTGGATAACCATGGCGATCATCGCCAGGTACGAGTACGGTGGTTTGGGGTAACGCTGGTAGTTCTTCTTCCTGTTGCTGTTCTTGGCGTTTTCCTCTTGGTCCCATGTGGTACGGTGACTTTCTTGAGCATCTTCACTCGCAGGAGCCGTGTAATACGAGGCCGGGTGACGGTCGTAGGCCTCGGGCATCGCCGGGTCCATGGATGCCTTGACCCCGATAGCTGTTGCAGAAGCGCGCAGATCCTCCGACCAGGAGGGCTCCTGAGCCGGCCAGGTGATTGGGTAGTTATTCCAGTGTGGGGCCGGGGACCTCAGCACTATGCTGTTCTGGGGGTACCTCGAGTGTGCATTGCTGTCTAAAGGAAAACCAAAGTGATGGTCCTCTTTCGTTTCTAGACAAGTGGGACGGTATGCGGTGACGGGTGGTGCCAGCGTGCTATGACCCCCCCAGTGCTTTGTCATGCTGATGAACAGGGGGGCAAATTGGGCTGCCGTAGACCCGCACTGGAGGAGGAAGAAGGGTGTCGGTCCTTAACCGCTGGCAGACTGCTGGCTCCACTCGACTCTATTTGAAGAACAAACAATTAACAGTTTCATGTAAATCCCGCAGAGTAATCGAGAAGAGAATGGAGCGCTATCTAAGGGCAGATTGACTGATCACACCAGGGGTCCAGGGACGTTTCTGTGTGACAGAGACTGTAAATCTTTAAATAGATCACTGATAGATATAAAACAGAAAGGTTTTAAGAGCGTTTGTGTTTCGTTTTCCAGCGACGCAACAGTGCAAGGAAAGATGCAATACATACCTATATGCATTACGTTATGTGAAGTTAACTGAGTTGGTTAAATTTTAAAGTTATATACGCCTTCTCACCCTCATTCCATTT
>JAODJW010000001.1:20766121-20778693 GCA_026777045.1 Hyperopisus bebe
CTACGGATATGTGACTGTACTTGGTAGAAGTTCATTATGATATATATATTTTATTTGACATATTTCTTTTCATGATGTGCAAATAAGCATTTCTTAGGCTTTGTTATTCAGACACGTCAACAGATGTGTTGCCTTTAGTTTGCAACTGTTCCTAATTGTGTTTGCAGCTTAATAATAAATAGTTTAAAGTAGTTTTCCTTGCTGAACCGTACTGTGAGCCCATAACTGAGGTTTCCCTGAAGCATGAATTTTGTGTGCTGTTAGACTCCTATTAACTGGTCCAGTTAAAGTGTGACTGACGTATGCTGGGAGTTGTGCCATGTGTACATGTATGTGGCAGGCTGGTGTAATCGCTTTGCTCGTTGTCCCTTAGTGCTGCATTGACGACTTCGAGGAGCTGGTCTGCTGCCTGCTGGAGGCGGGGGCCAGCGTCAATGCCTGCGACAGTGAACTCTGGACCCCCCTGCATGCCGCCGCCACCTGTGGTCACACGCGACTGGTGCAGCTCCTCGTGCAGTCGTGAGTTTCCGAGGGGGCATTGAGTTTGATGCATGGCCCTCTTTTTTGGCAAACCCCAGTGGCACTTTGGCAGGTTAAGCATGTGTAGAATTCTTGTAAACAGTAACTGCAGTTTATAAGCTCTGTGGTGATCATATGTCACGTTTTTATGAGCGAGTTATAACACCCTGCTTTACAATACACAATCCAGAAGGAATTTTAAAACTAGAAAGTCCAGACTGTATATCTGGTATAAGAATGTACCATGACTTGATTGTGAGCCTCATTTGATTCAAAGCAAGGCTAAAGAGAGCCTGTTTTTGAGGGCAGATTAATTTGGAGTTTAGTCTGGACTCTATTCTTAACTTACAGTGGCTCAGTCGGATGCAGATAGTGACTTTCGAATGGAGACGTTCAGATGCTGGGTCTGGTTGCATCAGAGGATGTCCAGCAGCTTGACCCCAGTGTTGTCTGTCCTCTGGCCAGGAGTGAATCTTCCTCATGCAGAATATCTAGTGGTGGCCTGTACTAGTGTGTGCACATTCAGACACAACCTGCTTTACCAAGGTGAAGTTCTGCTTGGTCCTCAATGGCACTTTTCTTCTCTCTGCCTCTGCTCAGTGGCGCCGACCTGCTGGCCGTGAACGCCGATGGGAACATGCCCTACGACCTGTGCGAGGACGAGGCCACGCTGGAGCTTATTGAAACGGTTATGGCTGAGCAAGGTGATTGTCCCAGTTTTGTGTGTTTTGGGGCTATCCATCTGTCTTGAGGGTGTATATTTTATATTTGCACAAACATAAGCACATGCATCTCATGAGCGAGTGCAGATGGCACCACACCCCCCAAACGTCATGTCTTCACGCAGGCATAACGCAGGAGCGCATTGATGAATGTCGCGCGGCAAAGGAGATGGAGATGCTGGCAGACGTGAGGGACCTGGTCCTGAGTGGAACGGAACTGGGAGCCAAGGACGACAATGGCACTACGCTGGTGAGGCAGACTGGGTCAGCCATGTAGGACAAACCCCTCCCAGCAATCGTTATGATGGGCAGTGGGCATCAAAGTTTTACAATACATTCCATTTACAAGTTTAAATTTGTAAATTGGATGTTCTCTTAGCAGAACTACTATTAAGTTAACTCCTGCATGATGGTTTGTCGTGGAACTCATTTTTCCCACACATGCCTCAGATGCATATTGCCGCTGCTAATGGATGGCAGTCGGTGGCGGAACTCCTGCTGGAGCAGAAGGCACCAGTGGGCGAGAAGGATTGTGATGGCTGGACACCGCTGCACGCCGCTGCCTGCTGGGGACATGTGGGTACTGCAAGTCCATGTGGCAGAGCACAGTCACAGGGAACAAGACTCTCTATTTGCTTTTTGTATATCAATCAATACAAATATTGCTTATTTGTAGTGTTATTGCTCTGTTTTGACTTGTAGAATTGCAGAGGGATAAAAACTGTTCATAAACTGGTTTGTGGCCTTGAGGCAGTTCTACATAATGTTCTTCATACAACATGCTCTGAGTGGGATGTGACCAGTCTCAAGCTCATCTTATAAGACGATGGCACTGTGAGTGTCATTGAGTTAAACGGTTAAAGTATTTTGGGTAGAATTTTAAATGATCGAAAAGCAAACTGTCGGCCCTCTTGTATCTAAAAAGTCACAGGCTTCCTGTTCCAGGATATCCAGGGGGCCCATGGGGGTCGTAACCACTCTCTACCTGACCTGTGGTTGGCACCCAACCTGCACTGGCCGTCCCCCTTTGCTGCAGGGCCTGAAGTGATCATCCTCGTTTCCTTTTTCCAGATGCAGATGGTGGAACTGCTGGTGGCTCATGGAGCTGACCTCCATGCCAAGTCCATCCTGGAGGAGACGCCTCTGGGTGAGACAAGGACCGGAGAGGCTGACGTGGGGCTCGGTGACACAGACCCCCGAGAGGCTGACGTGGGGCTCCGTGACACAGACCCTAGAGAGGCTGACTTGGGCTCTGTGACGTAGACCCTTTGGATCAATGACTTTATTAAAAATGTGTGACATGATGGTTTATTATTGTTTAGTTTCACTGAAGACTGTTGAAACATCTGACAATAGTGCAAACTTGTACTTAGCAGGGACAATTCGAGGATTTCTAGGAAAACATTGGAGGGAGCCTAATTCATAGAGAGGGGCAACCATATCATTAGCCAGTAGTATGTTTTGAATATGTGACAGTGGAGAGGGCCACACAGCTTTCAGCTGGGTCTAGTGCCCCCGTCACCCTGCCCCTGTATACACTGCTGGCACTTACTATACTGTATTTGTTGCTGCTTTTATTATGTTGCTTTTGGGTGCAGCAGTAGGGCTGCTGGGAGCTGAACATCCCAGATTCTCGGTCCCACGCTACATATTAGGTTGTGTAGCATCGTGTGTCTAGGCCGGTTGTCACAGCTGGCTTTTCTTGATGTTCTGGTCCCCATGATGTGCAGATGTCTGTGCAGATGAGGAGGTAAGAGCCAAGCTGCTGGATCTGAAGCACAAGCATGATGCCATCATGAAGAGTCAGGACCGGCGCAAAGGCACGCTGCAGAGGAGGGCCTCCAGCGCGGGCAGCAGAGGGTGAGTTGGGGGGGCGGGTGTCTTCATTGGCTTCCCTTGTGCCTTGACTGCTACACGGCTGACTTCCCTCCTCCCCTGGATACACAGGAAGGTGGTGCGACGGACAAGCGTGAACGAGCGCTCCAGCCTGTACCGCCGCGAGCACCACAAAGAGGCAGTGGTATGGCAGGAGCGTGGGCGGGAGGTGGAGCCACCGGACGACGATGAGGACAGGCAGACGGACGCTGAGCTGGACCAGCACCTCGGCCTGGTGGGTCCTCATCACACCGACTCAATCCTTGATTCCTTGAACAAACACTTTGGATTGATGTACCCCCTTCAGTGGTCCAACAGACGAGCCGCTATGGCAAGGGTTACCAGGGGTCGGGAGATGATTTCCAGAATGTTTTTAAAATTAAAACCACGAAAAGCTGTTCAATTTTAACTGTAGGCCAGAGGTATTTTCAGCAGGTGCAACACTGCACTGGTGTATACTGGGCAGCGTGTGGCTCAGTGGGCTAAGCCTGTGTGCCTGTAATCACAAGGTTGCCGGTTTAAACCCAGCCTCAGCACATCAGGCAAGGCCCTTAACCCCCAGCTCTCTGGACGCCGCTATGGGTGGCTGCCCTTCGTGGACAGCTGACTTTACAAAGAGCAAGTTGAGGGAGGCGTAAAGACAGTTTCCCCACGGGGATCAATAAAGTATCGATTATTGTTGCATTGGATCCAAGCAATCCATGCAGGTATCTGACTGTTTTGCCATATTTTTAAATATTTGGAAGAAAATATTAGTCACTAGGGTGCAAATAAATCCCAGGGCGAGGTCAATTTATACTTCACTTTTCCGCATGTATTTTTGGTGAGGTAATGTAAATTACGTCTGCCTAAGGTTCTTTAACTGTAAGTTAACCTGCCCATTTTCAGGCTCCAGTGGTGCTGAATGCTGAGGATGAGGAGGGTGGGGAGAGGAAGAGGGAACCACTGGGTAATGGAGCGACGCCTCTGTCCTCTGTCTCGTTGCCGGGGGAGCTACACGAGGGCAGCCGCATGGAGCGTAGCGCCTCCTACCAGCTGGCCCCGGGTGGAGATGAGGCAGACAGCATGACGCGGGAGAAGGCCCACCACACACTGGCTGAGCTCAAACGCCAGCGTGCCGCTGCCAAGCTCCACAAACAGCCTGCTCCACCCCCACCTCTGGCCACGCCCCCAGTGCCACCTCTGCTGGCAGAAGAGGGGTTCGCTCCTGCTCTGCCCACACAGCATGTTGTACCCAGCACCCCCCAGGAGGGGGCAGTCTACTTTACTCCTGCCAGTGGAGACCCACCACTGCTGAAGCTGAGAGCCCCAGAAGAGGACGCCGCTGCCACAAAGGAGCCCTGCTGTAGACTGATGTAGCTGCTGAATACACGAGCGCTCACACACACACACACACACACACACACACACACACACACACACACACGGGCCACTGAAAGTTCAAGATTCACAGCTTCAGCACAAACCCTGCAGGACATTTCATCACCTGTGTGTGTTTCGGTATCTTCCTGTTAACCCGATTTTCGGCACTATTTTCATACCCCACCCCCATTTTTTTTTTAGTTGGACTTTTTTCGAATGATCTGTCAATCCCTTCTGTCCTGCAGCAGACCAGCATGGGCTTGTATTTAGCACTGCGTGAGAATTTGGTGGCGACCTGCAGAGCTGTGACCTGGAATGAGTGCTTTTACCCTGAAGTTTATAACATTCCAGACTTTCATCCAGGGCTTTGCCCTGAAGATGCCTCATTGCTACCACCTGGTGGAAATTCAGTGCATTCACTTCTGATTTGGATGAGAAGTAGCACTTTACCCCTAACAAAATGTAAACGGTGTAACAAATGGGCACTGATTTTCTTTTTTGGCCTTTTCTTTGGCCTTTTTAAAGCTACAGATGTGCATGGACGCCCATCACAGACTGAGGTCTTTCTCTAAAACCGTGGGTGTTCTTGTTTTTTCACAGGGTTTATTTTTTCTTTCCGTTATACAGATTTCATACAGCTTAAAACTACAGTTTATTTTTAAGAATGAAAGGTTATGATCTATTGATTGTTAAATAGTGATTAATGGTTCACATTGTACCAGGAAGGTCACATGCCTTAGTTACTGTGAGAGTAGAGCATCCCTGTAGTTCCTGTGTCCCCACAATTCCTGATGGTGACGGAGTTAATACCATGCCCACACAGGTTATGATTCACTACCTTATGATGGGGTTCACCCTCTGTGTGTGCTAATGCACCACTCATGGGCAGGGCAGGTTATAGCTTGGGTTAATTCTGTTTTTGGTGCGTGACTGAGAGATGCTTTGCTTGGGGCGGTATTTACACACTGGATCTGTGTTCGAAGCAGACGCTGTGGAAGAATGACGAGGCCTTAATTTATTTATGTATTTATTGGTTGATTTAGTCCCAAATACATTTGCTGTATATACTAGTAGATTTGCATGCATTGCAGGGCCTGGGGGGAGAGATATTTGTCCAGTGAAATGAGTGCCTGGCTTGCAGGTGCACCTTGGAATGAGATTACTGGCTGGAAATAATCAGCACAAACAAAAGGTTGACTTTTTAATAACTGATCATATGACTCTGGCTCCTTGGTTTAATTACCCCCGCAGAGAGCCCTTTGTCAGGCAGGCTTAATGGCATTCCTTCACACGTCACCTTTACCCTTTACGTCCCTCCACACCTTCTGCTTTTCTTGCTATTCCAGCCAGCTGCTGGCTGTCAGCTGACCTCCTCCCAGCACCCAGGTTCTGAATCTGATGTCATTCTGTTTGAAGCCAATGTTTATGTGATTCAAGATTAAAAATTTATTATAAAGTTGCCACTCCTGCCACTCTGGATTTCATTTTTGAATTTTTCTTCTTTTGTGGTGTTATGACACCAGTCTTGTGAAATGTGTAAAACAGGCGTGTTACTCTGTATTTTGGTAGATATTCATAAATCATGCACATTTATAGTTTGCATAAGGTACAGTATTCCAAGCGGGGTTCTGGATCTAATCCCTGTCCCAGCTTAGTGGCGGTAAGGTAGATGATGGTCGTAGGATTGGCCCAGACTCGTACTCGTGTTTATGGGGGGGGGGTCTCCAAATGAGTATTTGTAGGGTTGACTTACACTGAAGAACCCTTAAAAGTGAGTATTTGGTTATGTATTACACAACATGAGTTTTATTTTGACTTGTCTGGACCTTTAACAGATCAACAACTACAGCTTTTTGTCTCTCATTTCTTTAAAATCTCAGGCTTGATGGAGAGCAAACTGCACATGTCCCAGAACTTCAGTGATTTTACTGCTCGATTTATAATAAAGTTCATTATGACAAAGTCACTGTGACCCTGAACTGGAGAAATGGCTGGCATATGGTAACTTGTTCAATGTGTTATAGTGTCTTTAAAAAAGCTGTCGCCTCAATGATTGGAAGCCAAATCTCGATGCAGACTTCTGAGTAAATTGTCCTCGGGTTTGATTATGTATTTTGGTCCTGGTGCAGTTAAGTGTGTTTGAATAACCCAAATTATTAGTAAGCCATTAAATTATAAACTCAAACTCAAAACATGTAGGGTGTCAGCCACTTTGGCTAAAACTAAGTAAATCTGATTTCTTAAAAGGGTCTAAACAGAACTCGGACATCAAGAGGAAGAGGCCAAACGGTGCATGGAACGGGCTGCAGAAAATGCGAGTCATAACTCGCATGGAACGTCTCCCACTGTTGGTGCACACTCAGCTGTTCGGGGCTGGGAGGCGTTAAACACTGGCAGATGGGCAGGTTGCCATGTGACACTTGTGCCTTGGCGAACGTTGGAGGTACAGACCGATCGCATAACTGTGTATCAGGTGTCTATCCAGGCTGGAGTTTCGTTTCCAGCCTTCCCTTTCCCGTTTGTCTCTATTTTGGTCAGGTTATTTGTTTGTTTGTCGATGTGGAAACTGCCCACTCCCTCTGTCTTGTCATGTTTCTCAATAAATGGTTCTTCTTATTGCAATATCCCACTTCTTCATCGCCTCACCCTGTGTTGCTCTTAGATCAGCAGTCGGCATGTGACTCGATCTGAAAGCAATGTCCACGTGGAGCAGTGTAGCAGAAAGCAAAGCTATATTTCTTCCTGTCTCTACCAGCTAAGATCACACACCCCCTCATTGAACCCCGGTCAGTTTCCTTGAATAGACTTGATTTGTACATTGGGGGTGGGAACAAGGGAGGTTGACGTCACCACCCTCTCCAAGCTCAAGGATGTCGAGGTTGGAAGAGGACACAGAGAAGGACACAGACGACAGTGGACTGTCTCCTGGTTCCATCCTCCTGGAGAGGTACCTTGCCATGTGTCTGTGTGCTGTGTTGCAATTTAAAATTTTTTTACATACATTTTTGTTTAATATTTTATGGGAATAATCAGAAGTTTTTTTGACCCATAGTGGAAGTAAAATTGGGGGTACTAACACTTCAGTTGTTTCCAGTTTGACGCTCAACGGGCTAATTTTATTAATTTTGATGAACAACATGGACAATGGCACCCAATGTGTTGCCATTTTAACATGCCAAAATGGATTAAAGAAGTGTTCTTAATGCATGCTCTGTGTGAATGTTATAGGAGTAGTAACTATTTTGTCTCATCTCACATTAATCACAGTAGATGGCAGATGATAGGATATTACTATGATCAGTCTGCCAGCTTGATAGATAGATTACATTCGATAATTTATTAATTCCTAAGGAACTTGCAGGTTCAAAATAAAAAGACATTTAGACATTAATGTATTCAGTGGCAGCTTGTTCATTAATTTGGGGTTTTGATGCCACATGGGACACAGGTCAGTGGTAAAAACATGTGTTCACAAAACATGGAAAGCAGAAGAGGAAATCCCAGAGAGGGAAGACCAGGGCAGAAAATTTGCTAGCCCTAAAATGGGACCAGCCTCTGACCTGGTCCCCCTGTCTGCTCGCCACATGGAGAGCACGAGGGTTCCTATGCAAACCTGAGCTTCAGCATGCAGAATCTTTGCCAGGATACAGAGTAGGCCCAATGGGATTACATATGCATTCAAAATAGGCAGAGTGACTGGCCTTCTTTTAAAACGTCCCCCTCTGGTGGCTGGAGGGTTGCAGTGTTGCATGACCAAACGTGGTGACCATTGTAAACATATTCCGCAGCGGATGAAATGTTATCAGGCTCTTTAACAAGGTTAGTGCAGCTACTATAAGTAAAAAAAGTCCATGAGTGCTGAGCAAAATCAATGTTTGCAAGCGGTCAACATGCATACACATTATCACGGACACTGGAATCTCTAACGATGTTATGTGACCCTTAATGAAGCAGATGAAACACCCAACAGCATGTATCCTTCATGCATGCATAAAATGACTGACAGACAACCTTGCATGCACTGTCATGTCACCATCATGCAAGTAAATACATTTACAATAAATTATTACAAATTGATGACACACAATTACATTTTTAAATAGGCCTATTACTTCATTTAGTGAAACTGAGTGAATACTTTGATTTTATTATTGCATCACAAAGTGACCGAAATTCTTGCTAATTGGAGTACTATTATAAAGAAGGTGGCAGTGTGTCTGATACTCCGCCGATGCCTTTCTCTGAAGAAGCGCTAATGGTGTTGCTTTCTGGCACAGTCTGCTGGGTGGGCAGTTGTGCATGTGGGGAAATGCGGATGTCTACGCCATGCGGGGCATCTGCATCACAATCGTCACGCCACTGCAGATCCAGATGCCTAGCCAGAGGTGCCCACGAGAAAGCCACACTCCCATATTTTGGGCAGCTGCACAAGTGACACTGCATCCCTGGGCTGCAGTTGTGGTTTATGGGTTTTTGGTCCGGGCGGGGGACGGGTACTGACAGCTGGTCCGTGGCCTGTGTGTGCTTTCCTGATAACACCCCGGGGAATAGTGTTATTTTCAGTTAGGAGCAGTTGGCTCTGAAATGACGAAACATCACGCAATTTTTAAAGTCCTCAACAAACTGGGTTGTCTTGTCTTAATTCATAACACGTTTCAAGATCGTGGTCGGTGGTGTCTTTGTTTTAAAAAACTGTGGTAGGTAAAACTTTTCTACGCTGTCATTTTCTATCTTCCGTTTAACTAATTATACTTCCATTCAAATTAAAGTCCAGTTACACATTTATGTAAGGATGGGCACCTTTCAGTAAAACTTCGACCCTGTATCTTGCAAGGTACCTCAGCGGTCGGCTTGTTGATAAGGACTGTCCGTGTTTTTCAGTGCTTTTGCTTCAGAAGGGTCAGGGCAGCGTTTACCCTGTGCGTAGAGAACGAGAAAGGAAAGGTCAATTTAATTAGTCTGGTAATCATGGCACGTGTTTCCATTCAAATTTTATATGGGTGATCGGTTATCATTTTAAATTGCAATTAATAACTTTGACCAAACTTTTTGTGAAGCAGTGAAGTCAGTGGGCGGTAAGACTGTGGTTTTATCTTTTAATTTCATTAATTCCGAGCTCCGTGCGGGGATACCACTGCACTCGGCGTGTTTCTGACTTAATTTTGGAGCCTTCGGGACCGGTGAGTTTACACCAGGTATTTATTTTGCAGCCAGATCGTTCATTTAGTACCGTTTAAGCCGTGAAAGTGAACCGAAGCGTTTGTGTAATTGACATGCATGCCGACCCAAAGGGGGAGGGGGTTGTGGGGTTGAGGTTAGAGAAACTTCTGCGGCAAGTTTGTTGGGCTGATACGCTCAGCCTGGCATTAAAGGAGCTTCCCCCATTTTTCTGACAGAGGTCTCCTCGAACCGTGTACTCGATCTGTGGGAAATGACGGAAAACGGCGTGGTGTGTCAACTGGGGAAGGTGCTTACCGTGGACACCATGAACCCCAGCGTGAAGAAGGTGGAATACGCGGTGAGGGGTCCTATCGTGCAGCGCGCCGTGCAGATAGAGAATGAGCTCAAAGAGGTAAGATTTAACGACGTGCATGCATTTATGCATTTTAGATTTTAGGGTAACACATGCCATACGTTTTTATGAACTAACGTTTTTCCATATTAACGTATATTTGGATCTGAAATCTTTCCAACATTTTGTTCACATCCACATTTGAAAAGGCGAAGGTTCTACTGGCATTAGTGGCCACCTGTGTGAAAGTGTAAATCTGCATCCATTGCTTATTGTTCACTGGAATCCGGTGAAAAAGGCGGGACTGAAAGCGGAGACCCTGGTTAGAACGCCTTGTACGAGAATGATGGCTCAAAAAGAGCCACCCTTTTGTTAAACGTTTTGCACAAGTAATTGTTTTGACAGTAAGAAACCTGCGAGTTTGAGATGCTTATGTAAGTTAAATTGTATAGCGCTATTGACATTTCTCCATTTTCTAAAGCTCAGGCGTGTTATGGGTGAACATTGCAGGGAAAATTAGTGTATATTGAGTACACCTTCCCCTGTTAAGTTGTTATCACAAGAATTTTGACTTGCCAAAAAAAGTTGAGGGTTCAGATCAACCTTGCCGTGTGTCTTGCTTGTGCCCGAGGGCTGGATGATCTCCTAGCCCAAGGTTCTTCAAATGTGGACCTTGTACCCAAAATGATATTGTTAATTATCATGATATAATGCAAGTCATTATTTCTTTACTTCAGTGCTTTTTTTGTTACCTAAAATTCTCTTAGAATTACCCTTAAAAAGGAAAAAATTGACTGCAGACTGAAATTATATTTTGTTAAATGGATTGCTGCTGCTGCTTTTTTGTCATTAGGCATTGCTGTTGTTTGGGTGTTCTGCCATTTGTTTACTGCTTTGTCAAAAGATTGCTATCATAGCAGAGATTTTCTGTTGGTTATTTGTTAGTTTTTGCTACTTATCTTTTTCCCCTGTGCTGGTAAATTGTCATGGTGGGGAGGCTTGTGCGTCTCGATGACCACTAAGAACTTTAGAGGTGGGGACTGGCAGGTTCAACCTAGTCGGGCAGGTTTCAGTATAGAGACCAGATGAAATTCAGCACCTGGTCCCACGGGTTGGGGGTTGGCCAATGACCCCACCCCATAAAACTTCCATCGAGTTATGGAAATGCTACAGTTACAGACCCTGTGCTGCACTTGAGCCTAATAAATGGCAGTATAACTTTTTCTGATGGAAGCCCCCAGCAGGAAGTCGGAGGTATGACAAATAGCCTACTTGGGCCCAAAACTAAAATCCGCCTAGGAGAGTGGAATGTCCGCACCATGGTTGAAACCCCAAAACAGTGCAGGTCATCAGCGAGATGAACAAGTCTCTGAGATGGATGCCACCTGGGCAGCGCAAACAAGGTTGGCCCGAAACGACCTGGCAGCAAATTGCGATGAAAAAGCTGAAGGAGATGGACCTAACATGGGGTGAAACAGATCACATAGCCCAAGACAGGAGCAGATGGAGGCAAATCATTGATGCCCTATGGGTCTTTTGGCATGAAAAGGATTAATATGCCAAAATATCCTACATATATAATGGACACTTGTTTAAGGATTTATGTATCAAAATGCCCAGCAAACAGCAATATGCCCTTAGGGTGTCCTCTTTTGGTCAGAATGACATCCTCAAAGGATGTCCTTAGGACGTCGAAATCGGAAGGGTTTTTTTTTTATGTCCTGAGGATGACATTAAGGGATGTCCTAAGGCCATCTAGAGACCCTATTATGGACATTTTAAGGACATTCTCAGGATCAATTGTGGACATTCTGAACATATTATGCATGTTAAACCCATGCAGAAAGCCCTTTTGTAAATAATTGATATTTAACATTTTACCAGTAATGCAAGAGACATAAACAAGGGACAGCCGCATCATTTCGCTCTTTTGTGAGTGTCCTTAGGACATACATAGGGTGACCCTGTTAATCCTTCAAAAGAAATTCTTCAAAAACGATTTAAGACAACTTACAGGAAGGGCATTTAAATATATATAATTTTATGTAAAATATTTTGTCGTCTTGAGGACAGCCATAGGATATCTTTCACGTCCTAAACCGTCATCAGAAACAATGAAACCCCAAAAGCAGCCTTGGAGATGGTCAAATTTCTGCTGGCCAAATGCACAGGACAAGAACGAGGGAGACAGTCACAGTTTATTACTATTTTTTTAATAAAGAAATGTGATGCTAGGGTAATAATGTGATGTGAAACCATTTTATTTCCAGGTAAAACAGAAATGCAAAGCTTGTTAATTGTTATTGAAATTTATTTTTTTCTATTTTTATCCTATTCTATTTTTACTTTAATTAAAACCGACTACAATTTAACATAGTAAAAAAAAACTGTTTAATGGTAAAATCTGGTCCCATATGTATGGAATTTGGAGTCCGTTAGAATACAAACAGTAAATTACCAGTCACTTCTTCATTTGTGTTTATAATAAACACATATGAACAAAATATGAATGACATTTAAGATAAACCACATTAACATGCAAGGGTCAAATAAGCTTTTATGTGGTTCACAAGTAGTATATA
>JAODJW010000001.1:20778793-20788947 GCA_026777045.1 Hyperopisus bebe
ATGAATGACATTTAAGATAAACCACATTAACATGCAAGGGTCAAATAAGCTTTTATGTGGTTCACAAGTAGTATATAGGTTTAGTATAGTATAAGTTTTCATAAATACGTATATTTCACAAATTGTCCCAGGAGGTTATTTAAAGGTTAGAGTGCCCTTTTGGGCCCCCCCTTGGTCCAGGGCCCAGGGACAACTGAGCCTGTCCCCCCTCATCCCCCACCCCGGTCCAGATGTCAAGCCTGCTTCTCAACCCTGGAGTTTGAGCTGAACTGCCTGTGTATTTATTTGGTTGAATCAAGTAAAGGTGAACAGTTATGCAGATTCATTTGAGGCACATGTTTGTATAAGTTGTCCTGTTGAAATTGAAGCTGATGTCGCCTGAGTATAGCAGAAGCTAAAGGGGAGCACTGACGGAGGTTTTTGCTTTTCAGATTTACTCCATTGCAGACTTGAAAGTTGCTTTATTGTATATGTCAATGAATAAGGCTCGGTGTCCGCATTGAACATATTCCATCACGTTACCCTTATGGTGTATGCTTTTGGAGTGAGGGAAAGCATTCCTGGATTCCTTCTATAGCAGTTTCATGGAGAGTGCTGATCCCTTCTAGAATTCCAGTGGGGTTTAGCAGATCATGTTCTTGAATTAATTTTCCTTTTAATATTGCTTGGGGTACTTATAATCCCAGAATTCGGTGAAAAATTACTTTGTTGTTTTTCTATAATATATTGTCATAAACAAAGATTGCATTATTTATTGGTACTCAGTCTTTTGTCTTGATGCTTTTCTGTTGGCTTGTTGGAAAGTATTTTTGATTGTCCAGTCGAATGGGATGATTGACAGGAGATTTGATTTGGATGGAATAAATGCTTTTTGAGGCCAGCAGGATTGGCCGTGCCAGGCAGCAGGGGTTGCTATGGCTACCTCTTAGTCATGGTTACGCCGTGCTCCCTGGATCCCGGTGTGCTGAGCCACCGGGCCTTTTCAGCAGACTGTCCCTTAATTAATCTGGAGCAGTTCAATAGAGAAGTTGGCCCAGTTTACCCCTGAGGTCTTCAGAGCAGTGAATTCCTGTTAAATTGCATCAAATTGCTACCAGTTTAGACACTTTTTCTCCCTGCCTTTCTGGAGTAATGTGTGTAAAGGGTGAGGTCATTTTTGAGCACTCTGGTTAGGTGTTGACTTGCATTAAAAGTCTGGGCTTGGCCTTGCTGGGGTTGGTTGAGGGGGGGCTCCCCCCCGGCCCAGGAAAGCAGGAACAGGAGCTAGACTCTCATGCACAAAACAGCAGTGGCATTGTGGCAGTTGGAGACCAGAAGAGAGGAAGTGCGATAACATGGTGAAACTAGACCTCACTTCAGTGTCCTCTCACTCACTCGCACACACACATACTGTTTTATTCACAGGAGTGTCTTTTTGCAAGTTTTATTAACCTTCTGTGAGCTATTGTCCCCGTAGCCTGAGGAAAATATCACCCACATGCCCGCATACTATACCATCAAGGGGTGGAACAGTACAGTTTTCCCACTGTTTGACATGTGTCACGGTTTTTGGACCATGGTAATGGTACGGTTTCGATATTTTTATGTATAAGCAGAAAATAAAAACATCAACGTTTAATTGAACAATGAACTTTTTATTTGTCCAACATTCCATACAAAAAATGGCTGCACTACTGATTAGACCTACTTTGTGTGTCTACTGTACAAAATCAAGGAGAGAAAAACATAAAAATTTTAAAGTGCTTCTCAACTTTAATAACCAGTAGGTTATTATAATGAAGATGACAACTCTTTTAAAATGAAAAACTCGCTTTACTAACAGTCACTATTGGTTTAATACTAGCAGTTGCACAGACAAGGAAACCAACAGTTTACAAAACTCTTGCACACTGCACACAAATGAAGCGCACAAACTCCACAGCAAACATTGCATAGTAATCACATTTACAGTTAAATACATCAATACACATATTGGCTTACATCATTTAAAGATAAGTGCAGTGTGGTACATAGCGTGCTGGCTGCTAACCAGCCCCATGGTGTCACATTATGGTAGCCAATTGTTGACAACGGGTGGGATCACCGCTGTTGCGTCGTATTGCTGAAACAACGTTGATTACATTTTAAACTATGTAACTACCTGTAGCCAAAATTCAGATAATTTTAAGCCATCTGCTGTTTTATACTAACATTTAAATTCTAGCCCTCGAAAATAAGACCAGTTTTTTAGATGATGTTTTTTCCCAAAAAAATACATCTCATATTTGTGCCAATATGTATAGGAAAATGACAGGAATAATATTGCAGTTCATGTGTTTGTATTGAACTGTTGGGGGCGTACCAAATTATTCCATAATATACCATGTCCCTTTACACCCCTAGTACCTTCACAGTTTGAGTGTGTGAAAGATGAGGTTGTAGCTCTAGTAAGGGATAGCTTTTAGATTGATACCTACATGAAAAGCCCTAGCGATGACCTTGATGTTTTTATGACATGAATAAGCTGGTATGGAGTGGCTCTAGATCGAGAGCCAACTGGACACTGGCCAGTCTTGGACAGGACTTCCTCGGCTAGCTACCCAGATGTCTTGTCAGGTTCAAGTGTCATTAGGTCGTTATTCTTTACCTCTGTCGGGTAATCCTATTGCTTAGAGATGGTTGTTACGGGCTTGATTCTGAACCCCAGGCCAGGTGCGAGAAAAGGGTTTGAAGCCTGACCTAATGTGAACATAAACAGTGGGAATTGTAATGAGAATTGTTTGATTGACAAACATAACATTCACAAGTGATTGCTCTAAGACTGCACAGAAAGCCTGGCTTCTCCCATAAAATTGCCAAAACAACTGGCAGACATGAGTTTCCTTTGCAGGGTGTCGGGGCTTAGCTTTAGGATGAGGAGCTCGGACATCCCGGAGGGATTCAGAGTAGAGCCACTGCTCCTGCACATCAAACGGAGCCAGCTGAGGTGGTTGACCCTCTATCCAGGATGCCTCATGGATGACTTCCTGGGGAGGTGCTTCGGCCATGTCCAGCTGGGAGGAGACCCTAGGGCAGACGTAGTACACTCTGGAGAGATTTTACCTCTCAGCTGGCCTATGAATATCTTGGTGTCTCCCTGGAGGAGCTTACCAGCCATCACCTCCAGCTTCACTGGGGGAATATGAAATCTACATTTTAGAAAACCTGAGAAAAGAAATTTTTAAAAGACTTTGCCATCTTGCCAACCCTTTTTTGTCAGTGACCCATATATAAAATCTTTTTTTATGATTGGGGTCGTAAGAGGAGTCATAATGCACACACAGCGACAAACCTTATCATTGTCCAATGATGTGTTTTGAATCGGTGTGTGACAGGGGAGGGGGCCAGTCAGCTTTCCAATAGGGCCATGCAGCTGTGGCACCGCCCCAGTATGTGTCCCTGCTTCATATAAACTTTGCATGATTATATTACGGATGGTTGTTTGTGAGCGGCAGCTGTCCTGTATGAGGTACGATGTGAAGGTGTAGACAGATATGGATATGCCAGAGCAACTGAACACAGTAATGTGAGGGCATCTGAAACATAACAGGTTTCTATATTGGGTGGCACATGGCCAGGCTTTGATACACTGTACCCCAGTGCTGGTGACCCACCAGCGGGAATATCATATGTTTGAATGTGGGACACTGGGAGAGAGAAAGCTTATAGAGAAAGGTGGGGGGAGTAACAGGAACTAGAGAGGGAGCAGGGAGCACACAGACACTTAGTCAGCGGCTCAGGGGGGTCTCCTGGAAGCCCAGTTCCTTATATAAACGGTGAACCCACAGAAAAGTGAAATGGATTTTGCACACAGGAGACGTGCACACTCTTGTACACACAGCTGTTCTCAGACTGCTGGAGCATTAGTGGGCATTTCCCAGACTCTCTTGTAATGACTGGCTAGGTTTAAAGCCCAACCCCAGATTTTTGCCCAATAGAAATTGAGCAGGAATTTTTTTTTAATAAATTTGAACACAACAGAGGTGCTTGCAGTTGTAAACACAAACACGCACAGTCTCACTGTATTATTAGCCCTCGCGTGGCTCTGATACCTCACACAGCGACGGAGGTAGCATATAGAGCATAAGTTAGGAAAAGGACCTGACAACAGATATTCTACATGTAACCATGCTATCTCTAATTCCTGGGAAGGTTTACTTGACTGCAAATCTATATTTTTAATTTATTATAATGGTTATCATCCAGTCATTGCATTGTAATCTCTTAATTGTCCAATCCGTTTTTGAATTATTCTGTTCAATATTTCTGCTCATTGACTTGCCACAGAAACATATGGTCTCCCTTCAAAAATTCAGATTTTGTTTTACAGTTAAATCTTGCACAAGCTTCTAACCGACAAGCTAAAAGAATGATTAATCTACGCCCATATTACAGCATGGACATAAACCAGGATTGAGGATGTCTCTGCTGAATCATTTGAATTATGCATTTAGAAAAATAGTGAATGTGTCCCTACAATTGCAGATGAATCATTGTTTCTGTGGTTCCTCCCTTTCCTTCCACTCAGGGAGTGAAGAAGCCCTTCTCTGAGGTCATCAGAGCCAACATCGGTGATGCCCATGCCATGGGCCAACGACCAATCACCTTCTTTCGTCAGGTGAGCTCCCTGAATTAAGCTGTCATGGTCCACTTTTGCTTGCAGCACTTTGTGGGAATTCCGTTCCTGGATTTCATGAAGATCTGGTGTTTCTCTTCAAGGTCGTGGCCCTCTGCTCCTACTCAAAGCTCTTGGAGGATGACAAGTTTCCGGAAGATGCCAAGAACAGAGCGCGCCGTATCCTACAGGCTTGCAATGGGGGTAGTATTGGTGAGTGAGTGTGTGTGTGTGTGTGTGTGTGTGTGTGTGAAATGGCAGCAGACTTCTGTCCATAGGTCACAGTAGGGGGTGCAAGGTGAAAGAGCCCAATCAGTCATTCTTTACAGCCTACGCCAAACTTTATCATGATAAACAAATTTGTAATAAATACATTTACAATAAATCATTACACATTAATTGGACTAACACAAGGCACATTTTCAAATATAACTTTATAATATGGTTTAACTTCATTGAACTTAATATGTTTATGTAGCATTTTCATCTGACCAGTAGGGGGTGCAATTGCTACTTTTTCCTTTCTGGTAATATTGGCTATACTTGTCAAATCTCAGGCAACTAATACTGTTGTACTTTGAACAAGATACCTCAATAACTTCAATATTTGACTGTATGAATAGGTATTGTGTTCCTTAATGTTGGTTTACTTAGAAATCTAAATAGAAATACACTCATTGACCACGTAACTGGCTATAACTACTAGTTATGGTAAAACATCTGGTTCTTATAAACAGAGAATCATGTGACTGCAAATAAGTACTTTCAACACAGAGACAGGGTCAAGAGGTTCAGTTACTGTGCAGCTAAGCGTGATAACAGCTGAGACAGGTGACCCACATGATATTTAAATGTTTGATGTAATATGTGGTGGTTCCAGCATTTTTAAAGCGACACTCCTGAGATTTTAACATACAATTGGGTCTAAAGGTTGCAGAGAATGTTGAAGCGTACAACCAATCTCAGGTACTAAAGAAAACTCTGGAAAGCATACCATTTAACCAGAGATGTACTCCTCTTTGAGGAAGATGTAAATGATGCAGTTAAAACATCACAGAAGTGCACGATGGACTGCCTCAGTCGCAAATATCTAAATGAAAAATTATTTACCCATAAGTACATGATTTGTCTTTATGATAGTATTATCATAATTATTTTAAGACATTGTATTAAAATGATGTGAGAGGGATATAGGGCTCTCGGAGGAACAAACAGGCACACTTAGGTTCACACGGAAACACTTTATTACAAGTAATACAAGACAATCTCACATTAAAATCAATATCAAGATATTAATTAAAAGCAATGCAAAAATAACCTCGTATTACAAGTGATATCAAATTGTATATATCATACGAACAAATAAATATATAGAAAAGAAACAATAAAATATAGAAAATGCAAGTTGTTATCACGAGCGGTGATAATTAATCCCCATAATCAATAAGCAGCTGCCAAAACTATTCATACTTGGACGTGCCCTCATCCCCCACCTTCACACACGGACTGGGGAGCCCTTTTCAGTCCTGGCAGGAGACTAACACGTGAGTCCTGAGAAAGTGCCGGGCGATGCGCACTGTATCCCATGGCTGAGCACCGGTCAGTACTGATTTTTCCCCATTCCTTTATACTAAATTGGGCGCTGCGTGTGGGCAGGGGACATGCTGGCCAGGCTCACCCCTCCCCCTCAGGCGATGCGCTGTTTGTTCTCCTATTCCCACTTCCGTCCAGGTAATACTGTTACTCACTGCCTTCCAGACCCTACTAAACAAGATAAGTGTCCCGCATACTGATCCTCCCCTCTCCTTGAGGACTTGTATACCAATGAAACATATGGAACCACTTGTTCTCCTCCTCAGGAAAACAAAGCAAGCATCTTTTTTTTAACAGCGTAAGCTTCCCCTAATAATAATAATATGGGTGAATCGTGGACAATATATCTGTATTTCAAGTAATCAATCCACCTCATGTGGGGGACAGTGAACAACACTTAGTATGTAAATTGCTTAGATTAATATGTCGGTGACGTAATCGCCCGCAAAAACATCCTAATGCAGATATGAAAACGTGAATGCAGCTATCGTTCTGAGAAGAGTCACATGGCCAAAGAGCATATGGGTCGTGAGCCGCAGGTTGCTGACTCCTGGGTTAGGTGAAAAGAGAATTTCCCCACAGGGATCAATTGAAGTGTCATTTTTATTATTCAACTTTATTTATATAGCTCATTTTCACAACATTACACTGTCTCAAAGCACTTTACATTATTCCTGCCCAAAGCCCCTAGTGAGCAAACCGGAGTTGACAATAACAAGGAAAAACTAGCTACAAGGAAAAAGCCTTGGGGAAAAACCAGACTCAAAGGGGGAGCCCATCCTCCAAGGGCCGGCAGAGATTGTCAGATGAATAAGATGGCCAGATCGTATTTGACACTGTCCAAATTTTAAGATTTGAGTCTCAATGTGAGGGGCAGGCAGGTAATTGCACACAGGTGCTGGTGCTGCTTCTGATGGCAGTGGGCCAGCAGCAGAGGAGGAAGCAAGGAGCTATAACCACTTTTCTCTGACACTCCTAAGTTGGACTGAATGGACGTCACAGGGACAAGGGTGGGCAGGTTGAATGGACGTCACAGGTAGTAGAGGCATCGCAGGCTGCAGGATAAGCAAGATATCTTGATATTTTTGAGTCTCCAGGCAGCACATCCCTGGAGGGGTGGGGGATTTAAAAAGTACAGTAGCCAGGGTAGGGGGTATAGGGGAGACTAGAGGCAGTGCAAACAGTTAGGTGAGTGAAATATATAAGCTCCAGCAGATGTAGAACAAGAATTACAAACATGCTAAAGCTATAACCACTTTTCTCTGACACTTTTAAGTTGGACTGAAATATTGCAGTAACACCACCACCTTTGCGATTTGGTCAAGGGTTATGTTTATAATTGTATTCAGCTGGAGTAGATTCATTTAGTGCATTTAATCATTAACCCTAGCACAAAAACTGTGTGCTGGGAGCTTCATGGGATGGGCTTCCATTGCCAAGCAGCTGCATGCAAGCCTCACATCACCAAGCACAATGCCAAATGTAAGATGGAGTGGTATAAAGCGCACTGCCACTGGACTCTGGAGCAGTGAAAACGTGTTCTGTGGATTGACCGAATCACGCTTCTCGTCCATCAGACTGTGAAGACAGAGTCTGGCTTTGGCAGATGCCAGGAGAATGTTACCTGCCTGACTGCATTGTGCCAACTGTAAAGTTAGGTGGAAGAGGGATAATGGTACGGGGTTGTTTTTCAGGGATTGGGCTAGACCCCTTAGTTCAAGTGAATGGAACCCCTAATGCTTCAGCATATTAAGACATTTTGGACAATTCTATGCTTCCAACTTTGAGGGAACACTTTGGGGAAGGACCTTTCCTATTCCACCATGACTCTGCCCCAGTGCTCAAAGCAAGGTGCAAAAAAGCATGGTTGGGTGAGTTTGGTGTGGAACAACTTCATTGGCCGACACACAGCCCTGACATCAATCCCATCAAACAGCTTTGTGAGGAACTACAATGGAGATTGTGAGCCGGGCCATCACATGCAGTATCAGTGTATGACCTTACAAATGTTCTTCTGTATGAATTGGCAAAAAATTCCCCACAGTAACACTCCAAAACCTTGTGGAAAGCCTTTCCAGAAGAGTGGCGGCCATTATAGCTGCAAAGGGGGAATCAACTCCATATTGATGCCCATGGATTTAGAATAGGGGGTCATAAAAATCCCTGTAGATCTAATGGCCAGGTGTCCCAATACTTTTACTCATAGAGTGTATGTGGGACCTCCTTCACGACCATCCCAGGAGGCCACCTCTAACTGGCTTAGAGGTGAAAATACAGTCAGCCAGTCCCTGGAGCAGTTGGGGTTAGGGTCCAGTGGTGGCATCACTGTTCATGGCAATTGAACTGGCAACTTTCTGAGTCTCAACCCACAAAGCTGCCCCCCCCCCCCACCAACAACAAATTATTATTTTTTAAAATACTTTTCTGGTCAGCAAATAATTCCTTATGCTATTTTATAGTGTTGATGTATTTAATTATTCTAAAATGTAGAAAATAGTACAGATAGGTGTGTCCAAACCTTTGACTGGTACCTTTGACTAGTCATATCTTTCCTAGGGGCCTACAGTGCCAGTCAGGGTATAGAGTGCGTGCGTCAGGATGTCGCCCGCTACATCGAGAGAAGAGATGGAGGCATCACCTGCAACCCAGACAACATCTACCTGTGCACGGGTGCCAGCGACGGGATTGTGGTAGGCGATGGATGGTCGTCCGGGGTCAGCTTCCCTTGGCACACTGCGGGGGAGGTCTCTTGGCCTGCTTTTCATTCCCAGCTGTTATTCATTTTATTTATCCATTTGTGTTATTGGTACATCTTACTGGTATTTAGATAGCTTGTGGTCGGCTCGTTGCCTCACACAATCCCCCCCCTCCCTCCCCCAGACGATACTGAAACTTTTGGTGAGCGGCGAGGGTCGGACCCGAACAGGGGTCATGATCCCCATCCCCCAGTATCCCCTCTATTCTGCCGCTCTGGCCGACCTTGGTGCCATCCAGGTGAGTTACTACCTGGACGAGGACCGCTGCTGGGCCCTGGATGTTAGTGAGCTGCGACGCGCCCTGGTGGCTGCCCGGCAGCACTGCAGCCCTCGCGCACTCTGTGTCATCAATCCTGGAAATCCCACTGGTGAGTCCTATATAGGAATGGAGCTAGTTTAGTCTTCTATATCGGTGTTTCCCAACCTGGTCTTTGGGGGGTCATTTTTGCTCCCTACCGGGAGCTTGGAGGAAGCAAAAACGTGGACTGTCTGGCAGGGAGTTGGAAGGGAGCAAAAACATGGACCATCTGTGAGTCCCTGAGGACTGGATTGGGAAACACTGTTCTAGAACACCAGCGTAAGTCCCCCACTCTGCTGCTGGTTAATACAGAACCAACCAATTACCCATTTCAAGTTAAACATTAGTCTGAGAGAAGTTTTCACTATGGTTTAGACTTCCGCCATAAATACCTACTGTGCCATTGTGAATCATCAATCATCATGTTCTTAGGTCCAGCCATGAGTCAGCTGTCAGAGTTCATATATCTGTAACTTCCTGAGCTGGAGTTGTTCTTGTAGGAATGCCCATTTTCCACTTGTGTACGTGACTTTTTCTGGGTAAGAACTGAGGTTGCCAGTTTGATCCCAGATGGGTCAGTACCACATGTCCGTTTTCGTTAACTGCTGTGTCTCTCTCTGTCTTTTGCGTCATAGGTCAGGTCCAAAGCCGCCAATGCATTGAGGATGTCATCCGCTTTGCTGCTGAAGAGCATCTCTTCCTGATGGCTGATGAGGTGACTGTGACATTACCCTTTTCTTTGTCTAATTACACTGTACAAGCTGTTGCCTTATGTATTCAATGGAAGGAGACCAGAAATAGTGACATGAGGTTTTTATCCAACTGAATGTTACAACTACACCATTTAGTCATTTTCATGTAGCCAAGGCTTTGG
>JAODJW010000001.1:20815815-20833990 GCA_026777045.1 Hyperopisus bebe
ACTAAGTTACTTTTGAAAGGAGTAATCAGTAGTCAGTAATTCGATTACTATTTCTAAGTAACTGTGGCAACACTGATGCACACTTAGTGCTGTGGAAGGCCAGCTGGCGAACTCAGTAAATAATTGTGTGACTGGCTGGGCTGAAGCAGTGAAAAAAGATGGAGACAGGGAGTTTGGCTTTGTGTTATTCTTAATCATTTTTTGTTCTTAAGCGTGTTTTGTTCTTAAGCTTGATTTACTCATTCTTTGTTTTAATAAAATCATGATGCAAACTATTTCCCACTTTGAATTTATTGATTGTGAATTCTAAGTTTTATTTTTGTATTTTTACATTTTCTGCTAAATTCTTTGAACCACAGCCACAAAAAACACACAAATCAAAAATGATATGAATAGTTGGTTACTGTTCTTTTGGAAACATATATTGTATTTAAAATGGTATTAAATTAAATAAAGTCTTATAGCATGACATCAAACAATAATCAAATAAGGTGTTCAGCTTGATGACAGTTAGGATACGATTTCTGTTTGAAGGTGCCACCATTGTACCTGAAGTGATGGCAGCCAAGCAGTAATTAACAACCAAAAACTACCTGGGAGCGGATGAAATAGAAGATATGAAGAAAAAATGACATAGTGTTCCATGACATGTAGAGCTTGCTTTGAACTGCATTTGAACTATTGAATGAGTGTCTCATGGAGTGCAAGATGGAGTAGGCAAAGTGAAGCATTCCAAGTGTGCGTGTAAATGTGGTAAATAAGGGATAAGGAATGAGATGACCGTTCTGAAAAGAAGTTAACTTCCCATTGTGTTGCCAATCCTTCTTGTTCAAAAAAGCCTTCTCTTTTAAAAAACTGCTCGTTTCCAAAGCAGGAGAACCTGCTTCTGAGGTAAGTCAGAATCCACAAACATGTACTGATACAGCTGCACAACGCATTCACATACACTCACAACGGAGGATGTTCACTGTGCAACCATAATATTTCTGAGAACTTTAATTTACAAGAGTTCTTCACTGTGACTCTAGCTGTGCTGGTAGCTGTGCTTAATTTTAAAGCCCTTTATTGTGCTATATATTTGTCCAAGACTGGTTACGGCAGTGGAAATGAAAAAAGCCAATTTGACAGCCAATCAGACATTTTTGCAGCACCAAAAACAACCCCTGAAGAATGCAGCATATTTCTAAAAGAACACAGAACTGGATGACAGGATGATCCAAGTGCAAGCAGTCACAGACACAAGGGATGAAGTCTGCAGCTGCAGTTTAGTTTTTCAACAATATTCAGGGATTGCTCATATATTCAGAAAATAAAATATTAATTACTCAATTCTATAATTATATCATTAGAGGGAATATAAAGTGCAGAAATCAGGCATGTGACTTTTGATATATGGAACTTTTATTAATAAAGATTATACAGCAGACAACGGTCCAGCATGGCATATCATAAATCATATGTATGCAGTAGTTAATAGCATATGTTAAACATCGGGGATAACCTGAAACTTCCTTATAAAATGCATTTCAGGGGATTCAATGTACAAACACACAATGTATCAAATGTACAAACACGCCTGTGATGAAGTCATTTGGTAGATCGTGAAACAGGCGACCAAAAGAAATTACAAAGAAGACATTATAAACATGCAGTTTGTTTATAAAAACAGTGTAAGGAATTTCGCACCCTGGAGATTATTGGATCTGTGTTTTTACTGTGTCAAATAAACTCCCATAGTCAAAACTTAACAATTTCAGACTTAATATTTACATATTTTAAGGTCACACCAAGGTGTTTTGAAATCACAATCACAAACATAGACATTGGCCTGGTAAAAACTGTACTGCTTCCAAGTCTCTAATCTAATCAATGCCCTCTGACATAGTACTTCAGGAGTTTGCTACACAGCCTGTCAGAATGAATCTTCTATAACACAGATAATTAAAAACCATTCAAAATAATTAAAAAAATGATACTTTTATTGATCCCGATGGGAAAATTCTCTTTTCACCTCTTCCATCTTGCTGTCCATGAGAGCAAGTTGGCCATAAAGAACAGCCCCCCACTGCAGCACCCAGCACGCTGGGGGTTAAGGGCTTTGCTGAAGGGCCCACACACATACCAAGTCCAGGTTTGAAGTGGCAACCTTCAGATGACAGGCACAGAGCCACATGCTGCTATAGGTACAGCTCATACAGGATCTATCCCCACTCCGAGCCCTATGCAGCTTAGAACAGGTAGATATCTAGATAAAATGTTAGTAGAAGCTGTTACTTCCTTTCCACAAGCTTCCAGTGATGTAACTAATAATACAGTGTTTTAATGACTGTGTCCTCTGTTCCAGCAGAGGGCGCCCAGCATTCTATAGCATGTTGTTGTGGAATATCTGGCATGACAGCTGTCTTGGGTTCTGAATGCACTGAAGAATCAGCAGTGTCCTGTAGGAACATAGAGTATAGAAGGCATCCTGCACTTCCTGTCTCATTCCTGTTTGCTGCAGTACCTTACACAGTGTAGGAACTACTGAACTGCAGTATTACGTGTAACTAAAAATGTACATATAAATGATCTATGAAAATTGCACAGGTATATGTGACACAGTATAATCTACATATATAATCAACAATCTATGCCAGGGTTGGCCAATCTTATTCACAAAGGGCCAGTGTGTATGCAGGTTTTTGGGATAACCTTTAGGTCAGCTGTTCAAACCCAGGCATGAGAACTCTTCAGTCAATCAGTCCTCTAATTAGTAATCTAATTAGGGAGTTGCAGTGAAAGCCCACATACACTGTGGCCCTTTCTGGATAAGATTGGCCACCCCTGATCTACACACTATATGGACTAAAGTATTGGGACATGTGGTCATTACATCTACAGGAACTTTCATGACATTCCATTCTAAATCCATAGGCTGGAACAGAATAGGGCCTTCCCCAAACTGTCCCCCCAAAATTGGAAGCATAGAATTGTTCCCGCATGACTGTGCCCCAGTACACAAAGTGAGGTTCAAATGGACATGGCTGGGTAAGTTATGTGTGGAAGAACTTGACTGGCCCACACAGAGCCCTGACCTCAACCCCACCAACCCCTATGGGATTAACTAGAATGGAGATTGTGAGCCAGGCCTTCACATCCAGCATCAGTTCCTGACATCACAAATGCTCTTCTAGATGAATGGGCAAAAATGACCACAGACACACTCAAAAATCTTGTGGAAAGCCTTCCCAGAAGAGTGGCAGCTGTTATAACTGCAAAGGGTGGACAAACTCCATATTGATGCTTATGGATTTAGAATGGTATGTCATAAAATTCCTGTGGGTGTAATGGTCAGGCATCCCAGTACTTTTGTTCATATAGTGTATATGATATTGATCCACGTGGAGAGCTCTACTTACATATCTGTATCAGTGCAGGTCCACCGAAACCCTCTGGTCTTCAGGATCTGGATGAGGTGCAGAATGGATCCTTTTGTGCAGGAGTCTCTGGCGATGGAGACACACAGAGGCAGAGACAGAGGCTGACATAAGGAAGGACAAGTGCATAAGGGACTGCGTTCTCTGTCATGGGTTGATTGCTTTAGGGTTCACACATGGAAGTGATGAGAATTTGATACGTAGAGACTAAAGCCCTGCTGGTCACACCTACATGATTGGGTCCTCAAGGTTGGCTACCACCTTGATGTTGACATGGTTTACCATCCTGGGGTTCAGGCCGTCCAACTCCACACTCCCAAACATGCTATGAATATGGTTATAGAACCAGAACCAGAATTAATACCTGTCCTCCACATAAGTATACTGGAGCACTGGCAGACTTCAAAACAGTTAAACAACAGTTAAATGTCCAGTTTGTTTGTCTCTGCAGTTAAATTTACATTTGTGCACTTGGTAAAAATTTGGTAGATCAAGTGGTCTATAGAAAGGACAAGCATTGCAAGTTCAGCAATAAGAAGTTATAATAGAGAATCCAGAGAAATATGCAATCTTTGTATAGACATACTTCAAAATGCCATGATGTTAGAACTGTTGACAGTGCAGAGATATATGTTGATCAAAAGGATGTATGTGATTCATATGTTACTTCAGTAACTTGCAAACATGCAGTACAGTAAAGTGCCAGGTGCCTCACAAGCTCTGATGAGTGCTTGTGTGACAGATAAAGAACAGCCCTCCTCCCCCCACCTTGTCCTGTTGAAGGCGTTCTCCATGGAGCCATTCAGTATGACAGTGATGTTTCCACACGCAGAAGCTGCAAACTAAGAAGGTGGACAGAAATCATCAATGTTAAGATATGCAGACAGATCCAGTGCAATGAAGACATTTTAGGGATGGTGGAGGAAGAAACCATCGGACAAGGGATGATGTTAGCCTCAGATGCAGGATGGTGTGTTGGAGGAAAGACCTGCAGAAAGCTCTATTTCCATCTCTTTGAATCTCTGTCAATGAATGAATCTTTAATCAAGTACAATGAATGTCCAGAAGCTAATTTGAGTTTCATGAGAAACATTTATCTAGTAATTCCTGACCTCTTAATAGAAGGAGAACTGCATCAGTAAATATACAAATGAGAGAAGAAAAATACAATTACATATGAATGTACTTCAGTGATGGCAGATAGTGACTGGGAATTTGTAGTAATGGTTGGGTTATCTGGTTAATGGATTAAGAACTCAGAGAAGAGGGTTGATCAGAAATGGACTACATCAGCCTAATAGAACTGAACCTGACCGAATCGATCAAGGTCTCTGGGTTCTCTTTCACGGTGTGGGATCTTGGGGCATAAGTAAGGTGCAGTAAAATTAGGAAAATAATACAAGATACAAAGGATACTTTTAGCTATAAGGAAGACTCAAAGCAACATGATACAGGGGGACCCAAGACAATCAGCCCAAAATTTTGTGTCTCAGGTACTGAACGCCAGATGTCTAAAGAAAAGAAATTTCATTCTCTCACTAGCTGGCCTCTTAGCACTAAGCATGTTCAACTATTTGCACGTTGCATAGCAAGTCATAACATTTGATAAACATTAAGCTGTTTGCTTTCTTTTATGGGGACGTGTAATTCATTTTAAATGTCACAGCTGGGGTGGGAAGAGGCCATTTTTTGGGCAGTGCTTTAGCCAGCAGCTCTAACAGCTGTTAGGGCTGGGGAGAGGGTACATACCCCAGTCAGTTTTCAGAGACGTTTAAATGACTGTGAGATTTGCTTTGGGAGGATCCACGCGACAGGGGAATGGGAGGAATGGACAGAGAATCTACTGGGACTTTGAGGGTTTAACAAACTAAAGGAGGGGAATGGACAAAGAGGGCAGCTGTTTTAACGTTAGCAAGGGGGGCAGGCAGTGGAAAACAATATGAATGTCTATGCATCAGGGCATATAAACACAAGGACCTCGTCTGTCTTGCTGAGTGAGAAAATAGAAGATTGTTGTATTATTAATAAGGTAGTAATGGAGCTCATCAGTGTTTCAGGATGTCCACACATGTGACCAAATGAACATGACACCATATCACTGCCTTACAGCACATAGTTTCCCATCAGCAGTGCAGCAGGAAGGCTTCAGACTTCACTTGTTTAGCACTGGTTGTGTTGCTCTGTAACAAATTGTGGTCACATGCTCACATTCTGTGATGCTTGCTTCCACAGGGAGTACACTGGGTGATTTGCGCAGGTTGACCACTCTGGACAGGAATTGAAGTCGAACCCTTGCAGAAACACATAGAGAGGAAGAGTGTGAGGTTTGCACGATTTTTGGCAAAAAGATGTCAGGGAGAACTATCTAGCAAATAGTCAGTGGGAGAGAAAAATACTCAAAGGGAGGGAGAGGTGAAGTTTACATTCTTCTCTATAATGACCTTAACATCTACATGACATTGTATCTGACGCTACCAAAAATTAAGGGGGGCCTGGGGGTAAATTTTACCCCTGCCTTGGCGAGCAAATTCTACTAGGGGTTGACATTTTCTGCCAAAGAATTTTTAGCTACGCCTCTGGATAAGCTTCACCTCTGTGTTTCTCTTTCTGTCCACACCAGATCAGGTCGTTGAACATATATCCAACCAGAGTGTCTTCCAGGGTGCAGAAACGGCGTGTGATGGCTGAGTAGCTGTGTACAAACTCTCGGGTCTTACTCCAGAAGAGGAGCTGACAAGCAAGAACATGTTTCACACAAGCTGCAAGAAGAAGATGGTGATGGTGCATTGTGGTATGGGTGTGAACATCAGTGGGACTGACTCTGTCGCAGGGGAGGGCTTGAGGAGATGCGTGGAACATGCGGCTGTAGTCCTTCACTCTGACGTTGCAGGGCGCTTTCTGGATCACCGCATTCCGGAACTCCCTCCAGATCTCCTCACAGTTATACCTAAGCAGCCCCACACACACAAACATATACGCGTACAAGCTCTGAATCCGAAATAAGATAAAGACAAGATGAACTGTATTATTTATTGTCATTTAATTCATTTACTTTTTATTTCAACTTCTTATTAACTTACTATAGGGAGCTAATGGATAAACTTTCAATGCCTGCATCTTTTTTTCTGGTTGCTTTACTGTTGTACATTTCATAAATAAACTTTGACTTGATATTGATCCCAGATGAAAAAAAGGCATTCCCTAACTGGGATTTGAACCTGGGGCACAGTGGTGAGGGCAGTAAATCCTGACCACTAGACTACCCCCAAATGAGAAAAGCATACCCACAGAAAAAATAGAAAAAATATTAGGTAGTATTATGTGAAGATTAGATAACGACAAAATCACTACAACATTACTTTCCCTAGTTTTCCTTATTGTTGCATGCTAATTTGAACATTACATAATAAGTAATGAACATGATGTGAATCCTAACTTTATGATTAAAACTGAGCAGGAAACCTTATTACTGAATGAAGAATCACAGAAATGTAGAACAAGACTAGGGCACAGACTGTTATGTTTGTTGCTACCACTTGAGGTCAGTGTTGTGTGTATATTACAATGTGTCACAGAAAATAGCAATTGCGTCTTAATCAGCATCTTTACTTTACTGACTGATAGTGAAATAGCACAAAAAGTACAGAAGATATTTTGACACAGTAAATTATGGACAGAACAGTCATGGCAATGATCGTTTTTAATACCCAGGAATTAGAAAATTCATCTCAAACATGTAGGAGAACTGGAAACAACTTTGATAATTTAATGCCTGAGTTAAGATGTTCATATTTTTACCTTATGAGATTCATAAACTATGGGTGACTGAAATATGAGATAAAGAAAATCACGTAAGAAATTATTTTTTTGAAGAACAGGTTCTGAACATGTGCAATTATAGCACTATGAAAAGAGAGGATACCAGGAATTTATATACCACACCATTCTCCCATATTTATAGAAACAGAGAAGTTTGATCGGTGTTGTTCAAATTATACCTTTTCCTGAGCCCACCCCTGTGGCCCACTCTCGCCGTTTTACCTAGAACCAGGACTAATGAGTGTCACATAGCTGAAGCACCGTCCCAGCACGATCTGCTTGAGGTTGGGAGTCGTCCCCACGTCAGCGCTGAGGTCATCGAAGAGGAGCAGGAGCATGAGAGCAGCTGGCAGATGGTGTGTGTGTGGGCCAGATAATCCACAGAAAGGATGCATATTAAAAAGGTTACAAAAATAACTGATGCAAGTTTATTAACCCTCATTCTAAGAACAACAATAAAACTGAGCATTATGTTCCTCCATGTATGGTGGTAATATACATTCTTTTTTATATGCATTGCCTTGAATTCAAAGATAGTTATGAAACAGAAAATGTCTCCACCAGTCATAAACTAATCTATATTGTATCAGCAGGATGCTTGCTGAAATATGACATAATCTTTATATCTGATATTTCTCTGACCCTGAACTCACCGGCAATCATGCTGGAAATCTGGATAGCCTGAGTTTCAGCTCTATGCCTGCAAGCAGTGATGCCAGTCTGGACACACTGTCAACGACTACAGAACAGTGAATGTTCTGTGCACTGGGTCACTCACATCCAATTGAGTCTTCATTCCCCTTTCAAAACAGGAACATCTGTATCATTAAGCAGGGAGTGCATTCCGTCTGAGTTCCTGCAATGCCTGGGTCAGCTGCAGGCAAAAAGCTGATTCAGGGTAATCTGTTTATCTGCTGAAGCTTGCTGAAGCTGCATCGCCCCTTATACTGATGACATTGCTCTTGAACCAACATACATTTGTCCAGAATTACACCACTGGGATTTAATCCTAAAACCCTCTAGGGATACAAAGCCATACTGTCCCTGTGTAATCTTGGGGAGAGAATCATCTTGCTCAGGGGTATATAGTAACAAAACTACAAATACTCTTTGTAGTCAAGTCAAGGCAAGTGGACTTTATTGTCATGCCAGTCATACAAGTATATAGTGGTATGAGACATTGTTTCCCAGGACCACGGTGCAACATAAGACACATGGGGCTATATTTATACAATTACAGGGGTAAAGTGCAGATTAAGTGCACGAGTGCAAACATGGGGGTTGGACATGAACCACACATTGTGACATGACAAGAGGGCAGACACAATATGTACATGAATACATAATTAAGTTGGTATTCGTTTACTTGTTCTTGAGTACATATGAAATGCTGTAAAAATACTTCTACTGTACTATTTGTCTTGCAAATGTATCTACTTCCCTAACTTAGCCTACTGATTTTATTGGCTCTTATTTTCCCCTCTTTTGAAGGGATTTTGAACAGTGATTGGACTGTTTATTTTCCATAGCCAATCATATGAAATTGATCCTAAATTGGTGATTTATTATTTAAAAAGTGAGTAACCCCTAACAATCATGTAACTTGCAGAGATGTCTTGATTACAGAACTAGTACATCCATGGCCTCACCCGCGAGAACTTTTAAAAGCATACATTTGTCGTCATTTCATTTAGGCTGTGCCTTCCTGCTATCTGCATTCAAGAATCAAGTCTCCAATTAGAAGAAACATAGAACTAAGCTTTAATTCTATTACTGTATATAGCTTTATCACAACATTTCAACCTATTCAACTTATCTAGGTAATTTATTGTAGGCTATCTTGCTATCTCTGGTATAAGATGTGGAATTTTTTCTGTACTCTGCCCACCTTTGATCATTTTGAACAGCAGATTCAGTCATGAGAATCACTAAGAAGATCTATGGCCTTTACTGCATTTCCTACACTACACTTCAGTAAGAGAAGTGGGCTGAAACACAGAGTACTCACCATTTCACCAGCACAAACATGCCAGGGGGTGGGTCTGAGCAGCACAGACTTTTGCTTGATGGAAAATCGCAGGACACGATCAGAGTAGACAGTTTTTAAGGTGCCTGTACACAATCCATCCCCTTGTTACTGTCGCAGGTGAATTTATCGCTCTTTTATAAACATCTCTGTTGAGCTGAGGCATATGGAGCTTACTGGCTTTCCTGACAAAGGAGGCTGCAGGATCGCCCCGTAATAAAATTAGGCAGACGGTCATATGACACAATTTGGGCATGTCCAGAGATATTCTGTCATTGCCCCTTACTCCACTTTACCTCCAAAATACCAGCTACAAACCCTCATCCGGACTTCAGGAGCTTTTTGGAGCACACCAGACATCAGAGTTGCGACCCGTTACAAAGGGACCTTTCAAATCCTATCCCAAATCCTCCAAAAGTGGGGTCTTCCCCAGCAGGTACCTAGGAGACACCTGGAGCATACACAGTTTGCTCTTATTGCTCTATAGGTATTCCCTCCTGCACTCCCAATCCAAAGCCTTAATTAATCTTCTTTTTTAATCTTGCAATAACTAGATTAATTTTATTGACATTCTTGTTACATGTCCTTCTTGAGATTATTGTTTGGTTTTTCTTGTAGCAATAGCGGCCTCTAGTGGTTGAATTTCTCAGATTACATTTCACTGTAGACATTTTTTTCATTTGGGATATCATGCCATATCAGATATTAATATTGTATTACTAAAAATATGAAAACCTAACTCATTGAATAATAACTATGTTAACTTTGGCACCATGGCCATTGTCACATCACAACCAGGAATTCTTGATATGTACTCTTCGCTTTTATTTTGAAATTCTCAGGAATAAGAAGCAGGTTTCAAACTGAACTACATGCTGTTTTACCATCTTTGATACCAAGCACTCAGGCTTTCCCTACAAAGACAGGGGGGCTACTTTGTAATAAACTTTTAACCATTAGCCTGCCTCAGCCAATGATACTTTTACAACGAGCTATGCATGACAGTTTTTTACACTTTGAGTCAGCAGTAGACTTAGATGCAGAGGCCTAACAAAAATGATAATTGACACTCTTGAAAAACATGGCCTAGAATACAGGGATCACTATGGGGTTCCATTTGTGCCAAAAATATGTCGACATGCGTATGGGGTTCCCATATGTGCTAAAAAATGTCAATAACTCATTGCCCATGTCAACTTAACATGTAGCAAAACATTTGTCTGTGTCTATTCAACTTTGAACTATACTTCAACTGTGACAAATCCATTTTGACAATGAGATTGTCTATGTCGCTCACTTGACAAAACTTGACAACTCCAGGTCTCTGGTCCTTACATTGGCTCCCCATCTCCTAACCCCAAGAAGAGAGAGGACATTACTCCAGCTCTCAGGTCCTTACATTGGCTCACTGTCTTCTAACACCAAGAATGGAGAGCACATTACTCCAGCTCTCAGGTCCTTACATTGGCTTCCCGTCTTCTACAAAATTTATTTCAAAACTTATGGTCTAAAAATTGCTGAGCAGTTTAGCCCCAAATTATATTCCTGATATGTTTGAAGAATATAATCCTGGAAGGTCTCTTAGATCAGTAGGGACTGGTCAGCTAGTGGTGTCCAGAGCTGAAACAAAGCATGGTGAGATGCCATGTTCTGTTTAATCATTACACTGTCAGATGCTGGAACCTCCTTCCAGTGAACATAAAATGCCAAATGCATACTTTAAAGTCCTTACTGAAAACATTTTTATTTTCTATTGCTTTCACATAATTGATCTGACTGTCACTTTGTCACTTTCAATATCTTTTCTTAAATGTTTTATGTTCTTTTCATTTTAATTATTGATTTTCATTTTTATCCATATGCTTGTATTTACGTCTGTTTCTACTTCATGTGTAACAGACCCCAGACTGATAACGCATAAACAGATATGATTCCTGTAAAGACAGGAAAAAGAATGAGATGACAGAGGTGACAACTGCAGGGTTGATGGGTATGAAGGCAGCAAAGATTTTTATTAGGTTATTTGATGCATTAGATATGCCAGGACCACATGCCTGCATATAAATGCCCAAAATTATTTTCTTGTGCAGCTCCATTATACTTCTGCTTCATATTTATCATTCTATAAGACACTGTAAGACTGAAGTTTAACAGTTACTGCCTTCTCCACGTGCAGCCAAAGAAAACCAGTCAGAACCAGCTCTGTAATTATCAGTGTGACCTTCCTCCTGGTCGGCTGCTACCCAGCCCCGACCTTTCACATAGACAGTACTGAATGATCATATCAAATATCCTCTAGGTAAACATAAAATCTTCCACTACGTCAAAATGTATAATTCCCACTACACCGTATTTTAATGCTCTTTCGTCATTTCAAAAATCCATCATTTAAAAAATAAAACAAAATGCATAGGCCACTTACAATGTCCTTTGTTGTCAAAAAACACACATTTCCATGTCTCCATTTACCAGTAAAACAATCCAATGGTCTAATCAATATATTACTGCATCAATGAATCCTCATTGAGTCTGTTATCAATTTATATGTTACATTTTTACTGCGCTACTGTTTTTCGTGCACACAACTACCTAAATTTCATGCTTACAACTACCTAAATCAAAACATTACTATGATATGTAGAATTTCTAAGTTCTCATACGTTTCTGTATTTAACCTCATAGTGCAAATAAAAGAAACTAGCACATTGAGTGTTTTTGACAGTTTATCATAAACTTTGATGAGTCTGTCATTGAGAGAAAATGACTTTCTTTTTCCCGCCATGCTTTCTGTGCACGCAGTATTAGCCTCAGGTAGCTAGCAGAAGCAGATGGGTTACTGCAATGCAAAGTAGGGCTATCAAAGTAAAGTAAAAAAAGGAAGAATTTGCATAGTTTTATTTTTTCCATATGTTGTCATGTGTAAAATGATCCAAAATGAACACTGTAAGCAGAGCACTTGATTATTATAAGTGAATTATGTAAACAGTATTTTAAATGATTCTGATTGATTATGTCCATGTATGCAGTTGATGACTATAACCGTGATCACTATAAGCGGGTTCCACTGTACTCATTTAGCACAAGCTGTTATACCAAGAAAACTAGTATTTAACTCACAATGAAATGTGCTGCGGCCAAAAATTACACCATACTTGGGTCTATGGGGCTATTATTGTAGCAAAATGATTTGCAGATGTGTATGGAGAGTTGTGTGACTGTACCTCACAATTTAATTTGTTCCAAGTCAAACATATAATTCAGCAAACAATTCAAACATATCATTCAGTGTTCTGTGTGTAGAGGTATACATACCCTGATGACTTTCCACACTTAAGCCCTCAAAAGCTTGGGAGTGAGACAGCAGTAAGCCCTGAAAACCTCCACACACAGACAAATATCCACACACATTTGCAAATCTGCCACAGCAGAAGTGTAGCAAAAATCACTTGTAAAAAGACATCCAATTAAGAGGTCCGCCTCAGTTGTAATGAATGACTTGTCTGATTTTACAGCTCTTGGAGCAAAATACTTAGACTTTTTAGTCATTAATACCTATGTACACATTTACAGATTTGTCCACACATGTACAAATCTCATTATGTATACGAATCTGATTATGCACACATGGACTGAGGTACAGTCACACGACTTTCCATACACATTTGCAAATAATTTTGCTACAGTAATAGCCCCTATTACAGCGGAAACTGAGGAAGTAAAACAGAGTCTGAGTACAGAGTCCATGGGAGAAGCAAGCATCACACTGCTTCCTGTTGGTAACACTAAAATATTCAAAGTGATTTACTAAGAAACCTTGTAGTTTTTACCAAGAGGCAATAATTGACCATGATGGCTCATATTAGAATATTCCTCCCACAGGAATAACATTTCCAAAAATGAAAATATAAAAAACATTACATAAAATATAACCATACATTCTGTGTGCGTCACACATGCACTTATTTTTTATCTAATTTTCTGTAAAGCAATTTGAACAACCTTTGTACATGAAAATATGCTACACAAATCAACTTGGATTGTCTACCCTGCTTGACTTTGTGTTTTAGAGTCTTTTAAAAAGAGATTTTTCTGAGCTATTTGTACTAGGTAAGATTGCTATTGTTATATGTCAGCCAGTGTCATTGGGCCAATCAATTTATGTCCGCACGTACATACCCAGTATTTTGTAAAAATATAATGTATAAGTTAATCGTTCAGCCAGCCAATAACATGCATGCATTGACTACAAATTACATGTCATTATTCTTGCAGTTAACGTGCAGGCTTCCTCCATGAGATTGCATCTGAGTCCCTTCCCCCATCCCTCATCGTTCCTGTCTTCTACCAATAACTCTACATGTCCTCAATGAGTCGTCACGCTGTGACATTCACAACTCACATCTCAGTGCCAGTAAACAAGGTTAGCTATCTTTAGCCATTTACAATTGCTAGCCAAATAAATGCGCTACTGCAAGTATAACAATGCAACTGAAGTGTTTCTGTATTGTTGTCCCACAGATAAATGCTGCATTAGCCTAAAACTGTCAAAATATATCACGTACATGTCTGCTTGGGTAGCTACACTATATGGACAAAAGTATTGGCACACACCTCTTAATCATTGAACACAGAGCCTCAATTAGTTCTAAAATCATAACTCCCACAATGCAGTGGGAATAATGCACAATGGTGAGCTATATGAGCCAGCTTGGGTGCTACATGAGCTGCACACAAGATCCTTCTCACTTGTTTCTTTTTTAGAGACACAGGTATTGGGTCTTTCGCCCAACCAAAGTTAGCAGTTCAGCTAGATTAGGTGCCAGACCAATGTGCTAACCTAATGTGCTACACTAAAAAAGCATACAAATTAGTAAAGAAAAGTAGTATACAAAATATTGGGACACACCTCTCAATCATTGAATTCAGGTGTTTCATTCAAACCCATTGTTGCAGATGTACAAAATCAAACACCTAGCCATGCAGTCAGGTTTACAAAGATTTGTGAAACAATGGGTTGTTCTGAAGAGCTCAGTGAATTCAAATATGGTTCTTTCATGGGATGCCACTTCTGCAATAAGTCAGTTTGTCAAATTTCTTCCATGCTAGATATTCCTCCATTCAATTGCAAGTGGTATTATTGCAAAGTGGAGGTGTTTAGGAACAAAAGAAACTCAGCCAAGACGTGGAAGACCATGTAAAGAAACAGAATGGGGTTGTCAAGTGCTGAGGCACATACTACGTCAAAGTTGCCAGTGCTCTAGTGACTCAATAACTACAGAGGTCCAAACTTCCTCTGGCATTAATCCCAGCACAAAAAAAACTGTGCACTGTGAGCTTCAAGGAATGGGCTTCCATGGCCGAGCAGCTGCATGCAAGCCTCACATCACTAAGTGCAATGTCAAGCGTAAGATGGAGTGGTGTAAAGCACGCCGGCACTGCACTCTGGAGCAGTGGAAACATGTTCTGTGGAGTGACAAATCACACTTCTTTGTCTGGAAGTCTGATGGACGAGTCTGGGGTTGGTGGATGTCAGGAGAACGTTACCTACCTGACTGCATTGTGCCAGCTGTAAAGCTTGGTGGAGGAGGGATAATGGTATAGAGTTGTTTTTCAGGGGTTCGGCTAGGCCCCATAGTTACAGTTTGTGGGAATGGTTTGGGGAAGGCCCTTTTCTGTTCCTGCATGACTGTGTCCCAGTGCACAAAGCAAGGTCCATATAGACACGGTTGGGTGAGTTGAACCCCATGAAACAGCTTTGGGATGAACTAGTACAGGGATCGTGAGCCAGGCCTTCATGTCCAACATCAGTGCTTGACCTCACAAATGCTATTCTGGGTGAATGGGCACAAATTCCCACAAATTTACTCCATAAACTTGTGGAAATGATTTGCAGAAGAGTGGCAGCTGTTATAACTGCAAAGCGGGAACCAGCTACATATTGATGGCTATGGATTTAGAATGGGGTGTCAAACATTCCTGTAGGTTTAATGGCCAGGTGTCCCAATACATTTCTTCATATAGTTTCAATGAATCAACTTCTATAACTGAATAACATTAGACATATTAACTACCCAATAATATTTAGGATGAGTGTACACAATGGCAAAATATAAATTTGCACTATGGTGCTATGAATTTGTACAAGCTGCATTTTTTTTTTTAGAAAAAAGTGTGTGGGAAATATGATAAAATCAACGGAACAATATCTCATCATGTTCTCAGACAAATGTACAAGCAAAATGAAAGAAGGAACAAAGAATCCCTCACTCTTGCAGTGGATTAAAAGGTGCGTCTCAGTCCCCTGCTGAAAATAAAGGCGAGAGTGTGAAGGTGCCTGCACAGTATTATGTTGAGATGCTCCTGAAGAATCAGGTAAGTACTACACTTATTTTATTTAAGCAAAGATCATTACAGGACAATCCAAACGTCTGCACTGTTCTGAATGAACGGCAGGCTTGGGATAAAATGCCAGTTTGTCTTTAAATACATACAGCAATTGTCTAAAACAATCGCATCTGAAACATTAGAACATGAAAAATGTAAATGTTGTATTGAACGGATGTTCAGATGCTTTTGAATATTTCATTTCTAAATTTAGATTGACTTAAAACACTAATGAGTATCCACTGCTCATGAAACACTGAAACTTTCCAAATGTGTAGGATTAAAACTAGCTGGTGTTTTAAAATCCAGTTGATTTTGTAAAATATATATGATATGTTACATCAAAGGCAAGGACAAAAGCAAAGGCAGGCATGGGGAAAACCAAAGGGGGCTTTATTAAATGAAACTACAAGCAGGGCTAAAGAAAATGGACCACGAGGGGTCAAAATGGGGTAGAGAGAATCAAGCGAGAACACAGGATGCAGGGTAAACTGGGGAGCACATGCAGACAGCAACATCAATGACTGGACTGGGGGGCTCAACACTGGTAGGCACTACACACAGACAGACAAACACACACACACCACTGACAAGGAAGCAGATGAGAGGCACCTGGGGTGATCCACACGAAGGCTGTAACGAGAGGCAAGATTAAACAAGTGTCAGGTAGAGCCACAAAACAGAGAGAACGAGGGAGAAGGGGTGCAGGGTGTGATGCAAAACATTTTGTAAAACATTTCCCAGAATATTTGGTGTTTTCAGAGACTGGAGCTGACCCGTGCATTTGTAAAATTCCTTGAAAATGAAAAAAACAAAATGAAGAGGAAAACAGGAATGAAGACTCTTTATTCTTTTTGCAGTTGGGACTGTCTGTGGTGTCTGTAATGAAATGATAACGTACTCCCCTGTACGTCTTTGCCTGAAGATTGTGAACATGGAGGTGACACTGATGGTATTCCTTCTCTCATCCTACTTCGGCTCAAATGTTGCCACTGAGAAAGGTAATAAGTCCGCTTGTCTTTGACTGCTTAGAGAAAAATTCATTCATCTGCACATTTTGTTTCGGCTTGTGTAACATGAAGCTCATTCTACAGTCTGCCCTCCCAGTGCTGTGATGGACATCGTGTTCTTAGTGCAGCATTCCAACAATAAACCTCCAAGATGGTTGGAAAATGTGAAGAACTTCGTCTGCACCATGTTAGACATTTTTTATTTGAGGCAAGATCAGGTCCAGATCGGCCTGGCTGGAAACTGGCTACTTAACACCTCACATGAAGCAGAATCCCTGAAGAAAAAGTGTCACAGCATGACTGTGCCTAATGGAAGCGATCTTAACATGCATCTGATGATGATGCTGACCCAACAGTACATAGAAAAAGCAGGTAGCAGGGCCAGCAAAGGGGTACCTCAAATGGGTGTAGTCATAATAGATAACTGGAACGACACAGTACCCATAGCGGAAGTGCTAAAGAACCACGGAGTCAATATGTATGCTGTCGGGATTGAGTCAAGAAAAATAGACCATCTAATGATGACTGCCAGTAACCCACAGGACATATTCAACATGCCAGCAATGGATTTTTTAAATATCTTGATCTCAGTTGTTGGCGCAACGCTGTGTGATTCACGCTACAGGTGCCCAAAGGTAACTCCACTTATCTTTTTCATCCAGTTAAGTGTCCCATTTCTAAGAGCACAAACATTCACAAATTCAGACATGCACATTCACACACTCAATCTATTATTCTATAGTGCCTTTCTTTATTGATTGTTACAAGCAAAACTGGTAAAGGAATATATTAGTCAATATTTCTAGACTGTTTAAACTTTCTACTCATCAAATAAAAAAAGAATTGCCTAATCCCAAATACCAACCTATAGGGATCAAATCCATGGTGAATTCCAATGGACATTTTGATCAAAATGCAGTTTTTACTATGGTATTTAAAAATGCAGCCCACAATGTGTTTTTATCTCAGTCAAAACATTTTGCCAGTTGCACTGACAAGTCTTGCCTGGACAGGTTGACAATTCCCACTAATGGAACTCATCACATCACATGATTCAATATCAAAGTCTTGCGCACCAAAAATACAGTACCGTGGAAAAGTCTTAGGGAGCCAAAGAATATGATAAAATAAAGAGTTTAAACATTTCTTTTGATTGCCTAAGACTTTTGCACAGTACTGTACATGACATTTTCTTCACTTGAAAATAATTTTAACTATTGGCACATTTTTGCTCTCCTGTACATTTCAAAGTAGACATCTTAAAAAGAAATGACCATCATTTCCATCATAATCTTATACCAATAATTGGGATATTTTCACGTAGCAACGGGAGAGAAGGATGACCCAGATGCAGGCTGTGGGTGAACAGACCCCTCACAGGGGTGTTTATTATGGGCAGCTGGCAGGATAGCAGATATGAACAGAGAACAATGAGTAGGGAGCATTGATTAAGGACTTCCTCTATGTCCTGGTGAACATCTTCTATTTTGGTCAGGATCAGGTCCAAGTTGGAATGGTAC
>JAODJW010000001.1:20851022-20871088 GCA_026777045.1 Hyperopisus bebe
AAGAATTATGTATTCCAAAGTTAAACGAATGCTGGTATTGGGAGATATATGTTATTTTCACTCAGACAGGTGTATTAATCTGCAGGTAAGAACATCCAGGCAGGTGTGGGTAGATTTACTCTCTCTCTCTGAATACACACACACACATACGCACACACGTCAGAGTCATATGTCTCCCGGAAATAGTTCATACATATTGTCATTGGGTTTTGAAAATCCCACCTTGCACACAAAGTGAATACAGTCCCCCCGCCACCACACACACACACACACAAACACCCTACCATCTGTTGGCAGGGTGTTAGGCTGAGTGCTATAGGACCAGCTGGCATGCAATCATACTGCCACATTCCCCTTTCCTGAGTTTGGCAAAAAAAAAAAATGCATGACTTAGGTGGGGGAAGGGATAGATGGAGGTGCTGGTGTCTTTGTGGGGGGGTAAAGCAAAGTAACCCCCCACGCCCCGAGCCACCTCCACCAAGGCCTGAGGAGATGTTGGGGGCTTGGGGACAATCAGGGCTTGTGTCAAATGCCTTTATTAGACACCCCCCACCTCAGGCCTAAATGTTGTAATCAAGCAGACAAAGGAACATGCAGATCCCCATTGCCGTGGCAACAACAGCTGCACCCCTGGCGGAGTCGGAATCCCTGTCGCCTGGGAGACAATGGACATGTGAAACCTCATCTTCGTCAGTATCATTTATTTATCGCATCCTCTCCCTGTCCCTTTTAAATTTAATACCAGCCTGATGAAGGTTAGCTTAATAAACGTGAGTGCTGACCCCACCTGTGAAACTGAATAGCAGGCTTGATTAGTGTGACAGCTGCATCCTGCCGGCCCTAGGTAGCAACACTCTGTTCCACCCCCCCCCCAGCCTGTCCACAGATTTTCCATCACTGGCCATGTGATCAGGTACAAGCTCGGGTGGTCGCCGGCTAGCCCATTAGCGTAGCATCCACCACAGCAGACTTCAAGGCTTGGCTGTTCATTCTCAGAGTGTTTCCTAACAATGCCATGGGACATTTAATAATCACTGTTGTTAATGCATAGCAACAGCATCCACCTCTTATATAAGAGCAGCACATATGAGTATATAGTAATTGGACAAATACGGAGCAATTGAAGACAAAGCTACATTTATTAATAAACAGTGCGCTGAAATCTTATACTTTCAATATACTTCAGCTGACCACACTAAATATTTTACATGCTTTAGATACACTAAAAAATAGATGATGTATAATGAAGTCCCCCGGTTAACATGAATGAGTCCTGCAACCCTATCACTGTGCCATAGTGGGACTGCCATAATTTTTTGATACCATAATCAAAATGCAGGTGAATGTGGGCACCAAGAATGATTTTGGTCTTGGTATACAGTATATGTGTGATTTCAAGAATGGCAGATTCGTATTGTTATCCTGATAATGCTGGTTATTACTTATTGTTATATGCACTTATTTATTGATTGTATTTGGCTGACCTGTGAATCAATAATTGTAGTAGTATTTCATAAATAACCAAACAAAATGTAAATGTATCTCTTCACTGTTATTATATCATGAGTGTTATATTTTAAACATCATATATTCATGTACACAGTGTATTGGAAAGGAACCATCGAAAACTCTGCCTGGCTCATTTTGTGCGAAAAACACTACAAAATAAAGGTTGAGTTTATGTTCAATGGGGTTAAATTTCATCCTATATTACAGAGTGAATCTCCAGGATCACCCTCCCCCCCATCAGAGGAGATGATGGCACGTCCAAAAAAGGGAACATGGCGGGTTGCATGCATTAGTGCTAAAATTAGCTTGTTAGCACTTCAAGGCCTCTTCCTGTCCGGCAGCTGTGAGGCCTGAGAAGAGGAAGAGACCCCCCCAGCCCCCTGTTTGAACAGTGCGCAGTGACTGGCAGCTGGCAGCCTGCCCCATTATACACCCCACCTCCCCCACCCCACCGGGTTGCTCTGGATACTCCAGCCTGGTTAATTACAGCCAATGACTGCTCAGCACCAAGCAGACCCACCACACCTGCCTGGTCTTCTGCACTGGGACTGTCCCATCTGGGCTACATGGGTGGGTGGACTGTACCTTTTGTATCTGGGATATAGTGGAGGCTGTTCAATCGGCATGCGACACATACTGCCGATTGTGCTGCTGCTGGTTGTGTGTGTGTGTTTATGTGTGTGTGTGGTCCAGGTATACAAAACATTGTGGGGACCAAATGTGTTTGGAATGGGCCCTCAAGAGACCATGGCTAAGCAATCTCGTTGGAGAAGCACGGTCAGGTCAATGGGGAGGGGATCATGAGCAGGTGGTCTGGGAGGGACATGGGGGGGTCTCATGTGGGGGTGAACTGGATCCTTCTGCTGTAGTTGGAAAAAACAGGCAACTGAGTGTAAAACCAGCTATCCGAGATATGCAGGGACCATAAACTAGAAATGACACAGGAAGAAGCAGGCTGGAGCTAGCATGAGGCAGACACTTTCATCCAAAGGAATATACATTTCTTTTTTTTTTTTTTTTTGAGAAAGCAGGGTCACACAGCCCCCGGCCCAACAGTGACATCACTCTGCTGAGCATGGGACTTGAATCAGTGATCGTCCATTCACAGGCATGGCATATTAATCCCATGAGCCACGCACCTATCCCATGCCATGTTGCAACATGACGACAAGAATTCTCCCCAATGTTTATATGCTTAGTTCACATTTTTTTTGTGGAACACTGGCAATTTCTGTATATGTATTTTAGAAGATATGAGAATTAGGAGCAAATCTCAGACAACACAGAGAAATTCTGCAAGCTGAATTTATTGAAATCAATTTAATAATGTTTCCCAGTATGTCCTACAGTATGTCAGATTCTCATGCTTGCATTTACACTCACTCACAAACAAACACACACACACACATTTCCTGATAGCTTGAGGATAATTCGGGTGACCGGGTCAACAGCAGCTGCTAAGAATTCTAGGAAAAACCTGACACATTTCCATAGCTACATTCTATTCATAAGTACATGACACTTGTGGCAGACTGGAGTCACACCCGCAAGAGTCTGAAGCCACAGGAACAAGTAAAAGGTTAAAGCACCTTGCCAGAAAAAATCAGTAGCTAAGCTGAACACAGTAAACCCAAGGAAGCTAACTGAATATGCAAAAATTAGCTTTTCCAAAGCTTAAAATATCATTTCTAAGTAAACCCTTCAATTAATGGTATGGCAAGGTTACCCAAGGATAGAGATTCATGTGTTTACTTATTTATCTTTCCTTTGCAGAACCTTATATTCTAAAGTTAGCACATAGCTACCAGTTCAAGAAGACATCCAGATAATTCTGTACCCTTGGTATCTGTGGGCTCGTGTCTCTTACCCATAATGCACTGGGTATTATTCCTGCCCTACTTGCTTAATGGGCTGGATACTATTTTACACCCATAATATGCTGAAAAAATGTCCACTCCTACCTTTTAATCTTATTCAGTATCATACTATTATGAGCACAAGTTAGAATATTTTATTTTTAACAGAATAACCAATAATTATATTATTAATATTTATCTCCATAGTAAAAACTCCAAATGTTACGAAAAAGGACAAACAAAATAACCAATCATCATTTTATTGAAATGTATCTCCATAGTAAAAACTCCCGATATGATCAGAAAAAGACAACCATAGTGTTCTCTGAAAGCACTCCATTTAACACAGACCTTTTCATGGTTTGTATTGAGCTATTATCTCCAGAGATGATAACTGAAGATTCTTTTCAGATCTGAGTTTTCTGTTGTACCCTTGAGTCGTGAGTTACTTTACTAAAATCCCAAGCATCTTCAGTTTCCAATTGGATAAAGTGATACACTGAACAAAAACATAAATTGATGATTTTCTTTTATCCTACTTTAGTTTGGGAACAGGATAAACACAGGACTGGTCCTTACTAGGGGAACATGAGTGTTACTGTCTGTTTTATAATTGTGTATAGATTATAAAACATGGATTAAGTTAATTATCAGCATTTCCTGTTCTTAATGACAATGTTTGTTACATGTATCTAATCGTTTTCTCATTTTATTAATTTTAATGAATTAAATTATTAAACTGTATTATGAAATCTTCCTTAAAAGTGAAACCTCTCTGACTCATGATCCTGTTTCTCATGAATCTTTGAGGCTGAGAAAAGGTAATAAAAATCACTGGGTATTAATATGGACACAGCATGAAACAAAACTTGTTGTGGTACTAAATAAGGATTATTTGAGATGTAAACATGATGGCCCACAAAGGAGTTTAGGATATTTGATCCAACTGTTCTTTAATTGTCACTACAATATAGACACACTCAGAGGAATCATGTGACACATGGGCAACTGGGTCCATTGGACATATGCCTATAATTATGTTTAGACTGTGCCATATGAATACATTAAGGCTGCATGTTCAATTCATTGCTATAAAACCACAGTGTAGCCAGGAGTAATGTGCCCTACCCTAATGACTGTAATTAATCATAACATTAAAAAGCTTTAAATATTTCAAATGAGAGTAAAATATAAAATCTGTCCCACAGTACAACCGCCCCAGTGCTGCTTTGTGAATGAATACCCATAAGCCTTTGCCCTGAAGCCCACTGCGCACATGGGGCATCTTTGTGTTTCTGAGGATTACTGCCGGTCCATCCTGCCCCGTCTAATTCCCATTCTCTCCAATAGAACCAGGGACAATTCCAGTGGGGGATGGGAAATGGAAGGATATGTCACGGTTACGATGGAGCAACGTGAGGCAGGTGGGGCAGCCTGAAATGTTCTAATTATTATTTATTACACTATTACTGTGTTTACCTGGATGTTTTGCAGCCAAGTGCAAAACCTTTTACTACATAATGATGCTGCTAAGTATCAGTGCCGCGGTCTGGATGGGGTCCGCCAGGAACTTGGATCAGGTTAGGTGACTGTCATTAACTACCATGCAACCTGCTGCCCTAATGTATCCGAGACACTGACAAAGAGGGGAACACTGTGGGAGGGGTTCAGGGGGTGTTGTCTTCAGGATGGGGGGGGCACAAAACGTCAGGGGAGTGGTGTATGTGCTGTGGGGGAGGGGCATGGTTTAAAGACAGCGGATTCTGAAAGTGGGGGAGGGTACAGTGAATGTATGTCTGTGTTTGGTGGGGGGGGGCAAGCATAGTTGTAAGAGCAGGCGGGGTGTTGGGGGGCAGGGTGGGGAACCAGCCTCGGGGCTTCCCACACCACAAACAGGGCTGTTCCATTCAAATTTACAATAACACCTGCTTGTATCCTGGGTCCAGCTCACCTTCCTTTCAAAGCCGGGGACTGTACTGTCATCATCGCTTCTAATATCTTTTATTTTGCTCTCCACAGGAAAACACATTCACTTTCTGATACACAGTAAGTGTTTGACAAATTACTGTAGAAGACACTGCATCTACCTTAAACGCTATTCTAAATAAAGATGTAAGTACTGAAGTGGCCTTACCGAATCACAAAAACTGAAAGTAAAAAGTTATACATAAAAGCAGTTTTGTGCAATTCAGGAAACCATTACACAGAAAGATAAAATAATTGCATAAAGCAAACGGAAGATGTCACATTCTACTACAATTCCACTTTGACGTGGGTGAACGAGTGTGCAGGGCTAAATTTAGCATCGGGCGTAATTTAGCTTTGTTATAAAGCAGCATCACCGCAGGCGCGTACCTAGGCGTCACGAACTCGTCGCTTTCGGTGCACGCGATGTCACCAGATGGACAGGATTCGCGTACGTACCTGGGACGCAGAGGAAAGGACAAGAGGCCTTCAACGCGCGTAGCGATCGCCTTGCCCCCCGGCAATCTGTGCCACCGAGCGCATTGGCACAGCTGTCTGTGATATATTTAATGTAGAAAAACACCAAGGTGTTTTATTGTAATCTATGGAGGGCGCAGTAATAATTGGTGTTTCCAGATCTTATCACGTATAATTACAGCGTGATAATGTGTTTATAAAATTCGAACTGGTACAATAGGCATTCTGCCCCGTCTCTTTAAGCGACAAATTTATTGATTTGACCGGTGATGAATCGATTACTTACCGGTTTTATTTGGTTATCCCCGAGACGCTAAAATGCTTTTTGTCCACGTACGTAGCCACATTAGTATATTTATTAGAGTTGGGTTGGGGGGGCAATTATGATAACTGAGAAGTGGGGAACCCTCAGCCGTGGCAGGACACCACCCTCCAGCTTCACCTTCGCCTACCGTAGCAGGAACCCCAAAACCGCTGCGGTTTACTTACAAACAGGCAGAACGAAAAGACGATACAGCTGCTTAATATTCAGAAGAGCATGACGCGACACTGCACCTCCTGAATAATGAATTCAATGACGTGTGCAATGCGGAGTTTTGCGGTCCGGGTTGCGGCGGCGTCCTGCATTCATAAACGGAAGGCGGAGTCGAGCATAAATCATGATGCGGCCGTGACGTACATTGGAGAGCTTTTTATCGTCTGCTGCAGCAGACAACCCGGCAGCGAGAGGAGGGGACGTACTCGGGCATTCGGAGCGAGCACGTTACCAGCACGGCCAAATTAAGCCAGAATTTAGAAAATAATTATCGGAAAAATCTACAAGCAGAGGTATTTAAATAAACAGGAAGTTAAAAATTTCTAGAGATTCATTTGACCCCTCCCTCTCTTAGCACTATAAGTTGTGTAACATTTTTATTGTAGCCTACTCTTTTCGCATTGTTTACTGTCCATAAAGAAAATTTGAAAAAAAAAAACTGAATTTGCTACCTTACGTTTCCAACCTCTATTTTCACACAAATAAATGGGTGATTACGGGTTCGGTTTGTTACAGACAGCCAACATTGACAGCAGCTCTACGGTCTTTGGCGGAGGAGCCTTCAGGTCCTACGCGTCTCCCTCCCTTGCTTCGAGTGCCCGAGTCTCCCCCGTTTCTCCCAGCGGCTTCACGGTCTCCGGCAGCAGCTGCGCCTCCGCCGCGTCCTCGCCGTTTCCGTTCGCTGCTGCGCAACAGCGAAACATGCAGGATGAGCTGCTCTTTGGTGTGACGATCACGCAGCGGCAGCAGCAGCGGCACTCTCCGTCCACCGACGACGACGACAGCAGCAGCGACGGCACGACCCGTCACACCGGGGCGCAGCGATCCGGCCACGGCAGCGGCGTTAACAACAATCCCGATTACGGCAATCAACTGGGTCAGCGGACGCGGACGGACTACGACCGGCTCAACCAGAACCAGCAACAGTTGCCCGATTTTAAGAGCGTGAATCCAGAGAAATTCGGCCAGACGCAGCAGATTTGTGACCTTCATCAGCAGCGCAAGAAGCATCAGCAAATCATTGGACAGCAGCCGCAGCAGGAGACGGAGTTCGGCACCGTGCAGCCGCCCCCACCCCAGGGAGAGGTCAGTGTCCCCGGACAGAAGCAGCAGTATCCCGCTATAACCCAGCATCACCGAGGGTCTCCCGAGTCGGAACACAGCTCGAACGGGAGCCCCGGTCGGGTCGCCCCCTTATCAGCCGAGGACGTCGACGCCAATGTGGTGACCGCTGCGTCACCGTCGCCCTCTTCCGCGAATCCGAACAAGGTCAAGATCCAAATGGACTCCCCCACCGCCCACCTCATTAACAACGGCAATGGAAACGGCGCCGCTAGTATGCTGGCCGGCGGTCTCGGAGCCGGCTTCCCCAGCCTCCCGAACGCAGAAATGCAGAGTCCGCACCAGAATGCGGGCGGCTCCACATCCCCGACCTTACCCGGATTCGGAACCCCGTGGTCGGTCCAGACCAGCTCCCCGCCGCCGCCTGTCACTAGCTCCGCCAACCCAAATCACGCAAACGCTATGAACCAGGTCTCCGGCACCGAACCCGACAACAGTTTCTACCCCGGGCTCCCTTCCTCCATCAACCCGGCGTTCTTCCAGAGTTTCTCGCCAGTTTCGCCTAATCCCTGTGCGGGGATTAACGTGCCGGGTTTCGGCAGCCCTTTCTCGCCCCAGATCAACGTCCCGCAGCCGCAGCAGAGCCGGCGGTCCCCGGTCAGTCCGCAGATGCACCAGCAGCACCAGGGCGCCTATCTCCAGCATAGGAACAACTATAACCAGCACCAGGTGAGCGACGCTTTCAGGTTTACCGGACCGTGGGGATAAACGCGACTATAACCCATAATTAACTGCGATTGTAGAAACACTTAAAATCCCGGTTCGTTACGCGAAAGCTGTGGAAAATTCGACCAGACCCATAAATATATATTTATATTGGATTTACTGCAAACAGGGAGGGGGTGGTAAGCAGGATAGACTGTTTATGAGACCAAGGCCACGACTACACTCAACTACACAATTCAGCGCTTAACCCCGCACACAAATCGGCCCATTGTGAACCCGGAGCTAGCCGAGGAATACCAATGAGGTGGCCTGTGTGAAGGGGGACCTAGGTTCTGCTGGAGATGCGTGGGGTTCACATACGGGGGGGGGGGGGTCGCGTTTTATTCATTCGCCTATTGTGCCTGTATGATCTGGCCTGGATGCAGCACAATTTCTAGGGCTATAGCTCCATTTCCTACGCTTTCTCGTCACCCACCCCTCCTTCCCGTCCGGGCAAAGACGGTATCAGTATCAGATGTCGGTGGCGTTAAAAAGCTTCTCACGTGATGTTCCTGAAATAATATGCCAACACCCCCCTCCTCGCACCCAGCCTACCCCACCCCCCAGGACTCAGCAAATCTGGTAGGGGAAAGCTAAAAATAGCACCGCGGCGATGCGTTTTAAAATGGAAGGAAGACGTCAGGAATACACTTGACAAGGCAGGGCCTCTTGAGCATGCAAATTTACTGACTGACATATTGCAATTAGAGTCTCCGTTCTCTTTCCGAGAGCAGATGCACTCCCACTGACGTGGTAATTATAAGGCTAGTGACCAAGTGCTTCTGAGACAGCACTTTTTAAGGGAATTTGGCTCTTTAGTGGTTCAAATTGCCAAATGGACAGCTATTGTAACAAGTACCATAAAAATGGGCATATGATATATGGGAGCAATAATTCATCCATTGATCCATGTTTTGTAATAGTTTTATGTCTTATTGTTCCATTGTGAAGCAGTAATAATTACAGAAATAGCAATCGCAGTGTGTAATATAACATTAGCAGCAACAATTTTATTAATAATGGCAATCAGCGTGATAATATAACAAATAATGTTGTTCTAATCGATGAGTCTGTAGCCTTATTGGTTAAGGTGTTTTTCTTCATAGCCAATAAACATTGACCGTGTGACTTGATGGATGGCAGTACGATGTACAAAGAGGGGTTGCAAGTGCGCAACATTTCACACCCCGCGGTCTTGGGTGTCCTCACTATGCCACGCTAACCCGCTAACCCCTCTTGGGTCGCCGTGAGCCACCCCATGGCGCAAGTAGCACTTTGGAGGTCACGGCAGTGCATGCTGGGTATGGAGGGCAGGCAGTGCTGGTGCCGCAGCAGTTGGCTGTATTGCCAGACTCGCATTATGATTGGTGCAGCGGTTGGGTCTCCGTTCTGATTGGTGGAGGACTGGTCCTGCAGCACCTGACGTAACAGGGGGTGGAACCTATGATCAGCGTACCAATTACAAATTGGGTGTGGGCGTGACCTTGTTTGATTTTTCTTTTTTTTTTTAATCTCTACTGATCTCAAGGTTCCTGGGCTCTGCTTCAGCCAGATGTCCAGATTTCTGATTCCTCATCAGGATGTAAGTCACGTTGTCATCAGTGCCTCGCAGTTAACTGCTCACCAGACCTCACTCTTCCCAAACATGCCAGCAGTGCTGTTGCAGGCAGAGAGTGCGGTCGAGGCGAGCCATGCCAGGGGTGGCTGTAGGGTCAGATTAGGCGAGGGAGCATGAAGCCGTGCAGCTCAGCAGGTTAGGATGCTGTGCCTGTGATCGGATGTCTGGTGGCTCAAATACAGTGATTTCACCAGAGGGCCTTTGAGCAAGGCTGTTAGCCCCTTTACATTGCTTTGGGTGACAGCGCTTGCTAAATGAGCAAGATGTGAAAATCAAGGCCGAGGGTCGTTGGCTGGACTTTAGTTCCTTGTCTTTCTGTACTGTCCTTGACTCAAATGGCTCTCTGCCCATGTCACCTTCCTGTGGTTAACGTCATTGGCAGGAGCTGATTCTGGGGCCCTAGGAAGAAAAAACTCCATGGGGCCTTGCAACTGACAGTCCCCTGACATGGTGAAATTCATTACCATTATTCTAGCATGTCTAAACGAATAATTTCAGCAAAGAACATTTAATCAATATAAGTCCTTTATTTTCACTTGTGTGAAATGCACAACGAAATATGCACCAATCAATCGGCGCGAGACCAGAAATAGCTGATTTTTTGCTCTAATTGGCACCTAAAAATGGTCAATTTCGTGAGCCAACCAAGGTCTTTACCATCTACTATGTTGCCCCACGCCTCACCTTCCACCCCCCCACTGATGATGTGTGATGGGTGAGGTGAAACACTTACGGGTAACATGTCTGTTGCATGGAGATTCTTTACAGTATGTGACGGTGATGTTAAAGGGGCAGTTCACCTCAAAACTGAAAAAGTTATGTTTTAGAGGGGCTTTAGTGCTATCTGTCTGAGTCCCTAAGCAAAGCCCTTAACCCCAGGTACTCCAGGGGCTGTCTGACTGATTTCTCTTTAAGTTTGGATTAAAGCTTCTGCTGAATAAATAAAATATCTATAAATTATTGCCTTGCAGTCCCTGCTAAGGAAATCAATTTCAATAAAGAAAGAACGAAAGAGTTGAATATGCAGGAAGGGAGGGAATAATGTTGCTGTTTTGTGGAAACAGGCCTGTAGATGAAGAGCAAGTTGTTCCTTTTTTGGGGGGGGGGCGGCATTACAGAGCTAGCTGTTCAGGTCAGAGGAGGCCATCAGACAGCTGAGCTCATTTTGGCAAAGGCTTTCGTGCTGAGAAATCTGTTTCTTTTGTTTCCTTTTACCTTTGGAGCTCATTGAAGTTTCGCAGTTTGCGCAGCAGTGCACTGGGCTGTGTTAACCTCGGCAGCCCCGACCCCGTGTTTGACCTTTGACTTCAGAGCGAGCCAAGTGGCCTGACTATCAGGCTTTTGTATACATCTTTTCATGGAGTTTTACTGCTTCCTCTCGCTCTTCAGAAGGCACATGGGCCCCAAGGCGAAGAGAGCGGAGCCTGTAAAGCAGAGCACAGATTAGCCTGGTATCCCTTTCCAGCGATGAGCTTACTGACAGGAAACCCCCATCGATAACCCCTTAGAGCAAAGTTGGCGTGAGCGACACCCCCTGCTGTCCCCTAAGCTGGAGGGCCTGCTGGCTGCTGATGCTGGGTAACTACAGGAGGTCTGTCTCCCGGCTGTGGTCCCAGGCAGCCTGCAGAGATGCGGGATAGTGATAGCATGCCTCTCTATAGGGGCTGTCAGTAAGCAGGCTCTCTCCTTTTTTTTAACCCTTGATTTCTCTGCCTCTGCCTTTCACTCCCCCTTTTTTCTTTATTTGCAGCTCGCGCCCTGTCCCCCATCTCTCTCTGTTCAATAAAATCTGCTTCATAAATGTGTCATACATTTAAGCAGCGTTACCGAAGCGTTGAAATTAATGCTTGGCACTAGTAATACAGTAAAATCCAGTTATAATGGACTTCAAGGGACCTGGCAAAACAGTCTGTTATAACCATAGTTGCTGTATGCCCAGAACACAAGTACAGGACACCATTTACTCATGCCACACCCCAGCAGACACACTTGTGGTATAGATTTATTATATTGTATAGAATTATATTGTACATGTAGTAATCCAACTTTACCTGACCAGATGCGTGACTATTCATACATATCTGTGCTGTCAGTCAGTTTGTGAACTTTCTTCCCTGCTAGATATTCCATGGTCAACTATAAGTGGTATTACTGCAAAGTGGAAGCATTTAGGATAAATAGAAACACCACATAAAGTAACAGAGCGGGGTCGCCGAGTCCTGAGGCACATAGTGTGTAAAAGTTGCTAACACATTGCTGACCCAGTAACTGCAGAGTTCCAAACTTCCTCTGGCATCAACTCCAGCACAAAAACTGCACCAGGAGCTTCATGGAATGGGCTTCCACGGCCAAGCAGCTGCATGCAAGCCCCACATCAAGTGCGATGCCAAGCATCAGCTGAGGTGGTGTAAAGCACGCCACCATTGGACTCTGGAGCAGTGGAAACGTGTTCTGTGGAATGACGAATCATGCTTCTCTGTCTGGCAGTCTGATGGACTAGTCTGGGTTTGGCGCATGCCAAGAGAACTTTACCTGCCTGACTGCATTGTGGCAAGTTTAAAGTTTGGTGGAGGAGCGATGAAGGTATGGGGTTGTTTTCCAAAGTTTGGCCGAGGTCCCTTAGTTCTAATGATGGGAATTCCTAATCCTTCAGCTGGACAACTTCTTGGATAAACCTATACTTCCAGCTTTGTAGGAACAGTTGGGGAAAGCCATTTTGTGTTCCAAATGACTGTGCCCCAGTGCACAAAGATCCATAAAGTCATACTTGGGTGAGTTTGGTGTGGAAGAACTTGACTGGCCTGCACAGAGCCCTGACCTCAACCCCATCAAACATCTTTGGGATGAATTAGAACGGAGATTGCAAACCAAGACCTTCACGTCCATCATCTGTGCCTGACCTAACAAATGCTCTTCTGGATGAATGGGTAAAAATTCCCAGACACACTCCGTAATCTTGTGGAAAACCTTCCCAGAAGAGTGGCAGCGGTAATATCTGCAAAAGGGGGGATCCAACTCCATATAGAATGGGGTGTCATGTGGGGTGTCAAGTTCCTGTAGATGTAATGGGTAGGTGTCCCAATACTTTTATCCATATAATATAGCAGAAGGCTTTTCTATGCCACTACGTGGCTCTGGGTTAGGGTACTGTGGTTGAGTTTGGAAGGCATTGTGTTTCTGAAGCTCCCCAGATTGCTCCCTGAACGGTATGACTGTGCTTTGTCAGTGGATAAAAGCGTCTGCTGTTTTTACTGTGCTCTTCCCCCCCATCCATTATGCCCCTATCCTCTCTCACCACCATCTAGCCGAAAGTGTCCAGTAATGAATTGGCCATAATAGGTTACAGGTTTAAGCTCCTTCTTGACCAACAGACATACCCAACTTACTCTGCCTGTTTACAGATTAACTGATAGACTTGTGTTCCTTTCTTATAGTTTTTGCAGCACAGATTTGATAGTTGACGTAATAAATGACTTTGCAAAATCATGTTCTATTTTCTTTTTCTATGTGGGCACACAATTTAACAAGGCAGACAGGAGTGTACAAAAGAAGAGACAGCCAGGGATGGACCCAGGCTCTGCCCTAAAGGACATAACGGCTCCATTCCTCGCTTTAATCTTGGACTGCAATAGTGACTTCTGTATTCAGCTCGTGTTGCAGTGCATTCTGGGTAGAGTTAGAGGAAAAAACGGCAAGAAGTGACCAGCTGCATTTATATTGCTTTAATAATACGATGCTGATATTTTACTTATTTTTGTGATGTACTACTGTACTTATAATTTCATAAGTGTTTTTCGTTAGTGTCTCCCGTAATTAATTTATTTTTTTTTGTTATTGTTTGGGTGCCTTAGCCAGCACTTTTTAATGAGGGGATTTTCAGCAGTTTCGCTCTAATGGCCAGACACAACCTTGAGATCACTAGTCTGTTTTCTTGACCAGTGAAGTTATTGCAGACTCCCGCCTTCTGTTTTATACTGTCATTATATTCAAAGACATGATGGAAGAGATTAAATTAGCGCGGATGCATGGGGCAGGAGCTCTCGCGGCTATATGAACGGCGTGTTACAACAAAATGAGTCGTCTTTCCAATGACGTCAATATTAGGTTACACTCTGGACCATGAATATCAGAGTTCTTAAGCGGGACACTTTCAATAAACCACTCAGCTGGTAAAATTATGTTGCGTGCTAAATACCGATGAGTAAAATGTCACTGGCTGCCCCCACCTCAGATCCTGCTTTTCCTAAACACGAAATGCACGAGATGTGAACCAACAGCAAATTCTTAAAGCCCCTTGTGCCCATCCATCCGTGGCTCAAAGCGAGTTGGCTGTGGTCTCAGCAGCCACACAGCACAACGCCTCCTTTGTCATCCGTTCGACTGGCTGACGCCTTTATCCAGGATCACCAACCGTACGTCCTAGTATGCAAGACCCAATTAGACTGGGGTATCGGGTTTTTTTGTTGTGACTGGGAGCAGTGGGACCAGAGACTGGTTTTTGAGAGTTCCATCTGGGTTTTTTTTTTCCATGGTGCTGGGAGCTAGGCATTGTGTTATTTATTTTCTTGTTTCATTCTGTTCTGTTTCCTAAAATGGTGCTTTTTCTGAAGCCTAGCAACTCGTAGCCAAGCTAACCTGCAATGAAGCAGTGCTACACTCGAACTAGTTTTATTATTATTAAGTTCTCAAGAAAGAAGTGCTGGCGTTATTGTTATGGTTCTCAGAGCGACTTGGTTCGTAAAGCCTGGTTCGATTGGTACAAGTTCTTGGGATGTCCGTGTGGCCAGCGAGTGACACCCGCTGTCACGGTTACGGATCTGAGGATGATCATTATTGTACATGCAGCTCTTGTGTCCATTGTCTTTCACTATTATCCAACTTGCTGATCATAATCTTCTGACCAGCTTCACTGTATTGCACATGAGGAACCTTGGGATTACCCAAAGATGCTGCTGGCTGTGTATTATTGGGGTTATTCTAAGCTCTGTCTGGTAGGGGGAATTATGTGTAATTGCCTCAAGTCTTACAGAAGTGATGTGAATATGGCATGGATTGGATTCCCTGCAGGAGTTTTAACATAGCAACACTAGCCTGTTTGTGCAATTGCAGGTTTTACTTGGGTAATTCGCCTTGAAAACCCTTCGTCAGAAGTCTGGTTGCATTTTTGCTGTCAGCCCAATGAACCAGTGAGCTTTGGCCCCTCCTTGAGGAGTCCTTATTGATTCAGGCTTTTTTCCCTGAGATGTTTGAATCTGAACCGCGCTGGTTCAATGGGGCAGAAAGGGGGTATGGGGCTTTGGCCCCGCTGTGGCTCTGGGGCCCCCATGTGTGAGTCTGTGCTTCTGTGTCCACTGTCACTGGCCGCCGTGTTCCCCGTTTCCTGGCTTGTTTCTGTCGTCGTGGGTTTCATGTCACTGGAAACAGTTGCAGGAGCCGGCGGTTGAACCAGATGCCTTGGGCAGATAACACACCATTGTGTGTCTCCCCCCCACTCCCACAGTCCCTTGTGTGCCTCCTCCTCTCAGACGTAGCGAGCTTAGCTCCTAAAGATTTCCCCTGACCCCATTTCTTCTACATTTGACAAAGGCCTGTTTGCCAGTGCAGTAACGATCTTGTGTGTGGGAGTGGGCAAGTGGCCTCTTCTACTCTGTATCACCATTTGATACATCCTTGATCTACTTAGACCAGTTTTCATACTTGAGCACCTTTAATCTGCACTGGTACCATCCTGACCAACACCAATACACTCCCAAAATGCATTGGAACAATTATTAGTTGCACTGGTGCACCCCTTTTTCATAATAGTATATCATATATCCCGCAAAACTATTTCAAAAACTCATGTCGACATCCTACACCTAGCTTGCCGCTGGCCAATAATGGTTTGCTCCTTTCCCAGGATGGTACACCCTTATTCCATGGTGGAACACCCCATCACATGCAGCTAATGAACAACGGTAGACTTCTGTTCCTTAATGGTATGCTCCTATTCCACAAGGATTTACTCTTATCCAGGAGTGAAATGCTCCTCCTGCAGTAATTGCTGGAGTTCAGTGTGTATTTGGAGGGTGACTGAGAAACAATGTTAGCTGCAAAGCTCTAAATCCTCTTACTCTCTAATACACATGGACTCACAAATAGTATGCATTCACACTAACAATATACACTGACACAACCTAGATATTGGACTCCTCAGCCTCATTCTGGCTATCAGATCTGATTTATTTTGCAGAATTCCCATCTACCAACTTTTCCTCAAACTATTCATGATGTTCTGATAACAGATGGCTAATAGATGGTGGATATCGAGTGAAATCGGCCTTTCAATTATGATCTGTGGGTTTTCCAGCTCCCTCTTGCATTGATTTACCATCCTTACCTTTTCTCTTTTCCTCGGGGCTGCTGTTATCGATAAAACCCACATTTTCTGAGCCTCTACAGTAGTGATTCTTTTATTTTAAAACCACACTTATTTCATAAAAACTCATTTCCATAATCCCTTTGTGACTAGAGTGAATCTAGATAGCAAGCAGTATTTCTGTCTCCTGACTGTGCACAGGAACGGCGGTTTAGCTTGGGTTTATTGGTAGGCCTTGGCCGTGTTGGCATTTCTGTGTGTCACACGGAGGATGAATTTCTGTGTTGTGTTGACCACAAACTGGAGAATGTTTGTTCATCAGGCACAAATATAGAAGGAGGATCTAAGCCCATGTCATAAGAGCCTGGAGACCTCAGGTCAAAATTATTCAAGCTATTTAATCAGACAGTGCAGTGAACTCATCACATGCTTATGGTAGAATCTCTGGGGCATTTCATGACGGTACATTTCGATTTGGTTCTGAGTTTTGAAGGAAAGCATTCTTAGGGTACAGTGACGGTTTGTTAATGTGGGGCACTCAGGATATCTAGAGAAGAATGTATATTTAAACGTGCTAAACATAAATTATAATGCAAAATAGTTAGAATTTGTTTATACTTGTACAATGGGCCTGGTAGTCTGTTAGCTTTCATTAAGAATTGCTTCCAAATTGTGATTGGTTAATTTCTGTGTGAGTACACATACTTCTTGGGTAAAGGGTACCAGCCAAATGAGTCTATGCACGTCCTTCAACTTTTCTCAAGCAGGTGACCTGAGCCTAATTATGTTTTTTTTCTTTTCACGGGGTGCCCCAGACACAATACAAGTGCACTAGTTTTGTTTTTATCTTCCAGTGAATTGGAATTATGGGGAGTTCAGTGGTAGTGTGCAGGTGCACATGTGCATGTCGGCCATATCATTGAAGTCATATCTACGTTCCATTTTCGGGCACAGTTAGCGATCACACTAGATGCGTCCAGCTGAGCCGTGTCCAGACCCACCTCTTCACAGACTCATGGATTCACAACAACATGGTCTTATAATAGCAGTTAATCTCATTCGATTGGGCAGTCAGGTCAGTGTGCGTTATGGACATTAGTTGGTGTGGATAGCCAGGCATTAATAAGCACTGCTGAAACTAAACTATATTAATGCAGATTTTTACAATGCTTATTAATCTGTGTGTCTGCAATCCAGCCTTGTAATACAAGCAGCCTTTAAATAAATGGGCACATTTCTGTAATATTGGCATCTTACCCAGACTACTACATTGTGGCCTGTGCTTTATGGGTTAGACTCCAGGCTGATCCTGTACCGGATCAGCAGAATAAACAATGTCTGGAAGGACTTCTGTAATCTAGAATGAAAACACCTAAGCTCTGTTACCTGTCTGGCCAAGCTGCCAGTTCATTTTTTTTTTGTACAAATATGCTTGTAGGTGATATATGATTCTTATGCAACCCTGAGCAGCCTAAACAGAAGATAGATATCCATCCATCCATCCATCCTTTTGTGTCTTTGCCTCTTTTCCTGGTCAGGGTCACAGGGGGCCTGGAGCCTGTCCCAGGCAGCACAGAGCACCAGGCTGGGGTGCACTTTGGACAGGATGCCATCCCACTGCAGAGCAGATACATAGTCACACTGTATTTGATAATCTGTCTGCAGGAAGTAATTCACACAACATGGGGAGAACATGCAAACTCCATAAACAGCCTATGGAAGCAGGATTCAAACCCAAACCTTGCCGGGGCATGAAGCAACAATGCTACCCACTGAGCCACTCTTGGATATATATGTTATTTTTTTAAATGAATTATAACAACAATTCAGTAACTGTTTAAAATAAAATAAATCCTTAGATCCTCATAATGAGATTGATTGAGTAACTTGTCTCTGTGGATTTGTGTCACTTTGGGTGTTGGTGGGGAGGGGGTCTGGCCTCTATTTTCCCCACCACGACCCTCCTGCTGACACCTCCTCTGACTTACCTACCCTTTCTCTCCCACCCCCCAGCCTATGATGAAGCAGTCTCCCTGGAGCAGCCACCAGGGGGGTGGCTGGAGTTCTGCTGGTGTGTCCTGGGGCGGGGTGCACGGCCGGGACCACCGGCGTGGTGGGGGCATGGGGGTCCCCGGTACCGTAAGCCAGATCTCACCGATGAAGAAGCCCTTCTCCAGCAGCGTCATTGCCCCGCCCAAGTTCCCGCGCTCCACTGCTGGCACGGCCGCCTCTCTTACACCCAAGTCCTGGATGGAGGACAACGTGTTCCGCACAGACAGCAACAGCAACACACTTCTGCCCCTACAGGTGAGGGTGGGTAATGCGTGCGTTGTGGCTGTCCAGCGTATGTGGGTTATCGAACAAGGTCCTTTGTCTGCAGCTTTGACTCCATCTTACCCCTGAACTATTTGTGAGGACACGTCGCCATGGTGACACACCAAGGACAACCGCAATGCAGCACCGCTTAGAAGGAACCCCGCTTGCATCTGGTTGCTGCCGACAGGCAAGCGGCTCGAAATGGTCCATACCAACTTGATACACAACTTGATACAGTGGCTTAAATTGGTCCTTAATATTGATGCCTCTTGCCTTGGCCGGCCTTGCTCTTGCTCTGGCTGCATTAAACAGGACATTTCATTTGTTAAAGGATCAGCCTCATATCCAGCAGGTTGTGGGCTCTCATCTTGCTGTGAATCTGTTTCTGTACACTTTTTAGCTCCAGTTAATCTGTTAAAGTAGTTTGTGTGTAGGTATATGGTTGTATCTAGTGCTGCTGACCTGAAATGTCTCTAGAGAGGGTGCAGTGAAGATATTTTAAAAAGCAGGGCACTGCAGGCATAGAATAGGAAGGGGTCATTTTGGGCGTGATGGATACAACGCGTCCGCGTGTGAGCAGAGCTGGCATGCGGTGAGAGTCGGGCAGGAGGCCATCTGTTCCACATGTGGCTTCTGTACAGCCCAGAAGCCGTAGATTCTCCTTAAAAGGTGAATTATTTCCAGCAAGTTCCAGTCTGATGGGAATGTGTGTGTGTGTGTGTGTGTGTGTGTGTGTGAGAGAGAGAGAAAGACAATAATGTGTGATTGCACACTTCCAGTCCCACTGCTCTTAAACGTGTGCTTATTCCTATAAGTGGCTCCCTGTCCTTTGTTCGTTCTTCTCCAAAGTGGTATAGAGTTTGTGGGCCACCTTCAGTCAGGATCATGATGCCAAATGTCTCCCTGGCACAAAGGCTGCGTCCTTGCAGTATGTCTGCAGGTGCCATGTTGCCCAGCGATGCTTCTCTCAGCTATTATCATTATTAGAGGTACAATCACAAGGATTGCTGGATCCCTATTGTTATGTGAGGCACCTACTGTAATAATTATTATTATCATTATTATTATTTGTGGTAGTAGTAATAGTGATAATATAGATGTATAGGGTGTGTGCATTTGTAAAAACTACACACGACTATGCATTAATTTTCTCAAGGCTCAGTGGAAGAATGCCATTGTAGCACAGAAGTCTAAAACGGAGAACCAGATGCGACCAGATCAACCAAACCCCCAAAGCCATTACATCACTGAATGAATCATCATAAGGGTTTTAGTTACTCTGCGGTTATGGTGCCCAGACTGAGCTGGTTATAAGACATGCTGAAGCTTCTTTAAGTGTTATGCATTTCATTCATTCATCCATCCAGTTTTTCATTCATTTTATTTATTCTTTCTGATATGGAACCAGGCCTCGCATTATAAGATACTGTTGCCATGTGATATTCTGTAAAACGTCTGACACTGTTATAGCGCCATTGTGACATCATTATTAAGTCTTTTTAGTGCCCAAAGACTTAATAATTTAATCGACTGTGCTATTCTGGAGCAGGAATCCCAGTCATATCCTCTACACAAGTATTTTGTTTTATCTTTATAATTTTGGTC
>JAODJW010000001.1:20877047-20899929 GCA_026777045.1 Hyperopisus bebe
TTTCCACTTATGGCCACGAGTTCTAGTATTTAAACTAATATTGAAGTAGCCATTTGGCTGAACAGCATCCAGACCCGGTAGAATCTTACAGACCTGGATCATGTCCCCCCCTTAGTCTCCTTTGCTCAAGGCTGAACAGATTCAGCTCAGCTAGCCTCTCCTCATAAGACATTCCTCTAAGACCAGGAATCATTCTCGTAGCCCTACTTTGCGTCAGCATCACCATCACCTACATGTAGTTTCACAGACCATCGGCATTAGTAATGTAACTTCACAGAGCATTGCCATTAGTGACGTAGCTTCACAGAGCATTATTATTAGCGACGTGAAGCTTCATAGAACATCGCCATCAGTTTCATGTAGCTTCACAGAGCATCACCATTAGGGGCATGTAACTTCACAGAGCTTCACAGCGTATTGCCATAAGTGACGTAGCTTCACAGAGCATTGCCATTAGTGATGTAGCTTCGAAAAGAGTATTGCCATTAGTGACATAGCTTCACAGAGTATTGCCATTAGCAAGATGCAGCTTTACAGAGCATCAGCATTAGTAACATGTAGCCAGTAACTTCAAAGAGCATCACAGAGTGTCCTTAGTAACCTGGTACATGAATCTTCATATTTATACCCATATAAAAACTGTCCACAACTTTCTGAAAGCAAAATGAAGACGAATAATCATATCTGTCACTACAGCAGTCATCATGTGGCTGAAAGGGTCACTCATGAAGGTGAACAAAAAAGGTTTTATTTATTTGTTTATTGGGTTATTTCTGCACTCGCAAGATAAATTTTGGCAGCTAATAGGTTGGTCTAATTGTTCTGTCTGCTAAAACCACTCTGTACTCTGTTTACATGCAGCAAGGAGTTATGGGAGACGACGAGGTAATGCAACCCATCGTGATTAGCTTTTCTTTGGCATGGGCACAGTCATGGTGTATGTGGTAGCTGTGCATGCTGTTGTGGCGTGGCTGTAGGTGATCTGTCACATGCTGACATGGGCATGAAATCAGCATTAATCTATGGGACTGATTCTGTTGCCATGTACACATCCCGTTCCGTTTCAAATACCACTGTCATGTTCGAACATGTGTTGACGCCCACACGATGTCAGCAGCCAATCAGGTGTTCTGTAGAATGGGACAAACTGATTGTCCAGTGATAGCCTGATTTATCACTGCTTACAAGATGGATGTTTCGATAACTGAACACTTTTTGCCTTTGCTCTTATTTTATTTCCTGTGTCCACACCTGTGCTGTTCGTTTATACTATTGTCATGTTTATTGGTGCTGTTCTAATTACTGGTAGGCTCGCGGGAATAACTTGTCTTTTTAAAAAGGCAGGAAGAATAGTTTTAGATGGCCACAGAATTATGTGGCGTTGCTGTGTAACGGTTGTGTCCTTCAGTAAAATGGGTTCAGATTCACAGATCCTCCACAAACAAAAACAGCTCCATCTATTTTTAATATTTTTCCTCCGTGAGTTTTCTGAATTTAATTTTCATGCTGTCCACAGACCTCACATGTACCCAGTCTAGCCTTTCGGATATCATATATCATGCCGTCCATGTGATTAGGGTAGATTCTTGTGCTGGTTCTGGTCCAGTACCCTCATGTTTTTGTAAGCAAAGCCCCACAGAGGTGACTGGCTCCAAAGTACAACAGACGTCACCTGTTCCCAACTTATCCTGGTTCTGGTGCTGAGGGATCTCACTCAGATATGTTATAAACTACCTTGCAACATATTTCACTTAAGGGGGGAATATGTCCTTCTCCAGTGTAGCCTGTAATCCATAGTCTCTCCCTGTGTCCCTCAGTTCTTAGTTGTGTGACAGGTATGGCAATCACCTGGACGGTAGCCCCCCAGAACAATGACAATGAGAGCGGATGAGACGGGTTAATTACAGCTGCGTTATAGATTTAACTTCCCCTCCAAGCATGTAGGGGGCAGCAGACTAGAACCTGAATGCTTGCAAAGTGGACAGTGAAATATAAACAAGTTCAGGAAGCAACAAAACAGTTCTTTCCAAAGTATCCGTGGGCAGTGCTTATTGGGTTTCCTCGTATCCAGTCCTCGAGGCCCGCCATCCACCTGGAAGTGCTTACCGCCTCATGTGGTTCTTGTGGGTGTTTTGGGGGTCACAGGGGGTCCTCTCACCTGTCCTGCATGTCTTCTGCCACAGGCCGCTCCTCCCTCTTCCCCATTGACGATGGTCTCCTTGACGACGGCCACAGCAACCAGGGGGTTCCTGGCGTCCTCGGCTCCCCCAACTGCTACCCCCACCAGAACGGCGAGCGCATCGAGCGTTTCTCCCGCAAAGTGTTCGTGGGGGGCCTGCCCCCAGACATCGATGAAGGTGAGTGGGAGGAAATGAGCAAGAGGTGGAATCCCCGCTCCCCGGGGTAGCTGAAATCCCACGGGTTTTTTCTGTGAACCAGCTGCCGCAGCAGTTTGGGGGATGGTTTCGTAACCAGGAGGTTATAGGCTCAAATTTCAGCCTACAGCCTAAAATAGTGAAGCGGTTAAAAATAGTAACTAAGGATATATCTTTTGCTGAAATAGCATCAGTACATCCTCTCCTCGTTTAGCAACCGAGTTCCATTCCAGCGACCAGGTTAAGTGAAATGCTCGCTAAGTGAAACTCGTGCTAGGCTAAATGTGTATGCTTACGACTTTACTTCAGCTTTACATACTGTTTATTTACATTTATGTCTTTTATCCTTCTTAAAATTGGCATTTTAAACAAAATTTTGCACATTCTACTTCAAAGGTCTTTTACTCCAGTGGGTGTCATGCAGCATACGACATGTGATCATAAATGTGAGCAATGGTTAGAAAATGAATTTTTTTTATTACAGCCATAATAACAAATGGTTGCTAACCAAGGGAATTGCTACAAATGGAGTGGTTGTATTTAATTCAATGGTCCTGAAAGGTCGTAATCATGTTTTTATGCCGGTGTTGTTGTTGATGAAAGTGCAGTGTCATGCACATAGACGTTCATGTGTGCATGCAGTTCTCACGTCTTCGCTCCCCCTGTAGACGAGATCACGACCAGCTTCCGTCGTTTTGGCCATCTGGTGGTGGACTGGCCGCATAAGGCGGAGAGCAAGTCCTACTTCCCCCCCAAAGGTACGGACCGTAGCACTAGTGAACGTGTGTGTTTCCATGACAACCTGGGTGCTGGGCAGGAGTGTGTCTCTTACAGCATGTGACGTTACAACTCAAGCAGTTAGAAATGGGAACCGGAGCTCACGCTGAGTGAAGTGATAGGTGTTTGCGATCCAAAGATGATGAAATCCTCCTCATCCTGCAGCATTATATAAAAGTGAGGCAGCAAAATTTCATCATTTCACACGGTGTTTGTAAGGGAGATGCAGATTCAGTTGGTACCACTACAGCCTTCAGGGATGGAGGTCAGGGCTGGTTAATTCTATAGGCCAGTGGTTCTCAAACATTTTAGACCAAGTACCAGAGTCTAATGTGACAGTGGACTGGACATGACCAGCAGCCGACATGGACCGTGTTACTGTGGGCTTCTACTGGGTGCCCTGGTTTCCCTGTGCAGCCCAAAGACATGCAGTTGGCTGAGCTGATGTTTCCACATCGCTTGGGATGTGCTCACCATGTTCCTGACACTGTGCACCAGGCTTCCTGGGACGGGCTCCTGACCCGCTGTGACCTCGCACTGGTTAAGTGCTTATGGAAGATGGATGGAGGCAGTAGAAATGTACACGGAACAGTGCCACTTTTGTTTAAGCATTGAATTCCTGAGCATTAGCACAAGCACCCAAGATTTTCATTCCCAGACGTGCGGATCGCAGATGTTTGGTGAATCACTCCGGCAGGTGGTGATGCTCAGATCGAGGGGGAAAATGCTGTTTTTTTTAGCAGAATGTGACAATTTGATCGTGGTGCATTAAAACTTGCATGTATTTTGGAATTTTTTTTTTTTTTTGAAAAGGTGTAATTTAAGTAGCATAAATTTCCTTTTGGATGTATGCGAGATAATCTGGTTATAAACAAAATGGACCCATAATTTTTGGTTGAATCTCCAAGGATTCAGTTACAAATTAAATTTCATTAGTATTTTTTAGATCCTTATGATACATATTTATGAGCAGTCACTGTTTGTATGAGCTGAATCTGTGTCATGCTAATGGGGCACGTTGCCGACCTGCGTGGCAGCCATTCAAAGCCGTCGTTCTGTGTCGCCTAGGTTACGCCTTCCTGCTGTTCCAGGAGGAGAGCTCTGTACAGGCTCTCATCGAGGCCTGTCTGGAAGAGGATGGCAAGCTCTACCTGTGTGTGTCCAGCCCCACCATCAAGGACAAGCCGGTGAGTTTAACAGCGCCAGTTCAGCCATTCAGCTGCATGTAGGTACCAGCAAATAAAAAATGGATAATTGGCCCGGATTAGATTTAATAAATCAGAATGTTTTATTTTGATGCCAAATAAAGATGTATAAAATTCAAGTTATTATATGCAGCGGTTTTTGAGACATGGCTTTTGGGGTACCCCCTCACCCGATGAATGGGGACCTCGCTTTCATTTGAATCTGGGATATTGTTGCAAATTCCCTGAAAACCTGTATTTTTCAAATTTTGGTACCTAGTTTTGTGGGCTTTTTGTATGCTTCTCTGAAAAAAATTACTGTGAAATTGACTAAGATCCTTGTTTGAACTGTTGAAATTTAATTTCAGTGCAGTTTCTGAAAGAAATAATGAGAAGGCATGGGGGGGCGCGGTGTGTGGCTCAGCAGGCTGGGCCTCTGTGCCTGCGATCGGAAGGTTGCCTGTTTGAGCCTGGCTCTGGCAGAATAGTCACACATCCATAGGCCCTTGAGCTCGGCTCTTCACTCCACAAGCACCATAGGTGGCTGCTTTTGCGGTGGCCCCCAAACTTGCTTTCATCTGGAGAGCAGGATCCTTCATTTTCATGAAAAATTAATTTAAACTTGATGTGTCTGCACAGAGGTATAAGTTGTGTCAGAAGAGTTTAAGGCTCCCTTGAGTTCCGTCTTCGTCTATTTGGAACACGTTTGAGACGGAAGTAAATCATTTAACAATAAACCTTTTACTCTCCTGTTCTTGTTGGCTGTATAGACTTCAGTTCTGATGATTTCTTCAGAAGATAATCAGCCGTTTTTATCACAAGAATAAGTTTCACTCTGCTAAAGTAAGCTGGATAAGGCAGCTTTGCAGTATGGTGCATTCCAGGAGTGACCAGCAGTGGTCGTGGTTTTGTGTTTCACTTTTGGAGCGCAGAGATTATCTGCTCTGCAAAGTGTAACTGATTCTCTGATAAGGCCCAGAACAAAGGCCCATATTCAGGCCACCCTCCTCAGGACCCAACCCACATGGTTCCACTGGGGCCATGCGGACAGAGCCAGAACCAGATAGGACAGGGGGGGAGTTCAGGAGAGGGTGGGGGTAACTGGCCAATGGGGTTCTGAACTCTCTCCAAAACAGGTCCAGATCCGCCCCTGGAATCTGAGCGACAGTGACTTTGTGATGGACGGCTCGCAGCCCCTCGACCCTCGGAAGACCATTTTTGTGGGCGGGGTACCACGCCCCCTTAGAGCAGGTAACCACCCCCCTGCCCATCTACCAGTAAGGCTGTTGGAAAATGTCAGTGTGTCTTGCCAGCTCTAACAGAACCGACTCTGCCCTTTCACAGTGGAGTTGGCCATGATCATGGACAGGCTGTATGGGGGGGTCTGCTATGCGGGCATCGACACCGACCCGGAGCTGAAGTACCCCAAGGGAGCGGGCCGTGTGGCTTTCTCCAATCAGCAGAGCTACATCGCAGCCATCAGCGCCCGATTCGTCCAGCTGCAACACGGTGACATTGATAAGCGGGTGAGGCAGCCAATGGGAGAGGAAGTCGTGTGGGCGTGGCAGTGTAGAAATTGCACACCATTAATATCTCCGAATATGGTGGTAACTTGTGTTCGGCTACTGTGGTAAGCCTGTGTTTCCTCCCAGCGAGGGAGCCTGTGCTCACCCTTGCTTGTGCTCACGTGTCGTGTCCGTGCCGCACAGGTGGAGGTGAAGCCGTACGTGCTCGATGACCAGCTGTGTGACGAGTGCCAGGGCGCTCGCTGTGGCGGCAAGTTTGCGCCCTTCTTCTGCGCCAATGTCACCTGCCTGCAGTACTACTGCGAGTTCTGCTGGGCCAACATCCACTCCCGTGCTGGGCGTGAGTTCCACAAGCCGCTGGTGAAGGAGGGTGCCGACCGGCCCCGACAGATCCACTTCCGCTGGAACTGAGGTCTCGCCCCCTTCCCACGTCTGTCCCGACCTTTCCTGCTCTTAACCCCTTCCCTGCCTGCTCTTATCCTGCCCCCTGGCTCCACCCACAAAAGTAAACACAGGCAGGCAGAAATAAGTGCATTCTTCTGCACCCACGCCCAAAAAATGCACCACCCACCCACTGAGACACCCCGGGCACACACACTACACACACTGTCTGTCCTTTGTAGCAGCCAAAACTCTACACTTCTTGTCCTCCCCCATCCCCCAACCAAATCCCCACACATCTCAGACTCTGACTTTCAGTGGTACTTTCATGTTTTTTTTTTTTAACACGGCAGAAAAAAACATGAATCAGATCGCTTCCTATTTTTTTCCCCCAGATTATTTTTCTATGTATGGTTTAAAGTAGGTATGAGGAATTTTTTTGACATGTGGGGAGTTAGCCCCGCCTACCTGTCAGTCCACCCCGATTGCTGCTAGCCCCCTGGTGGATGAAGTGTGCACTTATTTCTGAGAAAAAAAACCTCGGTTCATATCTGTCCCAAGTCACGTACCAAAGGTAGCGGAGTGATAGGAGGTACGCGAAAGAAGCTTTTCTGCCGTGAACCAACAAAGTGTGATTTTTGTACCGTCTCTCTTTGCTGTGTGTTCTTATTGGGGAAGAAGAAAAAAACACACACATAAACACAGAAAAGGTTACTCTTTTTCTCTCCATTTTGACTTGCGGAAAAATAATACCTCATTACACTGATCTGGTTTGTTATCGGAACATTTTTAATCACAAGCTATATTAGAAGCTTTTGCTGCTATATATGATAAATAAGTATATTTATAGGTGTTATAATCAATGCCATGTATTAACACGACAGCAAATGAGAACATGCATAGCACCCAGAAAAAAACAGCTAGGGGGGCACAAACTGCCATCGAAGATTTAGAATGTGAAAACACAGCTGCATGTTTGTTTACATCTACAGCCATATGCATGCGACAAGATTATAGATTCACATGAGAGAACTCAGTTATACAAGTCATATTAGGAAAAAAACATTATGTAGCATGAACAAAAATAACATGAAACCAGTAATAAGAAAATAATTACTGAAAAAAGTATTTTAAAAAAATCTTTGCATGCATTGTTGTTGTGTATGTTTTGGGAGTGTCTTGCGTGTATTTTATACACACGTGCAAAAATTAGTCTTAGATTAGCGTGTCCCGGTATGGGAGGATCTGTTGGTTAGTGGACAGAGGCAAACCAGAGCAGAATGGATGTAGACATTAGTCTTTGTGTGGTCTTTGTGGTTTGTGGTTCTCTTTAGTGTGGACTGAGGTCTTAGTATGGTTACATTTTAGGCTGAGAGTTACAGAAATTACACAGTGCTCCGCTCCCACCACCCTGTTACCTAGGTTACTGTGTCCTAGCCCAAGCCCTCAGAAGGCTGCTGGCCACGTCGAGTCCACTGTCACATTAGACTCTGCGTCCGTAACTTAGGAGATGGAAAGAAAAGGTTTTTTTGTAGCAATGAAGCAATCTGGAGAAGTCGAAATGGAGACAGAATAATTGTGAAGATGGTTATTCCTCTCTGGCTAAAACGGTACTTTTAGATTAGAGGACCAGAGGGTGAAGCATTCTTATAGAGTCTGGCAATTACGGACATCTCCCTTAGGAAGTGCTTTCAACCGAAGCTGCTCTTTCCCTGAACAGATGTCTGTGTGAATGTAAATGTGGAAAATCTCAGCCTCTTGCTCCCCCTGGTGACCCAGGCGAGGCCACCTCCTTCCTCCATCCCTCCCCCAGAAAATAACAGAAATGGGCAAATTGTATGATTCAGGCTGATAGAGCAGGAGAGATGCTCGCTAGCTGTAGGTGTTGGCATGAGGATGGGGAGCAGTCCTCACATATATTAAGAAAAACAGTCCTCAGACTTGATTTTAAGTGGTGATTTATGCTTTTACCTGTAGACTGACAGTAATGGTGACCTGTCTTCTTACTGTGCTTATGAGGATGTTACATTACTTTAGTAACAGTCGTCGTGTGAGCAGTATTGACTTCGGAACACATGCAGCCGACCTGCTACATTTCTGTGTCCCAGTTCGTTTGTTGTGACTTTGCCCCTTTTTCTAACATGCATCAATCACATCTGGGTTAAGCAGATAATGTTTCGGCTCTTTATACCGAATTATTTATTTCATGTTTCTTAGCTGTCTGTTGTCCCAGTTCTACACTTTGTCCCCGATTTAAAAATCAGTTTCTAGAATATTATGCACTAATTTCTAATATATTTATTTGTAGCTGTCTATTTTCCTTGCATATTTATTCCTTTTGATAAGAAAAGTTAGCTGGTTTTAAAAGTTCTACTTATAATGAATAGCTTTTTCCTATACCTCAATTTCCTGAAAAGTTTCTCTTCGAAAAAGCCCCCCATTTTTAATTCTGTGAAATTACTTGATAAGCTTTATGTTAAAAATAAGAACTTATGATTTTTAAAATTATTATTATTATTGCAATGTTGAGGGCCCCAGAGCTGTTTTCTATGTGAATGGCATAGAAATTTGATATATTAAAAATGTCAGGAGTGCTGTCATTGAACGTGCAAACGACCAAGGGCTCTACTGAGAGGAATGGGATGGTCCCCTCTGGCCGTCCGAATAAAAATTGCCGATGGCTTGTGGATTCCTAGAATCTGTAGGTGATGGCCCAAGGCAAAATAACAGTGGAGAAACCCCACCGCCACCCCCAGTTAAGTGTTGATTTCTTCTGCCATGCTGGATTTGGAATTTTCAGTAGCTGCTGTTTGCTGGGGGGATAAATATTTTTTAAAAACACTCAAAGGAATGAAATTTTTGAGGATAATGACATTCTCCCAACTCTACCCTGTGACCGTAACACTCGTCTGCGTGCGTGTTTGTCTTTTTTATATGTTGAACACTGTTGTTTTTTGTGCATTTTTTCCTGTAAAATCATATTTATTTCACTATTTTTGTAGACAAAAAAAAATTGATTTTCGATTGTATTTTTCCTATTTAATGCAAATACACAATTTTATTTCCCCTATATTTGTAATTCTGATCATAAGGACGGTTCTGTTGAGAGGACAACATGAAAACATTTCAAAATGCATGCAATTATGCACATATTGATATATAGACTGATTCCTGTATTAATGATATTGGTATATATGTGACTATATGCATATTTTATTTGAAAGGAAGGAAACGAAGGCTTGTATTATGTTCATGGATGACACTTGAGATCTACGTCCTCATGCATCTGGGCACTGAGGACCTTTCTCCTCAAAGACGCTTCGAAACTTGAATATATAACACATTTTGAAAGGCTGATTAACCTCCATTCTGTGTTGTGACGTGCAATACTGTTTCTAATGTTTGTATAAAGTAAGAACAACGGTGTAAACCTTTTTAAAAGCAGATTTATTTTTTTCATTGCATACTTTGCAGATTTATGATCCGCGGTGTCATTTTTTTACTGTCAGAAAAGAATCCCGTTTTTGTCATTGCAACTATTTTTAAATCCAGATATCTTTGTACTGATGTAAATGATTGTAGTTATTTAGTGTTTTGCTAACAAAAGGAGAGACTTTTTCATGCATAATTCTATTTTGTTTGTTTTTTTTATTTTGCTTTATTCTGTTTTTTTTATTTTAATAGTAGCAAAATACTTGGAATAATTTTTCATATTCTATGTCATTAATATTATTTTGTATTTTTATGTGGGGAAAAGAATAAATATATATATATATAATTTTATGAAGCTAATTGCTAAAATTTTATTTTATGTTGAATTATTTTTGGAGCTAAAATCTTTGTAATATTGTTAAAGTAACTAGTTTCTAAATCAGAATTTGTGTATAGATTCACAGAAGTGGTTTATGAAGTGTTTGGATTGTAATTATTACCGAATGGGTATTTGATATGCAAAATTAGTATCATGTTGATTTTTATTTTGTTTGTTTTGTATTTAAATGGAGTGTTAATTACCATATTTTTCTTTCATTTCCTAAATAAAGACCCATTCTGTTTGGACACAAAAGATCACTTTTTAGTGTCATTTCCTATTGTCTCCCTCAGTCTGATTAAGAGGACATGTCCTTCTGCTCTCTCATGTCCTTAATCCACCTCCCCTGGTGGATCTATATCACCTGACTTTAAATATTTATAGTCATGATTATTTTATATATTATATATATTGCATTTTTAGCAGTTCCTCCTAGTTAATTATTACACTTTATTCCTGTGACCCAGCTGACTCATCCCCTCCCAGAATGTGGCTTGGAGCAACGATTAGCGGTCAGTCCACGGCGATCCATTCCTTCCCTTGAGCACTGACGGGAAGTATACCCTGTCTAAGCTGTCTCCAGGCTTTTAAGTTTTTTTTTTTTTTTTTTTTTTTGTAGACCCAGTTTTAGTCACCCAGTTTTATTATTTCTACATGGCAATGATCTTCACAATACCTCTTTCAACCCAACATGTCCAAAAACATAAGCACTACCACTGGAGTATTAATCAGAATTTTCCTTTATGTTTCATAAACCGCATTGGACATTATTATTGGATAATTCCGAAGCAAAGATTTCCTTGGTAACAGTAACCCGGATGCACGTACGCACATAGTTATGCCACACCTGCTAGTACCGCATGCGAGTGCATCTCTGGTCTTTTTTGAACTCTAAACATTACTGTTGTCATGACTGGACAGGGACAGGTTGCCTGTTTGGGATTTTCATCAGCGTTTCGATTGGCCCAAAAGGTCAGGTGTCAACTTGCCGTTCTACTGATGCCCAACCAGGTTCAGGCCTTCTGCTGTTATATAATTTAAAAGCAGTTTAACTCACCTTTGGAACAACGTGCACCGAAGGTGCGATTATTATGTCAATCAGCCATTGGTGTTACCCCATTTAGGCCCACTGGTTTCACCCAAACTGGTGATGTTTATGTGATGTCATAATCAGAGCACTCCCTGCAGGTCTGCATCAGAATGGCATCTTGTTTGTTGTCTTTACTGATGTGTCTGTTTTCTGAACACAGACAGGGTGTAGTGTAGTGTAGTGTAGCAGGGAGCCATGTTGGTGACTGGGCCCCGAAGGCAAAATGGCTGCAGATTTTTTATTACCCCAACAGCTGTCCTTTCATGGTGAGCTTTTTTGTAGTCTCTTGCCTTAACAATTTTTATTCCTGTTTAGAATTGCCTGTCTTGTCACATCATGGCTCCTACCAACCTGCACCGCTGTCCAAGACACCCCCCCCCCCCCCAACAACAACCTCTTTTAATGATCAATCGGATAATTTTGGGGGAGGGTGGGCTGTTATAAGGCAGCTGTGAGATGCTCCAAGGTTGGATTTAAATGTATGCAAAAGTGTAACTTACGAATTCACATCAGGCTCGGTGTTAAGGGAAGCATGGAACAGTTTAGGCTTAAAGTTCCCCCACTGCACCTGGCCTGTCAGATGGTAAGACAAGTTTCCAAAAATAAATAAATACATAAATATTGTATACATTGTAAAGATAAGTATATAAAAAGCTGACCTAGGAGTACTTCATGATATTCAAAGTAGTTTAAAATTGAACAGTAAACGAATCAGTCAAAATACTTGACTGTTAAAAATTAACGTCAACTTGGGGTGGGTGGGGACTCAATTTTCTCAATGACTTGCATACAATGGTAGGCAATTGAGAGTAAGTCTGAATAAATGTGGTAAAATGGACATTAGAAAATATTTTCGACATGGAGATGCTGCAGCTAAGCCATCCTTGTTGCAAGTTAGCCAGTTAGCTGCAGCCAACAGTGCAAGCCTAAGCTCTACTGACAGATCAGGCCAGTTTGGTCTCTCAGCTGGCTTAATATTAAAGCATAGGCCTTATACATTTTGTGTTTTTTAACATCTGCTGACTCTGCATTATATGCATGTGGTTTTATTTGCACAAACTAAATTTACGATGTGCAACATAAAAACAAACGTCATGGTGGTTGTGCTCCCCATAGTTCTGACATGTAAGTCTGTCAGTTGCTTCAATGAGTGTCTGTCAGTTGTTGTTTTTATGGGGTCATAGCAGTATTATTAGTATTGCTGTTGGTAAGTTAAACTGCGCCCCCTCATTTACGATGCTTGGTCCATCCGGCAAAACAGATGTGGCACCGAGGCTGATTCACGCCAATGTCCTGCGTCAGTGAATCTGCCCAGAATCCTGGATCTGCCAATTTCGTTATCCTCTGTGACAGAAATGATGCTGTACAGGTGATTAAAGGCACAATACTGCTGTTTACACTGTTGCAAGAACAAGATTGAAGTGAAATGAAATGAAATAAAACTAAATGAAATTAAATTAAATGTAATGAAACATTATCCGCACATCAGTGTACAAAAAATTAACATATTTGTTACTTCCTGCCTTTATTATTATAAAACATGTGTTTGCTATTACATTTAATAGAACTTCATTTGTGCCACATTTTAAAAAGATAATTAAGTAATATGACTACATTTTTGCTAGATCAATTTGATTTGTCAAGAACTGCCACCAGGAACTGGCCTGGATCCATTCATGCTTCTGTTTTTTGGCAGCTGTATGCTCGTGTGCTGATTGCCATCTAAATGCGGCTCTAGCCTGTTTAAGCTAGCGGACCCTGAATCCAAGGTGCACAGCACCTCTACTGGATGTACATGGTACTGCAGCCCACTATATTTTCACTTTACGGCCTGCAGTCTGTTTTGTCTTGAATCTGATTCTTTTCTACTTCAGATGAAAATTTCTTAGTTTTCTTTTTGTATTTGCCGTTAACATTGATATTTGTTTGGAATATTACTTTCATGATATGTTTTCATGCACCCATAGCCAACAGCCAGTCCACACCCTTGCAGTTCTCCCATATATCTGTCTGGAACAATACCACTGCTCTCACTCCCAGTCTGAACAACCTCAAACTATATGAGTCATCCTTTTAAATTGCAAATACCATAACTTTTTAACCCATGTTTTGTTTTTTTAGACTTTAATGATCATTACAACATAATCTTAACGATGAGTCAAGAATAGTTAAACAAAAGAAGCCATTAACTTTGATGTGTAATTTATATATATATATATATATATATTTTTTTTTAAAATTATAATTCATTATTCGGGAACAGGAGAATACAGTTTCCTTGGTAACTTGATACCTTTAAGGAGAGCAAACAAACAGTTGGTCATTTATGCAGGATAAAATGGACATATATAATTTCAGATAAAAAAAAAACTACTGAGATTAGATACTAAGAGAAGTGCTTCTTTCCCCAGCTTGATCTGACCCTGATACATTTCAGCACCTCTTTTTGTGATTTTACCTTAGATGTTGCTCATTAACAGCAAATTTCCCCAAAAAAATTTTGTTGTTTTTGAGATGAGACCCCCACTGACCTAAAGTAAGGCTTCCTCATCATATATTACAGTTTTGAGAACCAAAACTCACTCAGTTGTCATTTAATGCAATGAAGAACTTTCATTAATTTGCAAAAACTCACTAAGTGGACAGAAACTCTATCAAAAATCTTATCCTGTAAACTGAATGAGTTTTGGAAATGTGCAATGTCATACCATTCTGTACATAATATATATTAAGAATATGTGACATATATATAGTAAGTAATATGCCTTGATATATACAATAGGTCTAGCAGGTCTCATGAAACTTTAAGAAACTGGTAGCCTTACCTCCTCTAAGTTATTCTTGGCCCTTCTGATTTGCAAAGGGGGTGGGGTGGGGCCCTTAAATATGCAAGGGTGTAGTGTTCGTCTGGATGTCTGACTCATAGAGCAGGAAGTAAAGAACATCAGGCTCAGACAGTTTCTTGCTCCAGTTTATTGAGAGCACACACTCTGTTCCTCAACAGCTTCATCCCGGGACTCTTGCTTACAGCGATCGCTGGCTCAGCCGTCTTCTCCAGCCAGCTCACATCGATTGTACGAGGCACAGATGTCTCATGGGACGGCTTTGTGTCCATTCCCCGGAACCCATATGATGACATCTGCGTGCTTGTGGGCTATTTGTTTGTTGACATAACAGACTATAGTATAGCTAACGGTACTCGAGATTCCCCCTGGGAAATGTACTGTAAGCTTAGGGAAGTCCTAAATCTTTGAACATGATTCACAGAAAAAAAAAAGTCTGTCTGGTTGGTCAACCGTCTCTCCCCCAGGCTTGGCCATGCTCGTTGGCCAGAGAGGTAGATCCTTGTAGCCACCGGCCCACAGCCAATCTTTACATCTGTATGTCTGGGACAGGATGCCGTCGTTATGGCAACGAATGACAAGCACCACGGGTAGAGTGGGCTGTTGTCCGAATGAGTGAGAAAGAGAGACTGGGTGGAAGTGCTGAAACAGAATGCATGCACTGGAGGCTCTGTGTAATGAAGTGGTCCAGACCTTTGGAACAGAAGAGTATATTTAATTTTACTATACAAGGCAAAGATGCATTTAGCAGACACTTTCATCCTTTGAGAGATCAGGGTCAGCCAGTTGCTGGAGCAATTGGGAATGCTCAAAGGCCCAACAGCAAAATCACTCTGGCAACCCTGAGATTTGAACGACTGACCTTCAACTTAAAGAGATAGCATCTTAACCCACTACAAAGACACACAACACTACTAGATATTTATAAGTAAAAACATATTGTCCAATGGCTTGAAATTTTAGTTTTGAAATCTGAAACATGAGCTTCTGAATGGTGCACCATGGCTCGGTTGTGATCTTCCAGGATAATGGCTAAGTAGCCTCCTCAGGACCCTACAGTATTTGGGAAGCACCCAGAATGTCAGTCAGTGCTATGGTCTTCATTATATTATTGTGGGTTTAATGTTTTTTCTTCGGCTTAGCGTGGGAAATCTCTTTCTGTGAAGCCTTCGCCAGATTCCGGCATTCCAGGAAGCTGTCCCGAGGGTGAAATGTAGTCCTCCCGCTTTGTTTATGCCTCAATAACACCATCTTGTGGTTATTACCAGGTAGTTCTGTTTAATGAAGAAAGTAGCCCGTAGGTCAGAATTAAATACTGCAGTTTTTTTTTTTTTACTCATTCGTGTGATTTTATTACTCATTTGTGATAAAACTATTTGGAGAACAAGAAGTGTTTTTGCTTGGGCAAGTGTTCTACCCAAAATGACTTGCACCTGCACCTGTTTATTTTGACTGAAGCAATGCATTTTGAATACTGCTTTTAAAGGTACAACAGCAGGACAAAATTAAAATGGGCAAAACAATGTAACTGTATATTTTATCAAAATTGAGACTAAAATCGGGTCTCAGGTTCTGTTTAGGTTAGGTTCTGAAGAAATATCTTAATTCAGCCATGGTGTTTTAAGAAAACATTGTGAAAATTATAATAGCTACAAAATCAATACTAAAACCAAAGCAAAACACCTAGTTACTGGGGTTTGCCCTTCCAGGGCAAATTAGGTCATATAACTTAATTATTAAGCCATAGTCACTAACTGAAAGCAACTCAAAAAACCTTTAAGATTCTGATTTAGGCTGATGTTTATGTACCAATACTGTCCCATTGTAGCCACAGACACACTGTGTGTTTGGATGGGGGTCTAGCTTGGAATAAGAGCTTACAAGAAGAGTAAGATGTGGAGAAAGGCTGTTCATGGTAAGACTGGATCAAATGTTTCTGCAACGTGATCTTACGACATAACAGGGTGAGTCTTGTTCACAGATGTTTGGAAAAGAAATGATAAGAAAAATGAGAAAAGGAAACAGAAGGAACGTGCATGCATGGGCGTGGGTGTGAGTACAGGAAAGAACGGGAAAACAAGAAGAAGTGGATATAGACCTCGTCTGCAAGGACGCTGAGAATACTGGGAACACTGGGTGAGAAGCTGAGGGCAGACACGCACGCACACACATGGTGGAAAGGGACACACACTGAGGTAAGGATCGCATATGATGTCACTTGCTTCCCACCCAGGATCGACAGCCAAGATATGGAGAGAGCTATACAGCTTGGATTAAATGAAAAATGCATCAGCGGGCAGTGGGAGAGATTAAATCAGCCTTCAAGTTGGTTTGAGACCCTGTTGGGAAATAAGATAAGATTAACTTTATTTATCCTACACTGTCAGAAAAAAGAGTACCAGTTTGTACCTTTCCTGTCATTGGGGCTACACCCTCAAGGGTCTGCCAATTGTACCCTATAGCTGTAGGTAATTGTGCCTTTTAAGATACAGACATGGACTAAGAGGGGCATTTCTGTACCATTGTGGGTACATTAATGTTGTTTGTACCTCAAGGATGTTCCACAGAGTCAATTTCGGTACCTTAAAAGGTACATTTACATGCAGCTAGTATACCACTGGCAGACCCTTGAAGGTACAGCCCCAATGACAGCAAAGGTACAAATTAGTACCCTTTTTTTCTGACAGTGCAGGGAGAATTACTTGTGCATACAGCAGCAAGGTACATAAAGTGCAAACAAACATATAGGCCTAGTGGAAAACAAGATGTGCAAAGACAGTAAACATAGTGCAAACAAATTTACACCTTAAACTAAAGCTGCTGCAATACAAAACACAACAAGTTGGGCACAACATCTCACATTCTGCTGTCCAAATAAATATGAGTTAGTCCACTTACGCTAAAGAACCTCAAAATAATCTCAGTAACGTCCTCAGAACTGATCCATGACCATGATCATTAACCTCCCTCACAAGTTATTTCCACAAGAGGTTTCATTAAAAGTATTTTTTGTTGGGTAGAAATCTAAGATTTGAATCTGTTTTAATGGCGCAAGAATTCTGGACAGTAATTAAAACCAACAGAGGACAAGACTCAGGAAACAAAGTGCCAGAACTTGTTCATAGCCTTGGATGGTTTCATAAATCCAAGTTTGTGTAAAGAAAGTAAGAAACGACCCACTTGGGAAATTAACAGTATTAAATGAGTGAAGCAATATCTAGCAAAGTAGTGTCAAATATTTTTTGTATCCTAATGTTTATTCCAGGCCATTCCTCCTAAATTAAACAGCCAGAATTAACATATTCCAATTCTGAAACACTAAAATAAGGTACCAGTGGACCTTAGATGCTTGGAACACATAGCTGAAATCTTGTTTTTTCATGTGCATGTTGGTTCCAACCCCCCCGTCCAGGGTTGTTCCCTGCCTCGTGCCCATTGCTTCTGGGATAGGCTCCGGACCCCCCGCGACCCAGTAGGATAAGCGGGTTGGAAAATGGATGGATGGACGTTGGTTCCAAAATGCAGAAAGTCAAACTAAGGGCTAAAAAACCTTCCTACACAGAGTCTATCAGCAGTTAAATACAGGATCATCTAAATGCATTTTTACATAACACAATGAAACATTGTACACGTCCAACACATCAAAATGCTATTATTCAGATTAACATTCAATAAACACAAAAAATTATTTTCTCTGTTCTCTGAGACCTGCACCCTGTCTGTGCTCCACCAGATTTTAGAAAAATCTGAATTTTTAATCCAAGGATTCTGTGTTTATTAAACATCGTTTAAGTACTCGCAGTGTGAGTTATAGATTCAGCTGAAGAATTTCAGTGAAACTGAGGGAATTGGCTGCTTCTTATTTCAGACAATTCCAGGACACATTTACGAGATTTCTCTCTTAAGTTTGCTCCGCCTAGATCCATGAATATTTATGAGGGCTTACATGACAAATACATTTTACATTTTAAGCCCTGAGAGGCGCTGTGTTCTTCTAACTGAGAGGTGTTTCACAAAAAAGTACCATTATATAACTTTTAAAATGTGAAGCAATCTTTAGATTTAAAAACACTTTTAACTGAAATTAAAGGTAAAACATGTACTATGGTATTTTAATAACGGTGACCGGATAAGTTTTGCTTTAAGATGACCAGAGACTGAAGATGTCTGGGATCTGTCAATAACCAGCTGGTTAAACCATAATTTGTTATTTGTAGTGGCTATCTGGGTATCTAACTGGATCTGGTTCTTAATACATTCATTTCATTATGTTTGGAACCTTGCAGAAGAAGCAGCAGATACGCGTTTAGTAAATATGCCTGAGACATTGGAGAGGTCATGAACCTGCTTTAATATTTCATAGATTTCCAGCAGAACCAGAAAAATGCAGTGGAATGAAGTGGATTGCAGCAGTCAGATGGGAGAATTGGCAGCCCACTGAATACACACATTTGTGCATTATTTATATGTATGAATTAAGTATTTTTTGTATGATTCATTTATTAAAATTAGATTTCACTTTGCAATTGATTTAATTTGTTTATGGGCTATTCTAAGAGAATACAATGCATTATTTCTTTACTTCAATTCAGACCTTAGGATATTTTACTATATCCATCCACCCATCCATCCATCAATTATCTGCCGTTTATCCTGGGTCGGGTCACGGGGGCAACAGTCTAACTAGGGATGCCCAGACCTCCCTCTCACCAGCCACCTCTTCCAGCTCCCCCGGGGGAATACCAAGGCGTTCCAAGGCCAGCTGAGAGATATGATCTCTCCAGTGTCTCCTGGGTCTGTCCCGGGGCCTCCTCCTGGTTGGACATGTCTAGGGATGTGTCCAGGAAGCATCCTACATAGATGCTCGAACCACCTCAATTGTCTCTTTTTTTTTAGGAGGAGCAGTGTCTTTACTTTGAGCCTCTCCTGAATGTCTGAGCTCCTTCACCCCATTTCTAAGGCTGAGCCCAGACACCTTGCAGAGGAAACTCATTTCTGCCGCTTGTATCTGCAATAACATTCTTTCGGTCACTACCTAAAGCTTGTGATCATGACATTGGGGTAGAAACATAAATCAACCGGTAAATCAATTGCTTTGCCTTCCAGCTCAGCTCTCTATTTGCCACCACAGAACGGTACAGGATCTGCATTACTGCCAATGCTGCACCAATCCGCCTGTCGATCTTCCACTCACTTGAGAACAAGATTCCAAGATACTTAAACTCCTCCACTTGAAGCAGTACCTCATCTCCCACCAGGAGAGGGCAATCCTTCCACTCCCTGACTATATCCCCCTTTGAGGTCAACGGTTCTCCATCCCTGCTGTAAACGGCATGGGTAAAGCCCTGCTTCCCCATCCTGAGTCACCTGACTGTTTGCCAGAATGTTTACGAGTCTGACCAAAAGTCATTCCCCATGGCCTCACCAAACTCCTCCCACACCAGAGTTTTGGCTTCAGCAACCGCCAAAGCCACTTTTCGCTTGGCCTGCCAGTACCTGTCAGCTGTCTCAGGAGTCCCACAAGCTAACCAAGCTTGGAAGGCCTCCTTCTTCAGCTTGACAGCTCCTTAACCACTGGTGTCCACCACTGGGTTTGGGGATTGCTACCACAACAGACACCAACAACCCTATTGCCACAGCTCTACCCCACTACCTCAGCTATGGAGGCCCAGAACATGGTCCATTCAGGCTCCAAGTCCCCTTACTCCCTCAGGATGCAGGAGAATTTTTGCCGGAGGTGCAAGTTGAAGATCTCCCTGACTGGGACCTCCCAGCACCCCTCCCTATATGTTTGGGTCTTCTAGGTCTATCCAGCATCTTTCCTCACCATCGGATCCAACTCACCACCAGGTGGTGATCAGTTGACAGTTCAGTTCCTCTCTTCATCAGAGTGTCAAAAACATGCAAACGCAGATCCAACAATATGATTACAAAATCATTCTTCAAGCTGCAGCATGGGGTGATCTGGTGCCAAGTGCACTTATGAACATCGTTATGTTCAAATGTGGTGTTTGTTATGGACAAACTGTGGTTAGTACAGAAGTCCAATAATAGAACACCACTCTCACCATATTGATCAGCCCTTGGCTGATTGAGTTGTAGTCATTTTATTTACACACAACTGTTTTACGTACTGTCCGTCTGTCAATAGACATTGCAACATTAATAGGATGTGGGTAACACTCTCACCTTCGATAGGATTAGGATTCTTATTCTTATTTTACTGGAAATGTCCTACATACCAGTCCCATGTACATGACCAGCCAGAAAATAGTTTTTTGCATCTAAACTTTTTAAATTAATTACACTTGACATAACGGTTAACAGAACCCAAGTCTAGGTGTCAGGCAGTGACCTGTGCACAGTTGGGGGATGGGAGGAGCGGCCTTGGAGATCTATGGACATGACAATCATAAATATAAATGTGTTATTTAATGTGTGCAGTCCTGCATTTTATGTTGTAAATCGTAAGTTTTGCTCCCTCGTAATGTTTACTATGTAGTGCGTGTGTCAATGTTAGTGCCCCCCTCCCCCCAACTGTGTCATGTCTATTGCAGTTCCTGTGTGTGTGCTGCTGCTGGTAACTCTGGCAGGGCATTTTCTCCTTTTATTATTAAAATCATGCCTCACACCAATCCTATTGCAATACAAAACACACCTTCTGATCAAAAACAATAAATCAAAAAAAAAAAATTGCCACCACCATATAGAAAGGTGGCAAACAATACATAAAAAACAATTGATTTTTGTGATTTTGTTACATAAATGTATCGGTATTACAGGGTTTTTGATTTTTGAATTTCAAATGGAAAACATATGTCTTAATCTGATAATACAGCTATAGCCCTGCATGTTTAGGGCTGAGCACCAAATGTGATTGAATAAATTAGTGTAAAATAGCATGTTAATATAGAGAAAAACGTCAGAAATGTTTGATTGGCACCTTAAAAACAAGATATTTAATAAGGATCAACTGCAATACTGGGGACAGAAGGCGACTTAGGATTATTGTTTACTTTTATGCTTATTTACGGAGTTTTTTCAGAAAGATGCCCGATGCACATATAACGATCTGGCACAATATGATTTAAATCACATCGTTGTATTCCCAGATATAAGCCTAGTGCGTCATTTCTTGACACGTTGCTCAACGAAGTGGCCCTTGGCGCTGTTTTAATAAGCCAGTTCCCGGGAATCTGGAAAATCTGAAAAAGATCTAAAAAGCCTTTAGTTGTAAATCTTTTCAGTTTTTTATTGGGCGAGTTATTTATTACGCACCCTAATTGGCTTTGCTAATTATTCTCGAGCAATAAAAAACAACATTCTGTGCGCCTTCGGTCAAGTCCAAGGAGTCCATTTTACAGTATATCGCCGTTGAGCGAGGTACTAACGCGTACCGCCCTAAGGCAGTGTCTTCCTGGTATATGTGCCGTTTTTCATATTTCATGATAAGGCTATTCAGAAAATACACATATATATAATATAGTTGCTGCTATCTTATTGCTGAAGTATGCACTCCAATAGAGCTAATCTTGCACCTTGCTTTGCTGCCGGTCAACAACAGTGGGGGGTGGAGGCTTAACAGGACGGGAGGATGGAAATCTCGTTCATTTCTCCGAAACGGGACACACTGAAGCGACACTAAACGAGAAGCTGGGGAGCATGACGTATCTCCCATTATCGAAGACGGCTAGACATTATGAGCCAGCAAGGCAAACGGATCGGCGAGAAGCGTGTCCTGTTGTGTAACAAAATCTGGCTGGATGCGTGGGGACCTTTGCACAAGAAATGTGTGGTATGTATTATGATTAATACAGTGTCTATGCTCCTTAAACCGGTTTTTATGCAGGGCATAATTTTGAGATGTTTTGCCCTTTTAATTGTTTGTTTTGGTTTATTTGTGACAGAAGAAGGCGTTAGGAGAGGAACTTAACACCTGAAACACGTGCTTCTGCTGAGCAAGTTACTGATTTAATACAAAAGTTTCGGCAAAAGTTACGCATAGAGATGGTCCACATATCTTACAATTGTTCGTGAATTAACATGTTTGTGTTTTGTACGTTAATGTTATATTAATGTAATTGTTTATCTGATATTTCAATTTCTCGCATCCCATCTAGCGTGTTCTTTGCCTGTGCCCTGTGCTTCCTGTATAAATCCCAGTCGTTGTGACCCTTTGCTGCATAATGAAAAAAACAACAGATGGATATTATAGTGTTTAGCCTGCACGTTCAACATCTGTAGGTGATCTAGATGAGATCACAAATTTTAATGCAAGTATCTATATCGGCTTCAGAGTTAGAGGGCATTCTTTTGTTAATCACTAAAAAAACCTAGTTTTATCCATTTCTGCAGCTTGACTGAAAGCTAAAACGGTTTTGATTCTTCTGATTTCACACTTCGTTCCCCAGTGCCGCCTTATGTCACTTTCGGTCCGGTATTATTTCAGCTTTTCTGCTAGTACAAAAGGTTAACGTCAGCAACATTCTCCAATATTCAAAGGGTTCTCACAAAACATCTGGCTGTCAGATATGGATTTCTGCAGCCCTGTGCTTTCTCTGTGGGATTGTGATTGTTTATAAAAAAAGAACCCGAGCTTTAGCTGGTGGAATCTCCTCCTTAGTCAGTGAAAATAATTTCCAGCATGATGTATCAAATCAATGGCACTTTCCTCATTAAGGCAGAAGTGCAGTCATAATATTTGTGTACCACAGGGGTGTGAAAAGTGCTATTTTATTAGCTGTTTATTGGTTTTAGCTCTGCACCTGGACTTAATCATTTGATTGAGGTCATTAGTTGGATGGATAAGCACTTCATGTGGTGTCTCACCCTGAAATAAATCAGTTGAAAGGGTAGACGGTCTCTTCCCCCCCCCCCCCCCCCCCGACCCCCGGA